>JASUUJ010000184.1:0-287436 GCA_030449895.1 Citrus mangshanensis
TATGGAATCTCGGGCCATTCCGAGGTCAATGGACGAACTTAAGCCACGCCCCCACCAGGCTATAGCCCACCCGTTTTTGGCCATTTTTCGCTGGGGTTTGGCACCCCCGCCCTTCGGGCGCCTAATATTTGGACGCGGCTGTGCCCGTGGCCTATTACAGCACCTGCAGCTGGCCGCCGCAAAATCAGCGGGCCATTCAAGTCGGATGAACTTCGCCCACGCCCCCGCAAGGCTACTAGCCCACCGTTTTTGGCCATTTAGGGGGTTTATTCCCCACCTTGAGCGTTAATTTTTGGAGCGGCTGTGCCATAGCCTATTTTTGGTACACACGGAGGCCGCCCGCGAAGTCTCCAGGCCATTCCGAGTCCAGGCGGATGAACTTCGCCCACGCCCCCACCAAGGTTGCAAGCCCACCCGTTTTTGGCCATTTGGGGGTTTTGGCGCGACGACCGCCGGGGCTAATTTTAGTAGCGCATGTGCCGTGGCCCTATTTTGGCACCGCAGGCGCCCGCCAAGTCACGGGCCATTCCGAGTCCGGGCGGGCCCAGACTTCATGCCCCACATAGGCTATAGCCCACCCGTTTTTAACCCATTTGGGGTTTTATGCAACGACCTTCGGGCACTAATTTTAGGGCGCATGTACCAGTGGCCTAATACAGTACGGAGGCCGCCCGCAAAGTCACCCAGGCCATTCCGAGTCCGGCGGACGAACTTCGCCCATGCCCCACTTAAAGGCTATAGCCCACCCGTTTTTGGCCATTTAGAGGTTTGTACCCCAGACGGGTGCTAATTTTAGGCGCGGCTTCGCCCGTGGCCTATTTTTCATACACAGGCCGCTATAGAATCTCGGGCCATTCGGAGTCAGCGGACGAACTTCGCCCACGCCCCCACCAAGGCTATAGCCCACCCGTTTTTGTCCATTTGGGGGTTTGGCACACAGACCGGGTGCTAATTTTTGGGCGCGGCCGTGCCGTGGCCTGTTTTGGCACCACGGAGGCCCAGCATGAAGTCTCGGGCCATTAGGAATCCGACCAGATGAACATCGCCCGCCCCCACCAAGGCTATAAGCCCACCGTTTTTGGCCATTTGGGGGGTTTTGCTTTTGACCTTGAGGCACTAATTTTTAGGCGCGGCTGTGCCCGTGGCCTATTACGACCTGCGAGGCCGCCACATAGAGTCGGGCCATTCGAGTCCGAGGCGGACGAACTTAGCCACGCCCCCACCAAGGCTATAGCCCGCCCCGTTTTAACCCATTTGGGGTTTTTGGCACCCCCGATCTTCTGGCGCTAATTTTTGGCGCGGCTGTGCCCGTGGCCTGTTTTCACACAGGAGCCCACCATGTCTCGGGCCATTCCGAGTCCGGCGGACGAAGTTAGCCCACGCCCAACCAAGGCTATAGCCCACCCGTTTTTATTACATTTGGGGTTTGGCACCCCGACCTTCGGGCGCTAGTTTTGCGTGTGACTGTGCCCGTGGCCCATCCCACCTACACCGAGGAGGCCACCCGCAATGTCTCGGGCCATTCCGAGTCCGAGGCGGACGAACTTCGCCTACGCCCCCACCAAGGCTATAGCCCACCGTTTTTAGCCATTTGGGGTTTTGCTTTGATCTTCGGCGCTAATTTTAGGCGCGGCTGTGCGTGGCCTATTTTCACACCCACGGAGGCCACCCGCAATGTCTGGGCCATTCGAGTCCGGACGAACTTCGCCCGCCCCCACCAAGGCTATAGCCCACCCGTTTTTAGCCATTTGGGGGTTTTGGCACCCCGACCTTGGGCCATTTTCAGATGGCTGTGCCCGTGCTTCTTTTGACACACGGAGGCCGCCCACAAAGTCTGGGCCAATTCCCGGAGTCAAGCGAGACCAGACAACCCGCCCCACCAGGCTATAGCCCACCCGTTTTTAGCCATTTGGGGGTTTGCTTTCCAGCCAGCGCTAATTTTTGGGCGTGGCTGTGCCCATTAGCCAATTGACACCACGGAGGCCAGCCCGCAAAGTCTAGGGCATTCCAGTCCGGCGGACGAACTTCGCATGCCCCCCACCAGGCTATAGCCCACCCAGTTTGTCATTTTCAGCTGGGGTTTTGGCACCCACGACCTTCGGGCGCTAATTTTGGGCGCGGCTGTGCCAGTATCTTTGACACCACGGAGGCCCGCCGCAATGTCTCAGGCCATTCCGAGTCGGTAGGACGAACAGCCACGCCCCCCACCAAGGCTATAGCCACCCGTTTTTGGCCATTTGGGAGTTTTGGCACCCGATCTTCGTGCGCTAATTTTTTGGTGTAGCTGTGCCGTGGCCTATTTTTCACACACGGAGCCCACCACGCAATGTCACAAGACCATTCAGTCCGGCGGCGAGTCGCCCCACGCCCCACGAGCTAAGCCCACCGTTTTTGGCCATTTGGGGGGTTTGGCACTGACCTTAGGGCGCTAATTTTTAGGCGGCTGTGCCCGTAGCTTCTTTACTGACACCACGGAGGCTGCCCGCAAAGTCGGGCCATTCTGCATAGGTCAAGCGGACGAACCGCCGCCCCACCAGCCTTTATAGCCCACCTTTTTGGCCATTTTTCCGCTGGGGTTTTGGCACCGCCTTCGGGCGCTAATATTTGGTGGCTTTGCCATGCTTCTTCCCCAGCACGGAGCCGCCCGCAAAGTCTCGGGCCATTCGAGTCCGGCGGATGAACTTGGCCGCCCCCCCTGAGGCTATAGCCCACCCGTTTTTGGCCATTGAGGGTTTGCTTTCCCGACCAGGGCGTTAATTTTTAGGGCTGTGCCTGTGGCCCTATTTTGGTACACGGAGGCCGCCCGCAAGGTCTCGGGCCATTCACGAGTCCAGCGGATGAACTTCGCCCACGCCCCACCAGGCTATAGCCCACCCGTTTTTGGCCATTTAGGTTTGGCGACGACCTTCGGGAGCTAATTTTTGGGCGCGCACATGTGCCCATTCTTCTTTTTGGTACCACGGAGGCCGCCCGCAAAGTCGAGCCCATTCCAGTCCGGCGGACGAACTTACGCCGCCCCCCACATAAAGGCTATAAGCCCACCGTTTTTGGCCATTTGGGGTTTGGCACAGCGACCTTAGGAACTAATTTTAGGAGCGCATGTGCCCGTGGCCTATTTTTGGTACACGAGTGCGCCCGCCAAAGTCCGCGAGGCCATTCGGAGTCCAGGACGAACTTCGCCATGCCCCCACCGAGAGCTATAAGCCCACCCGTTTTTAGCCATTTGGGGTTTGCTTTGAACGGTGCTAATTTTTGGCGCGGCTTGCCCGTGGCTGTTACCCAAGCACCACGGGCCTTGCAAGTCTACGGGCCATTCGAGGTCCGAGGCGGACGGGCCGCCACGCCCCCAACCAAAGCTATAAGCCCACCCGTTTTGGCCATTTGGGTGGTTAAGGCACCCGACCTTCGGGCGCGCAATTTTGAAGCAGCTGTGCCCGTGGCCTATTCACCCAGCACCACAGAGGCCGCCCGTGAGTCTACGGGCCATTCGAGTCTAGGCGGACGAACTTCGCCACGCCCTACCAGGCTATAAGCCCTCGATTTTTGGCCATTTTTTTCCGCTGGGGTTTTGGCACCCGACCTTCAGGCGCTAATTTTCAGTGGCTGTGTAGTAGCATGTTTTTGACACCACGGAGCGCCCGCAATGTCTCCAGGTCATTCAGAGTCCGGCCCAGGCCGAACCGCCGCGCCCCCACAGGCTATAGCCCACCCGTTTTTTTGCCATTTGGGGGTGTGCTTTGATCTTAGATTACTTGCTAATTTTTAGACATGACTGTGCCGTGGCCTATTACACTACACCGCGGAGGCCACCACCATATTATCTCTCGGGCCATTCCGAGGTCAGGCGGACGAACCGCCCACGCCCCCCACAAGGCTATAGCCACCCGTTTTTATTATTACATTTGGGGTTTTGGCACCCCGACCTTAGGGCTAATTTTGGGCGGCTGTGCCGTGGCCTATTTTTGACACACGGAGGCTGCCCTTGAAGTCTCGGGCCATTCCGAGGTCCAGCCCAGATGAACCGCCCGCCCCCACAAGGCTATAGCCAGCCCCCGTTTTTGGCCATTTTTCCAGCTGGGGTTTTGGCACCCCGCCCTTCGGGCGCTAATATTTGGGCTGGCTTTGCCGTGTGCCTTCTCTTTGGCTGCAGGCAACTTATGAAATCTCGGAGCATTCGAGTCCGGCGGACGAACCGCCACCCCCACAAGGCTATAGCCACCGTTTTTGGCCATTTGGGGTTTTGGCACCCGTAAATTCGGGCGCTAATTTTTGGGCGCGGCTGTGCCCGTGGCCAATTTTGACACCACGGAGGCCGCCTCAAAGTCGAGGCCATTCCGAGTCCGGCGGACGAACTTCGCCCGCCCCCGCAAGGCTATAGCCCACCCGTTTTTGGCCATTTTTCCGCTGGGGGTCTTGGCACCCCGCCCTTCAGGCGTAATATTTTAGATGACTATGCCCATTGGCTTATTTTAGCACACGGAGGCCGCCCGCAAAGTCTCGGGCCATTCCGAGTCCGAGCGGACGGAGCTTCATACGCCCCCCACCAAGGCTATGGCCCACCCGTTTTTGGCCATTTAGAGTTTGGCACCTCGACGCCGGGCACTAATTTTGGGCGCGGCTGTGCCGTGGCCTATTTTGACACCACGGAGGCTGCCCGCAGAGTCTCGGGGCCATTCGAGTCAGCGGACTAACTTCGCCGCCCCACAAGGCTATAGCCCACCCGTTTTTAGCCATTTTTCGCTGGGGTTTTGGCACCCGACATTCGATTAAGCCCTAATTTTGGACAACGGCTGTGCCATTAGCCCTGGCCCCCCAGCACCACGGACCGCCGCAAGTCTGGGCCATTTCCGAGTCCAGCGGGCCTTGTTCGCCACCGCGCCCCACCAAGGCTATAGCCCACCCGTTTTTTTGGCCATTTTCCGGCTGGGGGTTTTAGCACCCGACCGGGCGCTAATTTTTGGAATGTGGCTGTGCCCGTGGCCTATTCCATTCCTGAGGCCGCCCGCAAAGTCTCGAGGCCATTCGAGTCTGGCGGACGAACTTCCTTCGCCCCCCACAAAGGCTGTAGCCCACCCGTTTTTAGCCATTTGGGGTTTTGGCACCCCAGACATCGGAGTACTAATAATTTTTTAGGCGCGGCTGTGCCCGTGGCCTATTTTGGAAAGCGGAGGCGGCCGCAAAGTCTCGGGCCATTCCGAGTCCGGCGGACAGGCCAGCCACGCCCCCCACCAAGGCTATAGCCCACCGTTTTTTAGCCATTTGGAGGGTTTGGCACCCGACCTTGGGCGCTAATTTCGCGCGGCTGTGCCGTGGTCGTGGCCTAGTTTTGGCACACGGAGGCCGCCCGCAAAGTCTCGGGCCATTCCGAGTCAAGCGGACGAACTTCGCCCGCCCCCACCAAGGCTATAGCCCACCCACGTTTTTTAGCCATTTTTCCAGCTGAGTTTTGGCACCCCGACCTTGAGCGCTAATTTATGGACACGGCTGTGCCGTGGCTGGCCTGGCCTGCGGAGCCGCCCATGATCTCGGGCCATTCCGAGGTCAGCGGACGAGCCGCCCACGCCCCCGCTGGTACATAGCCCACCGTTTTTGGCCATTTGGAGGTTTTGGCACCCCGACCTTGGGCGCTAATTTTAGCGGCTGTGCCGGCGTGGCTATTTTTGACACGGGGGCCGCCACGCGAGTCTCGGGGCCATTCCGAGTCCGGCGGACAAGGCCGCCACGCCCCCACCAAGGCTATAGCCACCCGATTTTCGGCCATTTTCCCGCTAGGGGTTTTGGCACCCCCGACCTTAGGGCGCTAATTTTTGGGGCGCGGCTGTGCCCGGCCTCAGCCTATTTGACACCACGGGCCGCCCGTAAAGTCTCGAGCCGACCTCCGAGGTCAAGGCGGACCAGACTTCGCGAAGCCCCCCACGAGGCTGTAGCCCACCCGTTTTTGGCCATTTGGGGGTTTTGGCACCCGACCTTGGGAGCTAATTTTGGCGCAGCTGTGCCCGTGGCCAGTCCCCACCGGCCACCACGGAGGCCGCCCGCAAAGTCTCGGGCCATTCCGAGGTGGACGAACCATGCAGCCCCACAAGGCTATAGCCCACCGTTTTTGGCCATTTGGGGGTTTTGGCACCCGACATTCGAGGCACTAATTTTGGGTAGCTGTGCCCGTGGCCTATTTTTGGCTACGGAGCACTTGCAAAGTCTCGGGCCATTCCAGGTCAAGCGGACGAACCCTTCACGCCCCCACAAGCGCTATAGCCCACCCGTTTTTGGCCATTTTCCGCTGGGGTTTTGGCACCCCGACCTTCAGGCACTGGTATAAGCGGCTGTGCCACGTCTTCTTTAACCTGCGGAGCCGTCCGCAAAGTCTCGGGCCATTCGAGTCTGGCGGACGAACTTCGCCACGCCCCCCACAAGGCTATAGCCCACCCGTTTATTACATTTGGGGTTTTGGCACCCCGACCTTAGGGCACTAATTTTTGGGAGGCGGCTGTGCCCATTAGCCTGGATTTACCCAGCACACGGAGCCGCCCGCAGAGTCTCGGGCCATTCAGGAGTCAAGCGGACAGACTTCGCCACGCCCCCACAAGGCTATAAGCCCCACCAGGTTTTGGCCATTTTCCAGCTGGGGGTTTTGCTTTTGACCTTGGGCTAATTTATGGAACCACGGCTGTGCCCGCGCCTGGCACACTGTACACGGAGGCCGCCCATGATCCAGGCCATTCCGAGTCCAGCGGACGAACCTTCGCCCACCACCAAGGCTATAGCCCACCGTTTTTGGCCATTTTCCATGGGAGGTTTGTGCCGACCTTGGGCGCTAATTTTTGGAGCAGCTGTGCCCGTGGCTATTTCAGCACCGCCACCAGGCCGCCCGCAAAGTCTCGGGCCATTCAGGTCTAGCGGACGAACCGCCACGCCCCCCACAAAGGCTATAGCCCACCGTTTTTTGGCCATTTGGGGGGTTTGGCACCAGACATCGGGTGCTAATTTTTGGCCCGGCGGCGGCAGTGCCGTGGCTATTTTTGAAAGCGGGGCCGGCGCGAGTCGGGCCATTCCGAGTCCAGGCGGACGAGCCGCCCGCGCCCCCACCAAGGCTATAAGCCCACCGTTTTTGGCCATTTGGAAGGTTTTGGCACCCGACCTTCGAGCGCTAATTTTTACTGCAGGCGGCTGTGCCCGTGGTCTATTTTGACACCACCGCGGAGGCATGCCTGCAAAGTCTCGGGCCATTCCAGAGTCCGGCGGACGAACTTTGCCCCCACCAAGGCTATAAGCCCACCGGGCCCGCGCGACGGCCTGGTAATTTTTTCCGCTTTGGCCGGTTTGGCACCCGACCTTGGGCGCTAATTTTAGATGGCGGCTGTGCCAGTGGCCTACACCTTTCACACTGGGAGGCCGCCCGCAAAGTCTCGGAGCCATTCAGGTCTGGCGGATGAACTTCGCCACGCCCCCTGAGGCTATAACAGCCCACCCGTTTTTGGCCATTTGGGGAGTTTTGCACCGAACATGCGGGTGGCTAATTTTAGATAAAGGCAGTGCCGTGGCCTATTTTGGAGCGGAGGCGGCCACCATGAAGTCTGGGCCATTCCGGAGTCAAGCGGCGGACGAACTTCATCACGCCCCCACCAAGGCTATAGCCCACCCGTTTTTAGCCATTTTTGGAGGGTTTTGGCACCCCGACCTTCGGGCGCTAATTTTGCGCGGCTGTGCCCGTGGTCTATTTTACGACACCACGGAGGCCGCCTGCAAAGTCTCGGGCCATTCCGAGGTCCGGCGGACGAACTTTGCCACGCCCCTTTGAGCTATAGCCCACCCGATTTTCGGCCATTTTCCATTTCGCTGGTTTGGCACCCGACCTTTGGGCGCTAATTTTGGACTGTGGCTGTGCCCGTGGCCTATTTGGAGGCCGCCGCAAAGTTGGGCCACCGAGTCCTGGCGGGTGACATCACGCCCCACAAGGCTCCTGCTTCCCAGTTTTTGGCCTTTTGGGGGGTTTGGCCCCCAGCAAATTTTTAAAGCGAAGCAGTCTCTATTTTGGAGCCATTCCGAGTCTGCCACCCCGTTTTTAGCGGATTTTGAACCTTGGGGCGCTAATTTTCGCCCCCGTGGTATTTTTTTGACGCGGGAGACCCCCCACTCGGGCCAAAGGCGGACCGAACTACGCCCCCACCAAGGCTAGCCCCCGATTTTGACCATTTTCCGTTTTTGCTTTCCCGCCATTTGCCATTTTTACCACACGCCAGGCCGCCCGCAAGTTCGGGCTCATTCCGAAGGTCACGAAGGCGGGCAGGCCCCATCGGGTGCTATTTGGGGGTTTTGGCATTTTTTTTAGCGGCAGTGCCCGTGGCCTATTTTTGGAAGCGGAGGCGGCGCGCAAAGTCTCGGGCCATTCCGAGTCAGCGAATGACGAACCGCCCCTTGCCCCACCAAGGCTATAGCCCACCCGTTTTTGGCCATTTGGAGGTTTGCACTTTGACCTTGGTAGCTAATTTTTGGCTGTGCCGTGGTCTATTTACGACACACGGAGGCCGCCTGCAAAGTCTCGGGCCATTCCGAGTCAATGGACGGACGAACTCCGCACGCCCCCACCACAGGCTATAGCCCACCCGATTTCTGACCATTTTTCCAACTGGGCGGTTTTGGCACCCGACCTTGAGGGCGCTAATTTTTAGACCTTGGCTGTGCCGTGGCCTGGCTTTTTTACCTGGAGGCCGCCCGCAAAGTCTCGAGCCATTCCGAGTCCGGCGGACGACGAAGCCCCACAAGGCTATAGCCACCCGTTTTTTGGCCATTTAGGGGGTTTGGCACCCAGACCTGTCAATTTTTTCTGATAGGCCCCGCCCTTTTTAGTATTTTAGGCGGGCTGCCGTGGCCTGTACGACACGGAGGCGCCGCCAAGTCTCGGGCCATTCCGTCGGCGGACCCCGACCGCCCGCCCCACCAAGGCTATAGCCACCCGTCCCGCCATTTGGGGACCTTTTGGGCGGACGGAGCCGCCACGCCCCCACCAAGGTACAAGCCCACCCGTTTTTAGCCATTTGGGTTTGGCACCGACCTTAGGGCACTAATTTTTGGGAGCCGCTGTGCCGTGGCCTATTGGCACACGGAGGCCGCCCGCAGCGTCTCGGGCCATTCCGAGTCAGCGGACGAACTTATTGCGCACCCCACCAAGGCTATAGCCCACCCGTTTTTTAGTGCCATTTTCCGCTGGGGTGTTTGGCACCCGACCCGGGCGAGCGCACTAATTTATAGGCGTGGCTGTGCCCGTGGCCTTTTGTTGCGGAGGAGCCCCCGCAAAGTCTCGGGCCATTCAGAGGTCGGCGGACGAACTTCGCCCACGCCACCCAGCACGGCTATAGCACACCCGTTTTTTAGCCATTTGGGCGGTTTTGGCACCCCGACGTTCGGGCGCTAATTTATGGACGCAGCGGTGCCCGTGGCCTATTTTTGGCACATGGAGGCCGCCATGAAGTCTCGGCCATTCCGAGTCTGCGATGAACTCGCCACGCCCCCACCAGGGCTATAGCCCACCCGATTTTTGGCCATTTTTCGCTGGGGTTTTGGCACCCGACCTTGGGCGCTAATTTTTAAGGAGTGCACAGCTTTTGCCCGTGGCCTATTACTGGCCCGCAGCACACGGAGAGCGGCCGCAAAGACTCGGGCCATACAGAGTCCGGACAGACCATATGCTGCCCACCAAGGCTATAGCCCCACCCGTTTTTTGGCCATTTGGGGGGTTTGGCACCCCGACCTTCGGGCACTAATTTTTGGGTGCGGCTGTGCCCGTGGCCTATTTTTGGCACGGCACACGGAGGGCCGCCCGTGGCGTCTCGGGCCATTCCGTCTGAGCGGACGAAAAGCCGTACGCCCCCACCAAGGAAAGCTATAGCCCACCCGTTTTTGGCCATTTGGGGGGTTTTGGCACCCCGACCTTGAGCGCTAATTTTTGCAGACGCGGCTGTGCCCGTGGCTATTTTGCTCACGGAGGCCGCCCGCAAATCTCGGGCCATTCCGAGTCCGAGCGGACGAATTGCAAGCCCACGCCCCCACCAAGGCTATAGCCCACCCGATTTTTGGCCATTTGGGGGTTTTGTACGACGACCTTCGGTAATTTTTGTGTGCGCATGTGCCGTGGCCTATTTTTGCACCACGGGGAGCGCCCGCCAAAGTCCGCGGGCCATTCCGAGTCCGGAGGACGAACTTAAGCCCACGCCCCCACCAAAGCTATAGCCACCACCCGTTTTTGGGCATTTGGGTGGTTTTGGCACCCGACCTTCGGGCGCTAATTTTTGGCGCGGCTGCAAGCTATGCCCGTGGCCTATTTTGTACAGCGCCACGGAGGCAGCCCATAAAGTCTCGGGCCATTCCGAGTCGGCGGACGAACCGCCCGCCCCCCACCAAGGCTATAGCCCAACCGTTTTAGGCCATTTGGGGTTTTGGCTTACGACCTTGCATAGCGCTAATTTTTAAGCGGTGACTATGCCGTGGCCTTATTTTTTTGTCACTGGAGGCCGCCCGCATAAGTCTCGGGCCATTCCGAGTCCGGCGGACGAACTTCGCCACGCCCCCCTGACAAGGCTATAGCCACCGTTTTTGGCCATTTGGGGGTTTGCACTCAGAACCCGGGTGCTAATTTTTAGGCGCGACTGCGTCCGTGGCCTATTTTCACCACTTTCTGGGCCGCTTGCAAGTCTCGGAGCCATTCCGAGTTGGTGATGAACCGCCACGCCCCCACGAAGCTATAGCCCACCACGTTTTTGGCAATTTGGGTGGTTTTGGCACCCCGACCTTGGGCGCTAATTTTTAGGCGTGGCTGTGCCGTTGGCTATTTTTGGCACAGGCCACCCGTAAAGTCTCGGGCCATTTCCAAAGAGTCCGGGACGAACTTCGCCACGCCCCACAGAAGCTTCATGTAGCCCACCCGATTTTGGCCATTTTCCGCTGGGGTTTTGGCACCCCCGACCTTCGAAGGCGCTAATTTTTAAGGGCGTGTGCCCGTGGCCTAATTGACACACGGAGGCCGCCCACAATGTCTCAGGCCATTCCGGAGGTCCGAGCGGACGAACTCGCCATCGCCCCCACAAGGCTATAGCCCACCGTTTTTGGCCATTTGGGGGTTTTGGCACCCGACCTTCGGGCGCTAATTTTTGGTGGCTGTGCCCGTGGCCTATTTTGACGCCACACGGAGCCGCCCGCAAAGTCTCGGTCCATTCCGAGTCAGTAGACGAACTTCGCGCCCCACCAAGGCTATAGCACACCGTTTTTGGCCATTTGGGCGGTTTGGCACCCCGACGTTCGGGCGCTAATTTATGGGCGGCTGTGCCCGTAGCCTGGCCACCACGCACCGGAGGCCGCCCGCATAGTCTGGCCATTCCGAGGTCAGCGGACGAACCGCCCGCCCCCCACCAGGGCTATAGCCCACCCGATTTTTGGCCATTTTTCCGCTGGGGGGTTTTGGCACCCCGACCTTCGGGCGCTAATTTTTGGGTACGGCTTTGCCCGTGGCCTATTTTTGGCACACGGAGGACGGCCGCAAAGACTCGGGCCATTCCGAGTCCGGCGGACGAACTTCGCCCATGCCCGCCACCAAGGCTATAGCCCACCCGTTTTTTGGCCATTTGGGGGGTTTTGGCACCCCGACCTTGGGCACCAATTTTTGGGCGCGGCTGTGCCCGTGGCCTATTTTGACGGCCTACAGGAATTCGCCACGCGTCTCGGGCCATTCCAGAGTCTGGCGGACCCAGAACTTATGCGCCCCCCACCAAGGCTATAGCCCACCCGTTTTTGGCCATATGGGGTTTTGGCACCCGACCTTGGGCGCTAATTTTTACACAGATGGCTGTGCCCGTGGCCTATTTTTTAACACACGGAGGCCGCCCGCAAAGTCTCGGGCCATTCCGAGTCCAGATGGAATTTATTACGCCACGCCCCCCAAGGCTATAGCCCACCCGATTTTTAGGCCATTTTCCGCTGGGGTTTGGCACCCGACCTTGAGGCTAATTTTCATGTGGCTGTGCCCGTGGCCTATTTTTCGTACGGAGGCCGCCCGCAAAGTCTCGGGCATTCGAGTCCAGTGACAGAACTTATCGCCCCCCCAAGGCTATAGCCCACCCCGATTTTTGGCCATTTGGGGGGTTTTGGCTGACGACCTTGGGCGCTAATTTTTGGGCGCGGCTGTGCCCGTGCAGCCTATTTTGGTACACGGACCGCCCGCAAAGTCTCGGGCCATTCCGGAGTCGGGCGGAGAACTTCGCCACGCCCCCACAGGCTATAGCCACCCGATCTTTGGCCATTTTCCGCTGGGGATTTTGGCACCCGACCTTTGGGCCCTAATTTTTGGGCGCGCTATGCCCGTGGCCTATTTTTGGCACACGGAGGCACGCCCGCAATGTCTCGGGCCATTCCGAGTCAGTGGGCGAACTTCCGCCCCCACCAAGGCTATAGCCCACCTGCGTTTTGGCCATATGGGGTTTTACGTGCGACCTTTTAGGCGCTAATTTTGGGCACGGCTGCGCCGTGGCCTATTTATCAGCCACCCACTTACACCGGAGGCTGCCTGCAAAGTCTCGGGCCATTCAGTCCAGGCGGACGAACTTCGCCACCCCCACAAAGCTATAGCCCACCGTTTTTGGCCATTTGGGTGGTTTGCTGACCGCCTTGGTAATTTTTGGCGAGCTGTGCCCGTGGCCTGTTTGGCACCGGGGCCGCCTGCAAAGTCTCGGGCCATTCAGGTCTGGCGGACGAAATTCTGCCCCCACCAAGGCTATAGCCCACCCGATTTTGGCCATTTTCCGCTGGGCATTTTTTCGCACCCGACCTTGAGGGCACTAATTTTGGCGTGGCCATGCCCGTGGCTATTTTGGCACAGGGAGGCCGCTTCGCAAAGTCTCGGGCCATTCCAGTCTGGCGGACGAAATTCACCACGACCCCACCAAGGCTATAGCCCACCAGATTTTGGCCATTTTCCGCTTAGGGGGTTTAGGCACCCCGACCAGGGAGCTAATTTTCATCGTGGCTGTGCCCGTGGCCTATTTCGCACCGCTACGGAGACCGCCCGCAAAGTCTCGGGCCATTCCGAGTCGGGCGGAAGAACTTCGCCCACGCCCCCCACCAAGGCTATAGCCCACCCGATCTTTGGCCATTTTCCCGCTGGTGGGAGTAGGCACCCCGACCTTAAAGGGCCTAATTTTTAGGCGCGAGCTATGCCCGTGGCCTATTTTTTGGCACACGAGAGCCGCCCGCAAAGTCTCGGGCCATTCCGAGGTCAGAGACGAACTTAACGCCCCCACCAAGGCTATAGCCCACCCGTTTTTTGGCCATATGTCGGGTTTTCGCACCCCGACCTTCGGGCGCTAATTTTTGGGCATGGCTGCGCCCGTGGCCTATTTTTTGCACACGGAGGCCGCCTGCAAAGTCTCGGGCCATTCGAGACCCGGACGAACTCCACGCCCCACCAAAGCTATAGCCCACCCGTTTTTGGCCATTTGGGTGGTTTTGGCACCCCGACCTTCGGGCGCTAATTTTTGGGCGCCGCTGTGCCGTGGCCTATGAGTTGGCACACGGAGGCCGCCCGCATAGGGAGTCTCGGGCCATTCCAGTCTTGCGGACAGGATTCACCACGCCCCCGCCCAAGGCTATAGCCCACGATTTTTGGCCATTTTCCGCTGGGGGTTTTGCCACCCCGACCTTGAGGCGCTAATTTTTGGCGCGGCTGTGCCGTGGCCTTTTTGACACCGGAGGCCGCCCGCAATGTCTCAGGCCATTCCGAGTCCGGACGAACTTCGCCACGCCCATAGGCTATGCCCACCCGTTTTGGCCATTTGGGGTTTTGGCACCCGACCTTGGGCGCTAATTTTTTGAGGCGCGGCTGTGCCCGTGGCCTATTTTGACACACGGAGGCCGCCCGCAATGTCTCAGGCCATTCCGAGTCCGGCGGACGAACTTCGCCCACGCCCCCCACCAAGGCTATCGCCCACCCGTTTTTTGGCCATTTGGGGGGTTTTGGCACCCCGACCTTAGGGCACAAATTTTTGGGAGCGGCTGTGCCCGTGGCCTATTGTGTGCACACGGAGGCCGCCCGCAAAGACTCGGGCCATTCCGGAGTCGGGCGGACGAACTTCGCCACGCCCCCCACAAGGCTACAGCCCACCCGATCTTTGGCCATTTTTCCGCTGGGGTTTTGGCATCGACCTTCGGGCCTAATTTTCATCATTGGCCGTGCCCGTGGCCTATTTTTCGCACGGAGGCCGCCTGCAAAGTCTCGGGCCATTCCGAGTCAGCGGACGAACCGCTTCATGCGCTCCCCACCAAGGCTATAGCCCACCCGATTTTTGGCCATTTGGGGGGTTTTGGCACGACGACCTTCGGGCGCTAATTTTTGGGCGCGGCTGTGCCCGTGGCCTATCTTTGGCACACGGAGGCCGCCCGCAAAGTCTCGGGCCATTCCGAGTCGGGCGGACGAACTTCGCCCACGCCCCCCACCAAGGCTATAGACCACCCGATCTTTGGCCATTTTTCCGCTGGGGGGTTTTGGCACCCCGACCTTCGGGCCCTAATTTTTGGGCGCGGCTATGCCCGTGGCCTATTTTTGGCTCACGGAGGCCGCCCGCAAAGTCTCGGGCCATTCCGAGTCCGGCGGACGAACTTCGCCCACGCCCCCCACCAAGGCTATAGCCCACCCGTTTTTTGGCCGTATGAGGGGTTTTCGCACCCCGACCTTCGGGCGCTAATTTTTGGGCATGGCTGCGCCCGTGGCCTATTTTTGGCACACGGAGGCCGCCTGCAAAGTCTCGGGCCATTCTGAGTCCGGCGGACGAACTTCGCCCACGCCCCCCACCAAAGCTATAGCCCACCCGTTTTTTGGCCATTTGGGTGGTTTTTTCACCTTCGGGCGCTAATTTTAGGCGCCGCTGTGCCGTGGCCTATTTTGGCACACGGTGGCCGCCCGCAAAGTCTCGGGCCACTCCGAGTCTGGCGGACGAACCGCCCGCCCCCACCAAGGCTATAAGCCCACCCGATTTTAGCCATTTTTCCGCTGGGGTTTTGGCACCCCGACCTTGAGGCGCTAATTTTTGGGCGGCTATGCCCGTGGCCTATTTTTTTCTGCACCACGGAGGCCGCTTGAAAAATCTCGGGCCATTCCGAGGTCCGGCAGGCGAACTTCGCCCACGCCCCCACAAGGCTATAGCCCACCGTTTTTGGCCATTTGGGGGTTTTGGCACCCCCGACCGGGCACCAATTTTTGGGCGCGGCTGTGCCCGTGGCCTATTACAGCACCGGAGGTCGCCAGCGTCTCGGGCCATTCAGGTCTGGCGGACGAACCGCCCCCCCACCAAGGCTATAGCCACACCGTTTTTGGCCATATGGGGGTTTTGGCACTGACCTTGGGCACTAATTTTAGACGCGGCTGTGCCCGTGGCCTATTTTTAACACCACGGAGTCGCCCGCAAAGTCTCGGGCCATTCAGTCAATGCGGGCCAATTTATCACGCCCCCAGGCTATAGCCACGATTTTTGGCCATTTTTCGCTGGGGGTTTTGGCACCCGACCTTGGGAGCTAATTTTCACCGTGGCTGTGCCGTGGCCTATTTTCCACGGAGGCCGCCCGCAAAGTCTCGGGCATTCCGAGTCCGGCGGACGAACTTCGCCCACGCCCCCCACCAAGGCTATAGCCCACCCGATTTTTGGCCATTTGGGGGGTTTTGGCACGACGACCTTCGGGCGCTAATTTTTGGGCGCGGCTGTGCCCGTGGCCTATTTTTGGTACACGGAGGCCGCCCGCAAAGGCTCGGGCCATTCGAGTCGGGCGGACGAACTTCGCCACCCCCACCAAGGCTATAGCCCACCCGATCTTTGGCCATTTTTCCGCTGGGGGATTTTGGCACCCCGACCTTTGGGCCCTAATTTTTGGGCGCGGCTATGCCCGTGGCCTATTTTTGGCACACGGAGGCCGCCCGCAATGTCTCGGGCCATTCCGAGTCCGGTGGACGAACTTCGCCCACGCCCCCCACCAAGGCTATAGCCCACGCGTTTTTTGGCCATATGGGGGGTTTTCGTACCCCGACCTTCGGGCGCTAATTTTTGGGCACGGCTGCGCCCGTGGCCTATTTGTCGCACACGGAGGCTGCCTGCAAAGTCTCGGGCCATTCCGAGTCCGGCGGACGAACTTCGCCCACGCCCCCCACCAAAGCTATAGCCCACCCGTTTTTTGGCCATTTGGGTGGTTTTGGCACCCCGACCTTCGGGCGCTAATTTTTGGGCGCGGCTGTGCCCGTGGCCTATTTTTGGCACACGGAGGCCGCCTGCAAAGTCTCGGGCCATTCCGAGTCTGGCGGACGAAATTCACCCACGCCCCCCACCAAGGCTATAGCCCACCCGATTTTTGGCCATTTTTCCGCTGGGGCATTTTCGCACCCCGACCTTCGGGCACTAATTTTTGGGCGTGGCAATGCCCGTGGCCTATTTTTGGCACACGGAGGCCGCCCGCAAAGTCTCGGGCCATTCCAAGTCTGGCGGACGAAATTCACCCACGCCCCCCACCAAGGCTATAGCCCACCAGATTTTTGGCCATTTTCCAGCTGGGGGTTTAGGCACCCCGACCTTCGGGAGCTAATTTTTCATCGTGGCTGTGCCCGTGGCCTATTTTTTCGCACAGGCCGCCCGCAAAGTCTCGGGCCATTCCGAGTCCGAGGCGGGAACTTCGCCCACGCCCCCACCAAGGCTATAGCCCACCGATTTTTGGCCATTTGGGGGGTTTTGGCACGCCGACCTTCGGGCTCTAATTTTTGGGCGCGGCTGAGCCCGTGGCCTATTTTTGGCACACGGAGGCCGCCCGCAAAGTCTCGGGCCATTCCGAGTCGGGCGGAAGAACTTCGCCCGCCCCCACCATGGCTATAAGCCACCCGATCTTTGGCCATTTTCCGCTGGGGTTTTGGCACCCCGACCTTCGGGCCCTAATTTTACGGCTATGCCGTGGCCTATTTTGGCACCACGGAGGCCGCCCGCAAAGTCTCGGGCCATTCCAGTCCGAGCGGACGAACTTCGCCACGCCCCCACAAGGCTATAGCCCACCCGTTTTTGGCCATTTGGGGGTTTTGGCACCCCCGACCTTCGGGCGCTAATTTTTAGGCGGCTATGCCCGTGGCCTATTTTGGCACAAGGAGTCCACCACCGCAAAGTCTCGGGCCATTCCGAGTCCGAGCGGACGAACTTCGCCACGCCCCCACAAAGAGCTATAGCCCACCACGTTTTTGGCCATTTGGGGGTTTTGGCACCCCAAACTTGGGTGCTTATTTTTGCGGCTGTGCCGTGGCCTATTTTGGCACACGGAAGCCGCCCGCATAAAATCTCGGGCCATTCCGAGTCCGAGTAGGACGAACTTCGCCCGCCCCACCAAGGCTATAGCCCACCCGTTTTTGGCCATTTTCCGCTGGGGGTTTTGGCACCCGACCTTGGGCGCTAATTTTTAGGGCGCGCTGTGCCCGTGGCCTATTTTAGCACACGGAGGCCGCCCGCAAAGTCTCGGGCCATTCCGAGTCCGGCGGACGAACTTCGCCCACGCCCCCACCAAGGCTATAGCCCACCCGTTTTTGGCCATTTGGGGTTTTGGCACCCCGAGGGTGCTTATTTTGCGGCTCAGCCGTGGCCTATTTTGGGGCCTCCGAAAGTCTCGGGCCATTCCGAGTCCGGCCGAACCGAACCCGCCCCCACAAAGGCTATAGCCCACCGTTTTTGGCCATTTGGGGTTTTGGCACCCGAACTTGGTGCTTATTTTCAGGCTGTGCCCGTGGCCTATTTTAGCTTTGGAAGCCGCCCGCAAAGTCTCGGGCCATTCGAGTCAGGCGAGACGAACCGCCCACCCCCACAAGGCTATAGCCCACCCGATTTTTGGCCATTTTCCGCTGGGGGGTTTTGGTACCCCGACCTTCGGGCGCTAATTTTATGGCGGGCTGTGCCGTGGCCTATTACGGCAGGAGGCCGCCCGCAAAGTCTCGGGCCATTCCGAGTCCGGCGGACGAACCGCCCACGCCCCCAAAGGCTATAGCCCGCCCGTTTTTGGCCATTTGGGGGTTTGCTTTTGCACCCCGGGTGCTTATTTTTAAGCGGCTGTGCCGTGGCCTATTTTGCACACGGAGCCGCCCGCAAAGTCTCGGGCCATTCCTAGTCCGTGGACGAACCGCCCCCACCAAGGCTATAGCCCACCGTTTTTGGCCATTTGGGGGTTTTGGCACCCGACCTTGGGCGCTACTTTTTAGGCGGCTGTGCCCGTGGCCTATTTTGACACGGAGGCCGCCCGCAAAGTCTCGGGGCATTCCGAGTCCGGCGGACGAACTTTGCCCACGCCCCCCACCAAGGCTATAGCCCACCCGATCTTTGGCCATTTTTCCGCTGGGTGGTTTTGGCACCCCGACCTTCGGGAACTAATTTTTGGGCGCGGCTATACCCGTGGCCTATTTTGGCACACGGAGGCCGCCCGCAAAGTCTCGTGCCATTCCGAGTCCGGCGGACGAACTTCGCCCACGCCCCCCACCAAGGCTATAGCCCACCCGATTTTTGGCCATTTTTCCGCTGGGGGGTTTTGGCACCCCGACCTTGGTGCTAATTTTATTGCTATGCCCGTGGCCTATTTTACCCAGCACTGCAGGCCGCCCCAAAGTCTCGGGCCATTCCGAGTCCGAGCGGACGAACCGACCACGCCCCACCAAGGCTATCGCCCACCCGATTTTGGCCATTTTCCGCTGGGGTTTTGGCACCCGACCTTCGGGCACTAATTTTTGGCGCGGCTAAGCCCGTGGCCTATTTTAACACGAGAGGCCGCCCGCAAAGTCTTGGGCCTTTCCGAGTCAGCGGAATGAACTTCGCCCACGCCCCCCACCAAGGCTATAGCCCACCCGTTTTTTGGCCATTTGGGGGGTTTTGGCACCCCGACCTTCGGGGGCTAATTTTTGGGCGTGGCTGTGCCCGTGGCCTATTTATGGCACACGGAGGCCGCCCGCAAAGTCTCGGGCCATTCCGAGTCCGGCGGACAAACTTCGCCCACGCCCCCAACCAAGGCTATAGCCCACCCGATTTTTGGCCATTTTTCCGCTGGGGGGTTTTGGCACCCCAACCTTCGGGCGGTAATTTTTGGGCGCGGCTGTGCCCGTTGCCTATTTTTGGCACACAGAGGCCGCCCGCAAAGTCTCGGCCCATTCCGAATCCGGCGGACGAACTTTGCCCACGCCCCCCACCAAGGCTATAGCCCACCCGATCTTTGGCCATTTTTCCGCTGGGGGGTTTTGGCACCCCGACCTTCGGGCGCTAATTTTTGGGCGCGGCTATACCCGTGGCCTATTTTGGCACACAGAGGCCGCCCGCAAAGTTTCGTTCCATTCCGAGTCCGGCGGACGAACTTCGCCCACGCCCCGCACCAAGACTATAGCCCACCCGTTTTTTGGCCATTTGGGGGGTTTTGGCACCCCGACCTTCGGGCGCTACTTTTTGGGCGCGGCTGTGCCCATGGCCTATTTTTGGCACACGGAGGCCGCCGCAAAGTCTTGGGCCTTTCCGAGTCCAGCGGACGAACTTCGCCACGCCCCACCAAGGCTATAGCCCACCCGATTTTGGTCATTTTCCGCTGGGGTTTTGGCACCCGACCTTTGAGTGCTACTTTTTGGGCGCGGCTGTGCCCATGGCCTATTTTTGGCACACGGAGGCCGCCCCCAAAGTCTCGGGCCATTCCGAGTCCGGCGGACGAACTTCGCCCACGCCCCCCACCAAGGCTATAGCCCACCCGATTTTTGGCCATTCTTCTGCTGGGGGGTTTTGGCACCCCGACCTTCGGGCACTAATTTTTGGGCGCGGCAGAGCCCGTGGCCTATTTTTTGCACACAGAGGCCGCCCGCAAAGTCTTGGGCCTTTCCGAGCCCAGCGGACGAACTTCGCCCACGCCCCCGCCCAACGCTCATCCACCCCCGTGTTTGGCGTATTGTGGTGTTATTGGCACCCCGACCTTCGGGGGCTAATTTTTGGGCGCGGCTGTGCCCGTGGCCTATTTATGGCACACGGAGGCCGCCCGCAAAGTCTCGGGCCATTCCGAGTCTGGCGGACGATCTTCGCCCACGCCCCCCACAAAGGCTATAGCCCACCCGATTTTAGCCATTTTCAGCTGGGTGATTTGGCACCCCGACCTTCGGGGGCTAATTTTTGGGCGCGGCTGTGCCCGTGGCCTATTTTTTGCACACAGAGGCCGCCCGCAAAGTCTCGGCCCATTCCGAGTCTGGCGGACGATCTTCGCCCACGCCCCCCACAAAGGCTATAGCCCACCCGTTTTTTGGTCATTTGGGGGGATTTGGCACCCCGACCTTCGGGGGCTAATTTTTGTCTTGTGCTATGACCGTGGCCTTTTTGGCATATGGAGCCGCCAAAGTCTCGGGCCATTCCGAGTCTGGCGGACGATCTTCGCCCTCGCCCCCCACCAAGGCTATAGCCCACCCGTTTTTTGGTCATTTGGGGGGATTTGGCACCCCGAACTTCGGGTGCTAATTTTTGTGCGCGGCTATGACCGTGGCCTTTTATTGGCATATGGATGCCGCCCGCAAAGTCTTGGGCCTTTCCGAGTCCAGCGGGAACCGCCACGCCCCCACCAAGGCTATAGCCCACCCGTTTTTGGCCACTTGGGGTTTGGCACCCGACCTTCGGGCGCTAATTTTGTCTTGTGCTATGACCGTGGCCTTTTTGGCATATGGAGGCCGCCCGCAAAGTCTCGGGCCATTCCGATTCAGGCGGACGAACCGCCGCGCCCCCAAGGCTATAGCCCACCGTTTTTGGCCACTTGGGGGTTTTGGCACCCGACCTTGGGCGCTAATTTTTGTGCGGCTATGACCGTGGCCTTTTTTAGCATATGGAGGCTGCCCGTAAAGTCTTGGGCCTTTCCGAGGTCAGCGGACGAACCGCCACGCCCCCACCAAGGCTATAGCCCACCCGTTTTTGGCCACTTGGGGGTTTTGGCACCCGACCTTCGGGCGCTAATTTTGTCTTGGCTATGACCGTGGCCTTTTTTGGCATATGGAGGCCGCCCGCAAAGTCTCGGGCCATTCCGATTCAGGCGGACGAACTTCACCCGCCCCCCACAAGGCTATAGCCCACCGTTTTTGGCCATTTGGGGGGTTTTGGCACCCCGACCTTCAAGTGCTAATTTTTGGGCGCGCCTGTGCCCATGGCCTGTTTTGGCACACGGAGGCCGCCCGCAAAGTCTCGGGCCATTCCGAGTCCGGCGGACGAACTTCGCCCACGCCCCCCACCAAGGCTATAGCCCACCCGATTTTTGGCCATTTTTCCGCTGGGGGGTTTTGGCACCCTGACCTTCGGGCACGAATTTTTGGGCGCGGCTATGCCCGTGGCCTATTTTTGGCAGACGGAGGCCGTCCCCAAAGTCTCGGGCCATTCCGAGTCCGGCGGACGAACTTCGCCCACGCCCCCCACCAAGGCTATAGCCCACCCGTTTTTTGGCCATTTGGGGGTGTTGGCACCCCGATCTTCGGGTGCTAATTTTTGGGCGCGGCTGTGCCCGTGGCCTATTTTTCACACACGGAGGCCACCCGCAATGTCTCGGGCCATTCCGAGTCCGGCGGACGAACTTCGCCCACGCCCCCCACCAAGGCTATAGCCCACCCGTTTTTTGGCCATTTGGGGGGTTTGGCACCCCGACCCTTAGGGGCTAATTTTTTGGAGCGGCTGGTGCCCTGGCCCTATTTTTGACACACGGAGGCTGCCCGCAAAGTCTCGGGCCATTCCGAGTCAGCGGACGAACCGCCCACGCCCCCACAAGGCTATAGCCCACCCGTTTTTGGCCATTTTCCGCCGGGGTTTTGGCACCCCCTTGAGCGCTAATATTTGACGGCTTTGCCGTGGTCTATTTTAGCACCTGGAGGCCGCCACAAAGTCTCGGGCCATTCCGAGTCCGGCGGACGAACTTCGCCCACGCCCCCCACCAAGGCTATAGCCCACCCGTTTTTTGGCCATTTGGAAGGTTTTGGCGCGACGACCTTCGGGAGCTAATTTTCGGGCGCGCATGTGCCCGTGGCCTATTTTTGGTACACGGAGGCCGCCCGCAAAGTCACGGGCCATTCCGAGGTCCGACGAACTTCGCCCACGCCCCCCACAAAGGCTATAGCCCACCCGTTTTTTGGCCATTTGGGGGGTTTTGGCACGACGACCTTCGGGAACTAATTTTTAGGAGCGCATGTGCCCGTGGCCTATTTTTGGTACACGGAGGCCGCCCGCAAAGTCACGGGCCATTCGGAGTCCGGCGGACGAACTTCGCCCATGCCCCTCACAAAGGCTATAGCCCACCCGTTTTTTGGCCATTTGGGGGGTTTTGGCACCCCGAACTTCGGGTGCTAATTTTTGGGCGCGGCTTCGCCCGTGGCCTATTTTTCGCACATGGAGGCCGCTTGCAAAGTGTCGGGCCATTCCGAGTCCGGCGGACGAACTTCGCCCACGCCCCCCACCAAAGCTATAGCCCACCCGTTTTTTGGCCATTTGGGTGGTTAAGGCACCCCGACCTTCGGGCGCTAATTTTTGGGCGCGGCTGTGCCCGTGGCCTATTTTTAGCACACGGAGGCCGCCCGTAAAGTCTCGGGCCATTCCGAGTCTGGCGGACGAACTTCGCCCACGCCCCCTACCAAGGCTATAGCCCTCCCGATTTTTGGCCATTTTTCCGCTGGGGGGTTTTGGCACCCCGACCTTCGGGCGCTAATTTTTGGGCGCGGCTGTGCCCGTGGCATATTTTTGACACACGGAGGCCGCCCGCAATGTCTCAGGCCATTCCGAGTCCGGCGGACGAACTTCGCCCACGCCCCCCACCAAGGCTATAGCCCACCCGTTTTTTGGCCATTTGGGGGTGCTGGCACCCCGATCTTCGGGTGCTAATTTTTGGGCGCGGCTTTGCCCGTGGCCTATTTTTCACACACGGAGGCCACCCGCAATGTCTCGGGCCATTTCGAGTCCGGCGGACGAACTTCGCCCACGCCCCCCACCAAGGCTATAGCCCACCCGTTTTTTGGCCATTTGGGGGTGTTGGCACCCATATCTTCGGGTGCAAATTTTTTGGAGCGGCTGTGCCCGTGGCCTATTTTTGACACACGGAGGCTGCCCGCAAAGTCTCGGGCCATTCCGAGTCCAGCGGACGAACTTCGCCCACGCCCCCACGAGGCTATAGCCCACCCGTTTTTGGCCATTTTCCGCTGGGGTTTTGGCACCCGCCCTTGGGCGCTAATATTTGGGCGTGGCTTTGCCGTGGCCTAGGGCGCTTGTAAAGTCTCGGGCCATTCCGAGTCCGAGGCGGACGAACCGCCACGCCCCCAAGGCTATAGCCCACCCGTTTTTTGGCCATTTGGGGGGTTTTGGCACCCCTACCTTCGGGCGCTAATTTTTGGGCGCGGCTGTGCCCGTGGCCAATTTTTGACACACGGAGGCCGCCCGCAAAGTCTAGGGCCATTCCGAGTCCGGCGGACGAACTTCGCCACGCCGCCAAGGCTATAGCCCACCCGATTTTTGGCCATTTTTCCGCTGGGGGGTTTTGGCAACCCGACCTTCGGGCGCTAATTTTTGGGCGCGGCTGTGCCCGTGGCCTATTTTTGACACACGTAGGCCGCCCGCAATGTCTCAATTCCGAGTCCGGCGGACGAACTTCGCCCACGCCCCCCACCAAGGCTATAGCCCACCCGTTTTTTGGCCATTTGGGGGGTTTTGGCACCCCGATCTTCAGGCGCTAATTTTTGGGCGCGGCTGTGCCCGTGGCCTATTTTTAGCACACGGAGGCCGCCCGTAAAGTCTCGGGCCATTCCGAGTCTGGCGGACGAACTTCGCCCACGCCCCCTACCAAGGCTATAGCCCTCCCGATTTTTGGCCATTTTTCCGCTGGGGGGTTTTGGCACCCCGACCTTCGGGCGCTAATTTTTGGGCGCGGCTGTGCCCCTGGCATATTTTTGACACACGGAGGCCGCCCGCAATGTCTCAGGCCATTCCGAGTCCAGCGGACGAACTTCGCCCACGCCCCCCACCAAGGCTATAGCCCACCCGTTTTTTGGCCATTTGGGGGTGTTGGCACCCCGATCTTCGGGTGCTAATTTTTGGGCACGGCTGTGCCCGTGGCCTATTTTTCACACACGGGCCATTCGAGTCCGGGAACCGCCACGCCCCCCACAGGCTATAGCCCACCCGTTTTTGGCCATTTGGGGTTTTGGCACCCGACCTTCGGGCGCTAATTTTAGGGCGGCTGTGCCCGTGGCCTATTACACAGGCTGCCATAAAGTCTCGGGCCATTCCGAGTCCGGCGGACGAACTTCGCCACGCCCCCACCAAGGCTATAGCCCACCCGTTTTTAGGCCATTTTTTTGGCCGGGGGTTTTGGCACCCGGTGCTAATTTTTTGGGCTTTGCCCGTGGCCTATTTTGGCACTCGGAGGCCGCTACTCCATTTAGGGGCCATTCAGAGTCAGGCGGACGAACCACGCCCCCCCCCACCAAGGCTATAGCCCACCCGTTTTTGGCCATTTGGGGTTTTTTTAGGGCGCTAATTTTTGGGCGTGGCTGTGCCCGTGGCCTAATTTTGACCACCACGCAGAGGCCGCCCGCAAAGTCTCGGGCCATTCCGAGTCCGAGCGGACGAACCGCCCCGCCCCACCCAGGCTATATCCCACCCGAATTTTTGGCCATTTTTTGGCTGGGGTTTGGCACCCCGACCTTGGGCGCTAATTTTTGGGCGGCTGTGCCCGTGGCCTATTTTGACACCACGGAGGCCGCCCGCAATGTCTCGGGCCATTCCGAGTCCGGCGGACGAACCGCCACGCCCCCACCAAGGCTATAGCCCACCCGTTTTTGGCCATTTGGGGGTTTTGGCACCCCGATCTTCAGGCGCTAATTTTTGGCGCGGCTGTGCCCGTGGCCTATTTTACACCACGGAGGCCGCCCGCATTTTAAGTCTCGGGCCATTCCGAGTCCGGACGAACTTCGCCACGCCCCCCACCAAGGCTATAGCCCACCCGTTTTTGGCCATTTGGGGGTTTTGGCTTTGACCCGACCTTAAGCTAATTTTTGGGCGGCTGTGCCCGTGGCCTGGCGGGCCAACTATAGCCCACCCGTTTGGCCACAAAAGTCGGGCCATTCCTGTGGCCTATTTTGTCCGGGCGGACGAACTTCGCCCACGCCCCCAACAATGAATTAGCCCAACCGTTTTTTTGGCCATTTGGGGGGTTTTGGCAAATTTTTAGGTATGATTTTTGGTACACACGGAGGCCGCCCGCAAAGTCTCGGGCCATTCCGAGTCCGGCATTTTTTTTTGGCCCCGTGCCCTCGGAGCCGAGTCACGAACTATATTGGCCCATTTGGGGGTTTTGGCTTTTTTAGATTTTGGTCTGGGCCATTCCATTTGAGGTCCGACCGAAAAGTCCTTTTTGGCCATTTTTCGCCTCGGGCCATTCGAGTCCAGCGGATGAACCGCCACGCCCCCGGCTATAGCCCACCGTTTTTGGCCATTTAGGGGTTTTGGCACCCGACCTTCGGGCGTTAATTTTTGGGAGCGCTGTGCCTGTGGCCTATTTTTGGTACACGGAGGCCGCCCGCAAAGTCTCGGGCCATTCCGAGGTCAGCGGATGAACTGCCACGCCCCCACCAAGGCTATAGCCCACCGTTTTTGGCCATTTGGGGGTTTTGGCGCGACGACCTTCGGGCGCTAATTTTTGGCGCGCATGTGCCCGTGGCCTATTTTGGTACCACGGAGGCCGCCCGCCAAAGTCACGGGCCATTCCGAGTCCGGCGGACGCCCACGCCCCCCACAAAGGCTATAGCCCACCCGTTTTTTTGGCCATTTGGGGGGTTTTGGCACTTGGGCTAATTTTAGGGCGCATGTGCCCGTGGCCTATTTTTGGTACACGGAGCCGCCCGCAAGTCTCGGGCCATTCCGAGGTCCGGCACGAACGCCCCAACCAGCTATAGCCCACCCGTTTTTGGCCATTTGGGGGTTTGGCAATTTCGGCTAATTTTGAGGCTGTGCCCATTTTTAGCACCACGGAGACCGCCGGCTAAAGTCTAGGGCCATTCCAGGTCAGCCCTCGATTTTTTTGGCCATTTTCCGCTGGGGGTTTTGGCACCCCCGACCTTGAGCGCTAATTTTTGGCGCGCTGTGCCCGTGGCATATTTTGACACCACGGAGGCCGCCCGCAATGTCTCAGGCCATTCGAGTCAGCGGACGAACCGCCACGCCCCACATAGGCTATAGCCCACCCGTTTTTGGCCATTTTTGGGGGTGTTGGCACTGATCTTAGTGCTAATTTTTGAGGCACGGGCTGTGCCCGTGGCCTATTTTTCACACACGGAGGCCACCCGCAATGTCTCGGGCCATTCCGAGTCCGAGGCGGACGAACCGCCACGCCCCCACCAAGGCTATAGCCCACCCGTTTTTGGCCATTTGGGGGTTTTGGCACCCCCGACCTTAGGGCGCTAATTTTTGGCGGCTGTGCCCGTGGCCTATTTTTGACACCGGAGGCTGCCCGCAAAGTCTCGGGCCATTCGAGTCCAGCGGACGAACCGCCCGCCCCCACCAAGGCTATAGCCCACCCGTTTTTGGCCATTTTCCGCTGGGGGTTTTGGCACCCGCCCTTGAGGCGCTAATATTTGGGGCTTTGCCCGTGGCCTATATTTAACCACGGAGCCGCTTGTAAAGTCTCGGGCCATTCGAGTCAGGCGGACGAACTTCGCCCGCCCCACAAGGCTATAGCCCACCCGTTTTTTGGCCATGTGGGGGGTTTTGGCTCCCCTCCATTCGGGCGCTAATTTTTGGGCGCGGCTGTGCCCGTGGCCAATATTTGACACACGGAGGCAGCCCGCAAAGTCTAGGGCCATTCCGAGTCCGGCGGACGAACTTCGCCACGCCCCCGCCAAGGCTATAGCCCACCGATTTTTGGCCATTTTTCCGCTGGGGGTTTTGGCAACCCGACCTTGGGCGCTAATTTTTAGGCGCGGCTGTGCCGTGGCCTATTTTGACACCACGGAGGCCACCGCAATGTCTCAATTCCGAGTCCGGCAGACGAACTTGCCGCCCCCCACCAAGGCTATAGCCCACCCGCTTTTTGGCCATTTGGGGGTTTTGGCTTTTGACCTTAGGGCGCTAATTTTCGGAGCGGCTGTGCCCGTGGCCTATTTTGACACACGGAGGCCGCCCGCAAAGTCTGGGCCATTCCGAGTCAGCGGACGAACTTCGCCACGCCCCCACCAAGGCTATAGCCCACCCGTTTTTGGCCATTTTCCGCTGGGGGTCTTGGCACCCCGCCCTTGGGCGCTAATATTTGGGGCTATGCCCGTGGCTTATTTTGGCACACGGAGGCCGCCCGCAAAGTCTCAGGCCATTCCGAGTCCGAGCGGACGAACTGCCCACGCCCCCACCAAGGCTATAGCCCACCCGTTTTTGGCCATTTGGGGGCCTTTTGGCACCTCGACCTTCGGGCACTATTTTTGGGCGCGGCTGTGCCCGTGGCCTATTTTGACACCACGGAGGCTGCCCGCAAAGTCTCGGGCCATTCCGAGTCAGCGGACTAACCGCCGCCCCCACAAAGGCTATAGCCCACCTGTTTTTGGCCATTTTCCGCTGGGGTTTTGGCACCCGACATTCGGTCGCTAATTTTTGGGCGGCTGTGCCCGTGGCTATTTTAACACCACGGAGGCCGCCCGCAAAGTCTCGGGCCATTCCGAGTCCCGCGGACGAAACGCCCTTGCGCCCCCTCCACGGCTATAGCCTACCCGTTTTTGGCCATTTTTCCGCTGGGGTTTTAGCACCCGACCTTGAGGCGCTAATTTTTAGACGGCTGTGCCCGTGGCCTATTTTGGCACGGAGGCCGCCCGCAAAGTCTCGGGCCATTCCGAGTCTGGCGGACGAACTTCACGCCCCAAGGCTATAGCCCACCCGTTTTTGGCCATTTGGGGGTTTGGCACCCAGAACATGGGTACTAATTTTTAGCGCGGCTGTGCCCGTGGCCTATTTTGGAAACGGAGGCCGGCCGCAAAGTCTCGGGCCATTCCGAGTCCGGCGGACGAACCGCCCCCCACCAAGGCTATAGCCCACCCGTTTTTTGGCCATTTGGAGGGTTTTGGCACCCCGACCTTCGGGCGCTAATTTTTCGCGCGGCTGTGCCCGTGGTCTATTTTTGACACACGCAGGCCGCCTGCAAAGTCTCGGGCCATTCCGAGTCCGGCGGACGAACTTCGCCCACGCCCCCCACCAAGGCTATAGCCCACCCGATTTTCGGCCATTTTTCCGCTGGGGGGTTTTGGCACCCCGAACATCGGGTGCTAATTTTTTGGCGCGGCTGTGCCCGTGGCCTATTTTTGGAAAACGGAGGCCGCCCGCAAAGTCTCGGTCCATTCCGAGTCCGGCGGACGAACTTCGACCACGCCCCCCACCAAGGCTATAGCCCACCCGTTTTTTGGCCATTTGGAGGGTTTTGGCACCCCGACCTTCGGGCGCTAATTTTTCGCGCGGCTGTGCCCGTGGCCTATTTTTGACACATGGAGGCCGCCCGCAAAGTCTCGGGCCATTCCGAGTCCGGCGGACGAACTTCGCCCACGCCCCCCACCAAGGCTATAGCCCACCCGATTTTCGGCCATTTTTCCGCTGGGGGGTTTTGGCACCCGACCTTGGGCGCTAATTTTAGGCGGCTGTGCCGTGGCCTATTTTGACACACGGAGCCGCCCGCAAAGTCTCGAGCCATTCCGAGTCCGAGACGAACCGCGCCCCACCAGGCTATAGCCCACCGTTTTTGGCCATTTGGGGGTTTTGGCACCCGACCTTCGGGAGCTAATTTTTAGGCGCGGCTGTGCCCGTGGCCGACACCACGGAGCCGCCCGCAAAGTCTCGGGCCATTCGGAGTCAGGCGGACGAACCGCCCGCCCCCACAAGGCTATAGCCCACCCGTTTTTTGGCCATTTGGGGGGTTTTGCCACCCCGACATTAGGGCACTAATTTTTGGGAGCGGCTGTGCCCGTGGCCTATTTTTGGCACACGGAGGCCGCCCGCAAAGTCTCGGGCCATTCCGAGTCAAGCGGACGAACTTCGCCCACGCCCCCACCAAGGCTATAGCCCACCCGTTTTTTGGCCATTTTTCCGCTGGGGTTTTGGCACCCCGACCTTCGGGCGCTAATTTATGGGCGGCTGTGCCCGTGGCCTATTTTGACACGGAGGCCGCCCGCAAAGTCTCGGGCCATTCCGAGTCAGCGGACGAACTTCGCCACGCCCCCACCAAGGCTATAGCCCACCGTTTTTGGCCATTTTCCGCTGGGGTTTTGGCAACCTTGGGCGCTAATTTATGGGCGCGGCTGTGCCCGTGGCCTATTTTGACACGGAGGCCGCCCGCAAAGTCTCGGGCCATTCCGAGTCAGCGGACGAACCGCCCCCCCCTATAGCCCACCCGTTTTTAGCCATTTTTCGCTGGGGTTTTAGCACCCGACCTTTAATTTTTGGGCTGTGCCCGTGGCCTATTTTGCAGAGGCCGCCCGCAAAGTCTCGGGCCATTCCAGTCTGGCGGACGAACCGCCCGCCCACAAGGCTATAGCCACCCGTTTTTGGCCATTTGGGGGTTTTGGCACCGAACATCGGGTGCTAATTTTTAGCGCGCAGTGCCGTGGCCTATTTTTGGAAAGCGGACGCCGGCCGCAAAGTCTCGGGCCATTCCGAGTCCGGCGGACGAACTTCGCCACGCCCCACCAAGGCTATAGCCCACCGTTTTTGGCCATTTGGTGGGTTTTGGCACCCCGACCTTCGGGCGCTAATTTTTCGCGCGGCTGTGCCCGTGGTCTATTTTTGACACACGGAGGCCGCCTGCAAAGTCTCGGGCCATTCCGAGTCCGGCGGACAAACTTTGCCCACGCCCCCCACCAAGGCTATAGCCCACCCGATTTTCGGCCATTTTTCCGCTGGGCGGTTTGGCACCCGACCTTGAGGCGCTAATTTTTAGACGGCTGTGCCGTGGCCTATTTTCGGCACCCGGAGGCCGCCCGCAAAGTCTCGGGCCATTCCGAGTCTGGCGGACGAACTTCGCCCACGCCCCCCACAAAGGCTATAGCCCACCCGTTTTTTGGCCATTTGGGGGGTTTTGGCACCCCGAACATCGGGTGCTAATTTTTTGGCGCGGCAGTGCCCGTGGCCTATTTTTGGAAAACGGAGGCCGGCCGCAAAGTCTCGGGCCATTCCGAGTCCGGCGGACGAACCGCCCGCCCCCACAAGGCTATAGCCCACCGTTTTTGGCCATTTGGTGGGTTTTGGCACCCGACCTTGGGCGCTAATTTTGGCTGTGCCCGTGGTCTATTTTGACACACGGAGGCCGCCTGCAAAGTCTCGGGCCATTCCGAGTCAGGCGGACGAACTTCGCCCGCCCCCACAAGGCTATAGCCACCCGATTTTCGGCCATTTTCCGCTGGGCGGTTTGGCACCCGACCTTCGGGCGCTAATTTTTAGACGGCTGTGCCCGTGGCCTATTTGACACGGAGGCCGCCCAAAGTCTCGAGCCATTCCGAGTCCGGCGGACGAACCAAGCCCCCCACCAAGGCTATAGCCCACCCGTTTTTTGGCCATTTGGGGGGTTTTGTCACCCCGACCTTCCGGTGCTAATTTTTGGGCGCGGCTGTGCCCGTGGCCTATTTTTGACACACGGAGGCCGCCCGCAAAGTCTCGGGCCATTCCGAGACCGGCGGACGAACTTCGCCCACGCCCCCCACCAAGGCTATAGCCCACCCGTTTTTTGGCCATTTGGGGGGTTTTGGCACCCCGACCTTAGGGCACTAATTTTTGGGAGCAGCTGTGCCCGTGGCCTATTTTTGGCACACGGAGGCCGCCCGCAACGTCTCGGGCCATTCCGAGTCAAGCGGACGAACTTCGCCCACGCACCCCACCAAGGCTATAGCCCACCCGTTTTTTGGCCATTTTTCCGCTGGGGTGTTTTGGCACCCCGACCTTCGGGCGCTAATTTATGGACGCGGCTGTGCTCGTGGCCTTTTTTTGACACACGGAGGCCGCCCGCAAAGTCTCGGGCCATTCCGAGTCCGGCGGACGAACTTCGCCCACGCCCCCCACCAAGGCTATAGCACACCCGTTTTTTAGCCATTTGGGCGGTTTTGGCACCCCGACGTTCGGGCGCTAATTTATGGACGCAGCTGTGCCCGTGGCCTATTTTTGGCACACGGAGGCCGCCCGCAAAGTCTCGGCCATTCCGAGTCCAGCGGACGAACTTCGCCCACGCCCCCCACCAGGGCTATAGCCCACCCGATTTTTGGCCATTTTTCCGCTGGGGGGTTTTGGCACCCCGACCTTCGGGCGCTAATTTTTGGGTACGGCTTTGCCCGTGGCCTATTTTTGGCACACGGAGAACGGCCGCAAAGACTCGGGCCATTCCGAGTCCGGCGGACGAACTTCGCCCATGCCCGCCACCAAGGCTATAGCCCACCCGTTTTTTGGCCATTTGGGGGGTTTTGGCACCCCGACCTTCGGGCACTAATTTTTGGGCGCGGCTGTGCCCGTGGCCTATTTTTGGCACACGGAGGATGCCCGTAACGTCTCGGGCCATTCCGAGTCTGGCGGACGAACTTCGCCCACGCCCCCCACCAAGGCTATAGCCCACCCGTTTTTTGGCCATTTGGGGGGTTTTGGCACCCCGACCTTCGGGCGCTAATTTTTGGACGCGGCTGTGCCCGTGGCCTATTTTAACACCGGAGGCCGCCCGCAAAGTCTCGGGCCATTCCGAGGTCAACGCCCCACCAAGGCTATAGCCCACCCGATTTTTGGCCATTTGGGGGGTTTTGGCACGACGACCTTCGGGCGCTAATTTTTGTGCGCGCATGTGCCCGTGGCCTATTTTTGGCACACGGAGGCCGCCCGCAAAGTCACGGGCCATTCCGAGTCCGGAGGACGAACTTCGCCCACGCCCCCCACCAAAGCTATAGCCCACCCGTTTTTTGGCCATTTGGGTGGTTTTGGCACCCCGACCTTCGGGCGCTAATTTTTGGGCGCGGCTATGCCCGTGGCCTATTTTTGGCGCACGGAGGCAGCCCGCAAAGTCTCGGGCCATTCCGAGTCCGGCGGACGAACTTCGCCCACGCCCCCCACCAAGGCTATAGCCCAACCGTTTTTTGGCCATTTGGGGGGTTTTGGCACCCCGACCTTCGGGCGCTAATTTTTGGGCGCGGCTATGCCCGTGGCCTTATTTTGTCACACGGAGGCCGCCCGCAAAGTCTCGGGCCATTCCGAGTCCGGCGGACGAACCGCCACGCCCGGCTATAGCCCACCCGTTTTTGGCCATTTGGGGGTTTTGCTTTTGAACTTCAGGGTGCTAATTTTTAGGCGGCTGCGTCCGTGGCCTATTTTCGCACACGGAGGCGCTTGCAAAGTCTCGGGCCATTCCGAGTTCGAGCGGACGAACTTCGCCGCCCCCACCATAGCCCACCCGTTTTTGGCAATTTGGGTGGTTTTGGCACCCGACCTTGGGCGCTAATTTTTAGGCGCGGCTGTGCCCGTTGGCTATTTTGGCACCACGGAGGCCACCGTAAAGTCTCGGGCCATTCCGAGGTCCGGCGGACGAACCGCGCCCCCACCAAAGCTATAGCCCACCCGATTTTTGGCCATTTTTCCGCTGGGGGGTTTTGGCACCCCGACCTTCGGGCGCTAATTTTTGGGCGCGGCTGTGCCCGTGGTCTATTTTTGACACACGGAGGCCGCCCACAATGTCTCAGGCCATTCCGAGTCCGGCGGACGAACTTCGCCCACGCCCCCCACCAAGGCTATAGCCCACCCGTTTTTTGGCCATTTGGGGGGTTTTGGCACCCCGACCTTCGGGCGCTAAATTATGGGCGCGGCTGTGCCCGTGGCCTATTTTGACACCACGGGCCGCCCGCAAAGTCTCGGCCCATTCCGAGTCCGGACGAACTTACGCCCCACCAAGGCTATAGCACACCCGTTTTTTGGCCATTTGGGCGGTTTTGGCACCCCGACGTTCGGGCGCTAATTTATGGACGCGGCTGTGCCCGTAGCCTATTTTTGGCACACGGAGGCCGCCCGCAAAGTCTCGGCCATTCCGAGTCCAGCGGACGAACTTCGCCCACGCCCCCCACCAGGGCTATAGCCGACCCGATTTTTGGCCATTTTTCCGCTGGGGGTATTGGCACCCCGATCTTCGGGCGCTAATTTTTGGGTACGGCTTTGCCCGTGGCCTATTTTTGGTACACGGAGGACGGCCGCAAAGACTCGGGCCATTCCGAGTCCGGCGGACGAACTTCGCCCATGCCCGCCACCAAGGCTATAGCCCACCCGTTTTTTGGCCATTTGGGGGGTTTTGGCACCCCGACCTTCGGGCACCAATTTTTGGGCGCGGCTGTGCCCGTGGCCTATTTTTGGCACACGGAGGTCGCCCGCAACGTCTCGGGCCATTCCGAGTCTGGCGGACGAACTTCGCCCACGCCCCCCACCAAGGCTATAGCCCACCCGTTTTTTGGCCATATGGGGGGTTTTGGCACCCCGACCTTCGGGCGCTAATTTTTGGACGCGGCTGTGCCCGTGGCCTATTTTTGGCACACGGAGGCCGCCCGCAAAGTCTCGGGCCATTCCGAGTCCGAGCGAATTTCGCCCGCCCCACCAAGGCTATAGCCCACCCGATTTTGGCCATTTTCCGCTGGGGGTTTTGGCACCCGACCTTCGGAGCTAATTTTCATCGTGGCTGTGCCCGTGGCCTATTTTTCGTACACGGAGGCGGCCCGCAAAGTCTCGGGCCATTCCGAGTCCGGCGGACGAACTTCGCCCACGCCCCCCACCAAGGCTATAGCCCACCCGATTGTTGGCCATGTGGGGGTTTGGCACGACCTTGGGCGCTAATTTTTGGCGCGGCTGTGCCCGTGGCCTATTTTGGTACCACGGAGGCCGCCCGCAAAGTCTCGGGCCATTCCAGGTCGGGCGGACGAACTTCGCCCACGCCCCCCAAGGCTATAGCCCACCCGATCTTTGGCCATTTTCCGCTGGGGATTTTGGCACCCGACCTTTGGGCCCCTAATTTTTGGGCGGCTATGCCCGTGGCCTATTTTGGCACACGGAGGCGCCCGCAATGTCTCGGGCCATTCCGAGTCAGGTGGGCGAACTTCGCCACGCCCCCACCAGGCTATAGCCAGCGTTTTTGGCCATATGGGGGTTTTGTACCCGACCTTGGGCGCTAATTTTTTGGGCGCGGCTGCGCCGTGGCCTATTTGTCGCACACGGAGGCTGCCTGCAAAGTCTCGGGCCATTCCGAGTCCGGCGGACGAACTTCGCCCACGCCCCCCACCAAAGCTATAGCCCCCCCGTTTTTTGGCCATTTGGGTGGTTTTGGCACCCGACCTTGGGCGCTAATTTTAGGCGCGGCTGTGCCCGTGGCCTATTTTAGCACCACGGACGCCGCCTGCAAAGTCTCGGGCCATTCCGAGTCTGGCGGACGAAATTCACCCACGCCCCCCACCAAGGCTATAGCCCACCCGATTTTTGGCCATTTTTCCGCTGGGGCATTTTCGCACCCCGACCTTCGGGCACTAATTTTTGGGCGTGGCAATGCCCGTGGCCTATTTTTGGCACACGGAGGCCGCCCGCAAAGTCTCGGGCCATTCCGAGTCTGGCGGACGAAATTCACCCACGCCCCCCACCAAGGCTATAGCCCACCAGATTTTTGGCCATTTTTCCGCTGGGGGGTTTAGGCACCCCGACCTTCGGGAGCTAATTTTTCATCGTGGCTGTGCCCGTGGCCTATTTTTCGCACACGGAGGCCGCCCGCAAAGTCTCGGGCCATTCCGAGTCCGGCGGACGAACCGCCGCCCCCACCAAGGCTATAGCCCACCCGATTTTTGGCCATTTGGGGGGTTTTGGCACGACGACCTTCGGGCGCTAATTTTTGGGCGCGGCTGAGCCCGTGGCCTATTTTTGGCACACGGAGGACGCCCGCAAAGTCTCGGGCCATTCCGAGTCTGGCGGACGAAATTCACCCACGCCCCCCACCAAGGCTATAGCCCACCAGATTTTTGGCCATTTTTCCGCTGGGGGGTTTAGGCACCCCGACCTTCGGGAGCTAATTTTTCATCGTGGCTGTGCCCGTGGCCTATTTTTCGCACACGGAGGCCGCCCGCAAAGTCTCGGGCCATTCCGAGTCCGAGACGAACCGCCACGCCCCCCACCAAGGCTATAGCCCACCCGATTTTTGGCCATTTGGGGGGTTTTGGCACGACGACCTTCGGGCGCTAATTTTTGGGCGCGGCTGAGCCCGTGGCCTATTTTTGGCACATGGAGGCCGCCCGCAAAGTCTCGGGCCATTCCGAGTCGGGCGGAAGAACTTCGCCCACGCCCCCCACCATGGCTATAGCCCACCCGATCTTTGGCCATTTTCCGCTGGGGTTTTGGCACCCGACCTTCGGGCCCTAATTTTTAGGCGGCTATGCCCGTGGCCTATTTTTGCACCACGGAGGCCGCCCGCAAAGTCTCGGGCCATTCCGAGTCACGAACTTCGCCCGCCCCCACCAAGGCTATAGCCCACCGTTTTTAGCCATATGAGGGGTTTCGCACCCGACCTTGAGCGCTAATTTTTGGGCATGGCTGCGCCCGTGGCCTATTTTTTGCACACGGAGGCCGCCAGCAAAGTCTCGGGCCATTCCGAGACAGGCGGACGAACTTCGCCCACGCCCACCACCAACCCAATAGCCCACCCGTTTTTTGGCCATTTGGGTGGTTTTGGCACCCGACCTTGGGCGCTAATTTTGGCGCCGCTGTGCCGTGGCCTATGATTGGCACACGGAGGCCGCCCGCAAAGTCTCGGGCCATTCCGAGTCTGGCGGACGTAGTTCACCCACGCCCCCCACCAAGGCTATAGCCCACCCGATTTTTGGCCATTTTCCGCTGGGGTTTTGCCACCCGACCTTGGGCGCTAATTTTAGGCGCGGCTGTGCCCGTGGCCTATTTTGACACGGAGGCCGCCCGCAATGTCTCAGGCCATTCGAGTCCAGGCGGACGAACTTCGCCACGCCCCCACCAAGGCTATAGCCCACCCGTTTTTGGCCATTTGGGGGTTTTGGCACCCGACCTTCGGGCGCTAATTTTTGGGCGCGGCTGTGCCCGTGGCCTATTATTGACACACGGAGGCCGCCCGCAAAGTCTCAGGCCATTCCGAGTCAGGCGGACGAACTTCGTCCACGCCCCCCACCAAGGCGATCGCCCACCGTTTTTGGCCATTTGGGGGGTTTTGGCACCCCGACCTTAGGGCACAAATTTTTGGGAGCGGCTGTGCCCGTGGCCTATTTTGGCACCACGGAGGCCGCCATAAGTCTCGGGCCATTCCGAGTCGGGCGGACGAACTTCGCCCACGCACCCCACCAAGGCTCTAGCCCACCCGATGTTTGGCCATTTTCCGCTGGGGGTTTTGGCATCCCGACCTTGGGCCCTAATTTTCATCGTGGCGTGCCCGTGGCTATTTTCGCTACGGAGGCCGCCTGCAAAGTCTCGGGCCATTCCGAGTCCGGCGGACGAACTTCGCCCACGCTCCCCACCAAGGCTATAGCCCACCCGATTTTTGGCCATTTGGGGGGTTTTGGCACGACGACCTTCGGGCGCTAATTTTTGGGCGCGGCTGTGCCCGTGGCCTATCTTTGGCACACGGAGGCCGCCCGCAAAGTCTCGGGCCATTCCGAGTCGGGCGGACGAACTTCGCCCACGCCCCCCACCAAGGCTATAGACCACCCGATCTTTGGCCATTTTTCCGCTGGGGGGTTTTGGCACCCCGACCTTCGGCCCCTAATTTTTGGGCGCGGCTATGCCCGTGGCCTATTTTTGGCTCACGGAGGCCGCCCGCAAAGTCTCGGGCCATTCCGAGTCAGCGGACGAACCGCCCGCCCCACCAAGGCTATAGCCCACCCGTTTTTGGCCATTTGGGGTTTTGGCACCCCCGACCTTCGGGCACCAATTTTTGGCGCGGCTGTGCCCGTGGCCTATTTTGGCACACGGAGGTCGCCATAGCGTCTCGGGCCATTCCGAGTCTGGCGGACGAACCGCCCGCCCCAAGGCTATAGCCCACCGTTTTTGGCCATATGGGGGTTTTGGCACCCCCGACCTTCGGGCGCTAATTTTTGGACGGCTGTGCCCGTGGCCTATTTTTAACATGGAGTCGCCCACAGTCTCGGGCCATTCCGAGTCCGGCGGACGAATTTCGCCCACGCCCCCCACCAAGGCTATAGCCCACCCGATTTTTGGCCATTTTTCCGCTGGGGGGTTTTGGCACCCCGACCTTCGGGAGCTAATTTTTCATCGTGGCTGTGCCCGTGGCCTATTTTTCGTACACGGAGGCCGCCCGCAAAGTCTCGGGCATTCCGAGTCCGGCGGACGAACTTCGCCCACGCCCCCCACCAAGGCTATAGCCCACCCGATTTTTGGCCATTTGGGGGGTTTTGGCACGACGACCTTCGGGCGCTAATTTTTGGGCGCGGCTGTGCCCGTGGCCTATTTTTGGTACACGGAGGCCGCCCGCAAAGTCTCGGGCCATTCCGAGTCGGGCGGACGAACTTCGCCCACGCCCCCCACCAAGGCTATAGCCCACCCGATCTTTGGCCATTTTTCCGCTGGGGGATTTTGGCACCCCGACCTTTGGGCCCTAATTTTTGGGCGCGGCTATGCCCGTGGCCTATTTTTGGCACACGGAGGCCGCCCGCAATGTCTCGGGCCATTCCGAGTCCGGTGGACGAACTTCGCCCACGCCCCCCACCAAGTCTATAGCCCACGCGTTTTTTGGCCATATGGGGGGTTTTCGTACCCCGACCTTCGGGCGCTAATTTTTGGGCACGGCTGCGCCCGTGGCCTATTTGTCGCACACGGAGGCTGCCTGCAAAGTCTCGGGCCATTCCGAGGTCAGGACGAACCGCCACGCCCCCACCAAGCTATAGCCCACCCGTTTTTTGGCCAGTTGGGTGGTTTTGGCACCCCGACCTTCGGGCGCTAATTTTTGGGCGCGGCTGTGCCCGTGGCCTATTTTGGCCCGCGGAGGCCGCCTGCAAAGTCTCGGGCCATTCCGAGTCTGGCGAGATAAATTCACCCGCCCCCACCAAGGCTATAGCCCACCCGATTTTTGGCCATTTTTCCGCTGGGGCATTTTCGCACCCCGACCTTCGGGCACTAATTTTTGGGCGTGGCAATGCCCGTGGCCTATTTTTGGCACACGGAGGCCGCCCGCAAAGTCTCGGGCCATTCCAAGTCTGGCGGACGAAATTCACCCACGCCCCCCACCAAGGCTATAGCCCACCAGATTTTTGGCCATTTTTCCGCTGGGGGGTTTAGGCACCCCGACCTTCGGGAGCTAATTTTTCATCGTGGCTGTGCCCGTGGCCTATTTTTCGCACACGGAGGCCGCCCGCAAAGTCTCGGGCCATTCCGAGTCCGGCGGACGAACTTCGCCCACGCCCCCCACCAAGGCTATAGCCCACCCGATTTTTGGCCATTTGGGGGGTTTTGGCACGACGACCTTCGGGCGCTAATTTTTGGGCGCGGCTGAGCCCGTGGCCTATTTTTGGCACACGGAGGCCGCCCGCAAAGTCTCGGGCCATTCCGAGTCGGGCGGAAGAACTTCGCCCACGCCCCCCACCATGGCTATAGCCCACCCGATCTTTGGCCATTTTTCCGCTGGGGGGTTTTGGCACCCCGACCTTCGGGCCCTAATTTTTGGGCGCGGCTATGCCCGTGGCCTATTTTTGGCACACGGAGGCCGCCCGCAAAGTCTCGGGCCATTCCGAGTCCGGCGGACGAACTTCGCCCACGCCCCCCACCAAGGCTATAGCCCACCCGTTTTTTGGCCATATGAGGGGTTTTCGCACCCCGACCTTCGGGCGCTAATTTTTGGGCATGGCTGCGCCCGTGGCCTATTTTTTGCACACGGAGGCCGCCTGCAAAGTCTCGGGCCATTCCGAGACCGGCGGACGAACTTCGCCCACGCCCCCCACCAAAGCTATAGCCCACCCGTTTTTTGGCCATTTGGGTGGTTTTGGCACCCCGACCTTCGGGCGCTAATTTTTGGGCGCCGCTGTGCCCGTGGCCTATGATTGGCACACGGAGGCCGCCCGCAAAGTCTCGGGCCATTCCGAGTCTGGCGGACGAAGTTCACCCACGCCCCCCACCAAGGCTATAGCCCACCCGATTTTTGGCCATTTTTCCGCTGGGGGGTTTTGCCACCCCGACCTTCGGGCGCTAATTTTTGGGCGCGGCTGTGCCCGTGGCCTATTTTTGACACACGGAGGCCGCCCGCAATGTCTCAGGCCATTCCGAGTCCGGCGGACGAACTTCGCCCACGCCCCCCACCAAGGCTATAGCCCACCCGTTTTTTGGCCATTTGGGGGGTTTTGGCACCCCGACCTTCGGGCGCTAATTTTTGGGCGCGGCTGTGCCCGTGGCCTATTTTTGACACACGGAGGCCGCCCGCAAAGTCTCGGCCATTCCGAGTCCGGCGGACGAACTTCGCCCACGCCCCCCACCAAGGCTATCGCCCACCCGTTTTTTGGCCATTTGGGGGGTTTTGGCACCCCGACCTTAGGGCACAAATTTTTGGGAGCGGCTGTGCCCGTGGCCTATTTTTGGCACACGGAGGCCGCCCGCAAAGTCTCGGGCCATTCCGAGTCCGGCGGACGAACTTCGCCCACGCCCCCCACCAAGGCTCTAGCCCACCCGATCTTTGGCCATTTTTCCGCTGGGGGGTTTTGGCATCCCGACCTTCGGGCCCTAATTTTTCATCGTGGCCGTGCCCGTGGCCTATTTTTCGCACACGGAGGCCGCCTGCAAAGTCTCGGGCCATTCCGAGTCAATGGACGAACTTCGCCCACGCTCCCCACCAAGGCTATAGCCCACCCGATTTTTGGCCATTTGGGGGGTTTTGGCACGACGACCTTCGGGCGCTAATTTTTGGGCGCGGCTGTGCCCGTGGCCTATCTTTGGCACACGGAGGCCGCCCGCAAAGTCTCGGGCCATTCCGAGTCGGGCGGCCGTACCTAGCCCACGCCCCCCACCAAGGCTATAGACCACCCGATCTTTGGCCATTTTTCCGCTGGGGTTTTGGCACCCGACCTTGGGCCTAATTTTTGGGCGGCTATGTCCGTGGCCTATTTTAACTCACGGAGGCCACCCGCAAAGTCTCGGGCCATTCCGAGTCAGCGGACGAACCCTTACGCCCCCACCAGGCTATAGCCCACCGTTTTTGGCCATATGAGGGTTTCGCACCCGACCTTGGGCGCTAATTTTTGGGCATGGCTGCGCCCGTGGCTATTTTTTTCACCACGGAGGCCGCCTGCAAAGTCTCGGGCCATTCTGAGTCCGGCGGACGAACTTAGCCCGCCCCCACCAAAGCTATAGCCCACCCGTTTTTTGGCCATTTGGGTGGTTTTGGCACCCCGACCTTCGGGCGCTAATTTTTGGGCGCCGCTGTGCCCGTGGCCTATTTTTGGCACACGGAGGCCGCCCGCAAAGTCTCGGGCCACTCCGAGTCTGGCGGACGAACTTCGCCCACGCCCCCCACCAAGGCTATAGCCCACCCGATTTTTGGCCATTTTTCCGCTGGGGGGTTTTGGCACCCCGACCTTCGGGCGCTAATTTTTGGGCGCGGCTATGCCCGTGGCCTATTTTTGGCACACGGAGGCCGCCCGAAAAGTCTCGGGCCATTCCGAGTCCGGCAGACGAACTTCGCCCACGCCCCCCACCAAGGCTATAGCCCACCCGTTTTTTGGCCATTTGGGGGGTTTTGGCAACCCGACCTTCGGGCGCTAATTTTTGGGCGCGGCTCTCCCCGTGGCCTATTTTTGGCACACGGAGGCCGCACGCAAAGTCTCGGGCCATTCCGAGTCCGGCGGACGAACTTCGCCCACGCCCCCCACCAAGGCTATAGCCCACCCGATTTTTGGCCATTTTTCCGCTGGGGGGTTTTGGCACCCGACCTTCGGGCGCTAATTTTTGGGCGCGGCTATGCCCGTGGCCTATTTTTGGCACACGGAGGCCGCCCGCAAAGTCTCGGGCCATTCCGAGTCCGGCGGACGAACTTCGCCCACGCCCCCCACCAAGGCTATAGCCCACCCGTTTTTTGTCCATTTGGGTGGTTTTGGCACCCCGACCTTTGGGCGCTAATTTTTTGGCGCGGCTGTGCCCGTGGCCTATTTTTGGCACACGGAGGCCGCCCGCAAAGTCTCGGGCCATTCCGAGGTCAGCGGACGAACTTCGCCACGCTCCCCACCAAGGCTATAGCCCACCCGATTTTGGGCATTTTCCGCTGGGGGTTTTGGCACCCGACCATCGGGCGCGGCTATGCCAGGCCTATTTTGGCACCACGGAGGCCGCCGAAAAGTCTCGGGCCATTCCAGTCCGGCGGACGAACTTCGCCCGCGCCCCCACCAAGGCTATAGCCCACCCGTTTTTGGCCATTTGGGGGTTTTGGCACCCGACCTTGGGCGCTAATTTTTGGGCGCGGCTCTGCCCGTGGCCTATTTTGGCACACGGAGGCCGCCCGAAAGTCTCGGGCCATTCGAGGTCAGGAACTTCGCACGCCCACCAAGGCTATAGCCCACCGTTTTTGGCCATTTGGGGGTTTTGGCACCCGACCTTCGGGCGCTAATTTTGGGCGCGGCTCTGCCCGTGGCCTATTTTTGCACCGCCCGCCATGAAGTCTCGGGCCATTCCGAGTCCGGCGGACGAACTTCGCCAACTCCCCCCGCCAAGGCTATAGCCCACTCTTTTTTTGGCCATTTTTCGCTGGGGGGTTTTGGCACCCGACCTTGGGCGCTAATTTTTGGCGCGGCTATGCCCGTGGCCTATTTTGGCACCACGGAGGCCGCCCGCAAAGTCTCGGGCCATTCGAGTCCGGACGAACTTCGCCACGCCCCCACAAGGCTATAGCCCACCCGTTTTTGTCCATTTGGGTGGTTTTGGCACCCGACTTTGGGCGCTAATTTTTTAGGCGCGGCTGTGCCGTGGCCTATTTTGGCAGCACGGAGGCCGCCCGCAAAGTCTCGGGCCATTCGAGTCTGGCGGACGAACTTCGCCACGCCCCCACCAAGGCTATAGCCACCCGATTTTGGCCATTTTCCGCTGGGGTTTTGGCACCCGACCATCGGGCGCGCTATGCCCGTGGCCTATTTTGCACCACGCATGCCGCCCGAAAAGTCTCGGGCCATTCCGAGTCCAGCGGACGAACTTCGCCCACGCCCCCCCACCAAGGCTATAGCCCACCCGTTTTTTGGCCATTTGGGGGGTTTTGGCACCCCGACCTTGGGCGCTAATTTTTGGCGCGGCTCTGCCCGTGGCCTATTTTTAACACGGAGGCCGCCCGAAAAGTCTCGGGCCATTCCGAGTCAGGAGGACGAACTTCGCCCACGCCCCCCACCAAGGCTATAGCCCACCCGATTTTTGGCCATTTTTCCGCTGGGGTTTTGGCACCGCGACCTTCGGGCGATTATTTTTAGGCGACGGCTATGCCCGTGGCCTATTTTGGAGGCCGCCCGCAAAGTCTCGGGCCATTCCAGTCAGTGGACGAACTTCGCCACGCCCCCCACCAAGGCTATAGCCCAGATTTTTGGCCATTTTTCGCTGGGGTTTTGGCACCCGACCTTAGCTAATTTTTAGGCGTGGCTATGCCCGTGGCCTATTTTTGCCACAGGCCGCCCGCAAAGTCTCGGGCCTTTCCGAGTCCGGGCGGACGAACCGCCCCCCCCATGAGGCTATAGCTTGTTTTTGGCCATTTGGGGGTTTTGGCACGACCTTGGGCGCTAATTTTTGGCGCGCATGTGCCGTGGCCTATTTTTGGCACACGGAGGCCGCCCGCAAAGTCACGGGCCATTCGAGTCTGGCGGACGAACTTCGCCCACGCCCAAAGGCTATAGCCCACCGTTTTTGTCCATTTGGGTGGTTTGGCACCCGACCTTTAGGCGCTAATTTTTGCGGCGGCTGTGCCCGTGGCCTATTTTGGCACACGGAGGCCGCCCGCAAAGTCTCGGGCCATTCCGAGTCTGGCGGACGAACCGCCACGCCCCCACAAGGCTATAGCCCACCCGATTTTTGCCATTTGCTGGGGGTTTTGGCACCCGACCTTGGGCGCTAATTTTTGGGCGCGGCTGTGCCCGTGCCAATTTTTGACACCACGGAGTCCGCCCGCAAAGTCTCGGGCCATTCCGAGGGGCGGACGAACCGCCCCCCCACCAAGGCTATAAGCCCACCCGATTTTTGGCCATTTTCCGCTGGGGTTTTGGCACCCGACCTTCGGGTGCTAATTTTTGGGTGCGGCTGTGCCCGTGGCCTATTTTGACACACGGAGGCCGCCGCAAAGTCTCGGGCCATTCCGAGTCAGGCGGACGAACTTCGCCCCCCCCAAGGCTATAGCCACCCGATTTTGGCCATTTTCCGCTGGGGTTTTGGCACCCCGACCTTCGGGCGATAATATTTGGCGGCTATTCCCGTGGCCTATTTTTGCACACGGAGGCCGCCATAAAGTCTCGGGCCATTCGAGTCCGGCGGACCGAACTTCGCTTACGCCGCCACCAGGCTATAGCCCACCCGATTTTGGCCATTTTCCGCTGGGGGTTTTGGCACCCGACCTTGAGGCGATAATTTTTGGGCGCGGCTATTCCCGTGGCCTATTTTTTACCCACAGAGACCGCCCGCAAAGTCTCGGGCCATTCGAGTCCAGGCGGACGAACCGCCCGCCCCACCAAGGCTATAGCCCACCTGATTTTTGGCCATTTTTCCGCTGGGGGTTTTGGCACCCCGACCTTGGGCGATAATATTTAGGCGCGGCTATTCCGTGGCCTATTTTTGCACCACGGAGGCCGCCATAAGTCTCGGGCCATTCGAGTCCGGCGAGACGAACCGCCACGCCCCCACAAGGCTATAGCCCACCCGATTTTTGGCCATTTTCCGCTGGGGGTTTTGGCACCCGACCTTGGGCGATAATTTTTAGGCGCGGCTATTCCGTGGCCTATTTTTTACACAGAGGCCGCCCGCAAAGTCTCGGGCCATTCCGAGTCCGTGACGAACTTCGCCACGCCCCCACCAAGGCTATAGCCCACCCGATTTTTAGCCCATTTTCCGCTGGGGGTTTTGGCACCCGACCTTCGGACGCTAATTTTTGGGCGCGGCTATGCCCGTGGCCTATTTTAACCGCAGGCCGCCCGCAAAATCACGGGCCATTCCGAGTCTGAGCGGACGAACTTCGCCACGCCCCCACAAAGGCTATAGCCCACCCGTTTTTAGGCCATTTGGGGGTTTTGGCTGACGACCTTGGTAGCTAATTTTTGTCTTGTGCATGTGCCGTGGCCTATTTTTGTACGGAGGCCGCCCTCAAAGTCACGGGCCATTCCGAGTCCGGAGGACGAACCGCCACGCCCCCACAAAGCTATAGCCCACCCGTTTTTGGCCATTTGGGGTTTTGGCACCCCGACCTTGGGCGCTAATTTTTAGGGCGCGGCTGTGGCGTGGCCTATTTTTGGCAGCACGGAGGCCGCCCGCAAAGTCTCGGGCCATTCACGAGTCCGGCGGACGAACTTCGCCCCCCCACAAGGCTATAGCCCACCCGTTTTTGTCCATTTGGGGGTTTTGGCACCCCAAACTTCGGTGCTAATTTTTGGGCGGCTGTACCCGTGGTCTATTTTGGCACGGAGGCCGCCGCAAAGTCTCGGGCCATTCCGAGTCCGGCGGACGAACTTAGCCCGCCCCCACAAGGCTATATCCCACCCGTTTTATGGACATTTGGGGGGTTTGGCACCCCGACCTTAGGGCCATAATATTATGGTTCGGCTGTGCCAGTGGCCTATTTTGGGCACACGGAGGCCGCCCGCAAAGTCTCGGGCCATTCCGAGTTCAGCGGACGAACTTACGCCCCCACCAAGGCTATAGCCCACCCGTTTTGGCCATTTTCCAGCTGGGTGGTTTTGGCACCCGACCTTGAGGCGCTAATTTTTGGGCGGCTGTGGCCGTGGCCTATTTTACAACACCACGGAGGCGCCCGCAAAGTCTCGGGCCATTCACGAGTCCGCCGGACGAACTTCCACGCCCCACAAAGGCTATAGCCCACCGTTTTTGTCCATTTGGGGTTTTGGCACCCGAACAGGTGCTAATTTTTAGCGGCTGTACCGTGGCCTATTTTTGGCACAGGAGGCCGCCCGCAAAGTCTCGGGCCATTCCGAGTCCGGCGGACGAACTTCGCCGCCCCCAAGGCTATAGCCCACCCGTTTTTGGCCATTTTCCGCTGGGGGTTTTGGCACCCCGCCCTTGGGCGCTAATTTTGGGCAGACGGCTGTGGCCGTGGCCTATTTTTGCGCCACGGAGGCCGCCCGCAAAGTCTCGGGCCATTACCAGCCAGCGGACGAACCCACGCCCCCCACAAGGCTATAGCCCACCGTTTTTGTCCATTTGGGGGTTTTGGCACCCAGACTTGGTGCTAATTTTTGGCGACTATGCCCGTGGCCTATTTTTGGCTGGAGGCCGCCGAAAGTCTCGGGCCATTCCGAGTCTGAGCGGACGAACTTCGCCACGCCCCCCACAAGGCTATAGCCACCCGTTTTTGGCCATTTGGGGGTTTTGGCACGGCGACCTTCGGGCGCTAATTTTTGTCGCGCATGTGCCCGTGGCCTATTTTTGGCACCACGGAGGCCGCCCGCAAAGTCACGGGCCATTCCGAGTCCGGCGGACGAGACTTAAGCCGCCCCCACCAAAGTTATAGCCCACCTTTGTTTTTGGCCATTTGGGGGTTTTGGCTTTCCGACCTTCGGGCGCTAATTTTTGGTAGCTATGCCCGTGGCTATTTTTGGCACAAGGAGTCCACCATGAAGTCTCGGGCCATTCCGAGTCCGGCGGACGAACTTCGCCACGCCCCCACAAGGCTATAGCCCACCCGTTTTTGGCCATTTGGGGGTTTTGGCACCCAAACTTCAGGTGCTTATTTTTGTGACTGTTCCCGTGGCCTATTTTTGGCACGGAAGCCGCCCATAAAAATCTCGGGCCATTCCGAGTCCGGCGGACGAACTTCGCCCGCCCCCACCAAGGCTATAGCCCACCGTTTTTGGCCATTTTCGCTGGGGGTTTTGGCACCCGACCTTGGGCGCTAATTTTTAGGCGGCTGTGCCCGTGGCCTATTTTTGGCACCACGGAGCCGCCCGCATGAGTCTCGTGCCATTCGAGTCCGGCGGACGAACTTCGCCACGCCCCACAAGGCTATAGCCCACCGTTTTTGGCCATTTGGGGGTTTGGCACCCAGAACGGGTGCTTATTTTTAAGCGGCTGTGCCTGTGGCCTATTTTTGGCACCACGGAGGCCGCCCGCAAAGTCTCGGGCCATTCCTAGTCCGGCGGACGAACTTCGCCACGCCCCCACAAGGCTATAGCCACCCGTTTTTGGCCATTTGGGGGTTTTGGCTTTCCCGACCTTGGGCGCTACTTTTTGGCATTGCCCGTGGCCTATTTTTACCACGGAGGCCGCCCGCAAAGTCTCGGGGCATTCCGAGTCCGGACGAACTTTGCCCGCCCGGCAAGGCTATAGCCCACCCGTTTTTGGCAATTTTCCGCTGGGGGTTTGGCACCCGACCTTGGCGCTAATTTTGGATGCGGCTGTGCCCATGGCTATTTTTGGCACAAGAGTCCGCCCGCAAAGTCTCGGGCCATTCCGAGTCCGGACCGAACTTCGCCCGCCCCCATGAGGCTATAGCCCACCCGTTTTTGGCCATTTGGGGGTTTTGGCACCCCCGACCTTCGGGCACTAATTTTTGGGAGGCGGCTATACCCGTGGCCTATTTTGGCACACGGAGGCCGCCATGTTTCGTTCCATTCAGTCAGGCGGACAAACTTCGCCACGCCCGCACCAAGGCTATAGCCCACCGTTTTTGGCCATTTGGGGGTTTTGGCACCCGAACTTGGTGCTTATTTTAAGCGCAGCTCAGCCCGTGGCCTATTTTGGCACACGGAGGCCGCCCCAAAGTCTCGGGCCATTCCGAGGTCAGGCGGACGAACTTCGCCCACGCCCCCACAAGGCTATAGCCCACCCGTTTTTGGCCATTTGGGGGTTTTGGCACCCGACCTTGGGCGCTAATTTTTGACGGCTGTGCCCGTGGCCTATTTTTAACAAGAGTCCGCCCGCAAAGTCTCGGGCCATTCCGAGTCCGGCGGACGAACTTCGCCCCCCCAAAGGCTATAGCCCACCGTTTTTGGCCATTTGGGGTTTGGCACCCAGGGTGCTTATTTTTAAGCGGCTGTGCCCGTGGCCTATTTTTGGCACACGGAAGCCGCCCGCAAAATCTCGGGCCATTCCGAGTCAGCGGACGAACTTCGCCCCACCCCCACCAGGCTATAGCCCACCGTTTTTGGCCATTTTCGCTGGGGGTTTTGGTACCCGACCTTCGGGCTCTAATTTTAGGCGCGGCTGTGCCCGTGGCCTATTTTGGCACCAGGCCGCCCGCAAAGTCTCGGGCCATTCCGAGTCCGGACGAACTTCGCCCCGCCCCCACAAAGGCTATAGCCGCCCGTTTTTGGCCATTTGGGGTTTTGGCACCCGAGGGTGCTTATTTTTAAGCGCGGCTGTGCCGTGGCCTATTTTTGCACACGGAGGCCGCCCGCAAAGTCTCGGGCCATTCCTAGTCCGGCGGACGAACCGCCACGCCCCACCAAGGCTATAGCCCACCGTTTTTGGCCATTTGGGGTTTTGGCACCCCCGACCTTCGGGCGCTACTTTTTGGACGGCTGTGCCGTGGCCTATTTTTGACACACGGAGGCCGCCCGCAAAGTCTCGGGGCATTCCGAGTCCGGCGGACGAACTTTGCCCACGCCCCCCACCAAGGCTATAGCCCACCCGATCTTTGGCCATTTTTCCGCTGGGTGGTTTTGGCACCCCGACCTTCGGGAACTAATTTTTGGGCGCGGCTATACCGTGGCCTATTTTGGCACGGAGGCCGCCCGCAAAGTCTCGTGCCATTCCGAGTCGGGGACGAACTTAGCCACGCCCCCACCAAGGCTATAGCCCACCCGATTTTAGGCCATTTTTTCGCAGGGGTTTTGGCACCCGACCTTGGGTGCTAATTTTCGGCTATGCCCGTGGCCTATTTTTAGCACGGAGGCCGCCCCAAAGTCTCGGGCCATTCCGAGTCCGGCGGACGAACCGACCACGCCCCCACCAAGGCTATCGCCCACCCGATTTTGGCCATTTTTCCGCTGGGGGTTTTGGCACCCCCGACCTTCGGGCACTAATTTTAGGGCGGCTAAGCCCGTGGCCTATTTTGCTACGAGGAGGCCGCCAAAGTCTTGGGCCTTTCCGAGTCAGCGGACGAACTTCGCCACGCCCCCACAAAGGCTATAGCCCACCCGTTTTTTGGCCATTTGGGGGGTTTTGGCACCCCGACCTTCGGGGGCTAATTTTTTGACGCGGCTGTGCCGTGGCTATTATGGCACACGGAGGCCGCCCGCAAAGTCTCGGGCCATTCCGAGTCAGCGGACAAACTTCGCCGCCCCAACCAAGGCTATAGCCCACCCGATTTTGGCCATTTTCCGCTGGGGGTTTTGGCACCCCAACCTTGGGGCGGTAAGTTTTGGGCGCGGCTGTTCCCGTGGCCTATTTTGGCACACAGAGGCCGCCCGCAAAGTCTCGGCCCATTCCGAATCCAGCGGACAGAACTTTGCCCGCCCCCACCAAGGCTATAGCCCACCCGATCTTTGGCCATTTTCGCTGGGGGTTTTGGCACCCGACCTTGGGCGCTAATTTTTGGCGCGGCTATGCCCGTGGCCTATTTTGGCACACAGAGGCCGCCCGCAAAGTTTCGTTCCATTCCGAGTCCAGTGAGACGAACCATACGCCCCGCACCAAGACTATAGCCCACCCGTTTTTTGGCCATTTGGGGGGTTTTGGCACCCCGACCTTCGGGCGCTACTTTTTGGGCGCGGCTGTGCCCTTGGCCTATTTATGGCACACGGAGGCCGCCCGCAAAGTCTCGGGCCATTCCGAGTCCAGGCGGACGAACCGCCACGCCCCCACCAAGGCTATAGCCCACCCGATTTTGGTCATTTTCCGATGGGGGTTTTGGCACCCCGACCTTTGGGTGCTAATTTTTCGGCGCGGCTATGCCCGTGGCCTATTTCTGGCACACGGAGGCCGCCCCCAAAGTCTCGGGCCATTCCGAGTCCGAGCGGACGAACTTCGCCACGCCCCACCAAGGCTATAGCCCACCCGATTTTGGCCATTCTTCTGCTGGGGGTTTTGGCACCCGACCTTCGAGGCACTAATTTTTAGGCGGCAGAGCCGTGGCCTATTTTGGCACACGGAGGCCGCCCGCAAAGTCTTGGGCCTTTCCGAGGTCAGCGAGACGAACTTCGCCCGCCCCCCACCAAGGCTATAGCCCACCCGTTTTTGGCCATTTTGGGGTATTGGCACCCGACCTTCGAGGGCTAATTTTAGGCGCGGCTGTGCCAGTGGCCTATTTATGGCACCACGGAGGCCGCCCGCAAAGTCTCGGGCCATTCCGAGTCCGGCGGACGAACTTCGCCCCCACCAAGGCTATAGCCCACCCGATTTTTGGCCATTTTTCGCTGGGGTTTTGGCACCCCAACCTTGAGGCGCTAATTTTTGGGCGCGGCTGTGCCCGTGGCCTATTTTTTGCACACAGAGGCCGCCCGCAAAGTCTCGGCCCATTCCGAGTCTGGCGGACGATCTTCGCCCACGCCCCCCACAAAGGCTATAGCCCACCCGTTTTTTGGTCATTTGGGGGGATTTGGCAGACTTGCTAATTTTTAAGGCGCGGCTGTGCCCGTGGCTTATTTTTGGCACACGGAGGCCGCCCGCTAAGTCTCGGGCCTTTCCGAGTCCAGCGGACGAACTTCGCTCACGCCCCCCACCAAGGCTATAGCCCACCCGTTTTTTGGCCATTTGGGGGGTTTTGGCACCCCGACCTTCGGGCGCTAATTTTTGTGCGCGGCTATGACCGTGGCCTTTTTTTGGCATATGGAGGCCGCCCGCAAAGTCTCGGGCCATTCCGAGTCTGGCGGACGAACTTCGCCCGCGCCCCCCACCAAGGCTATAGCCCACCCGTTTTTTGGCCACTTGGGGGGTTTTGGCACCCCGACCTTCGGGCGCTAATTTTTGTGCGCGGCTATGACCGTGGCCTTTTATTGGCATATGGATGCCGCCCGCAAAGTCTTGGGCCTTTCCGAGTCCAGTGGACGAACTTCGCCCACGCCCCCCACCAAGGCTATAGCCCACCCGTTTTTTGGCCACTTGGGGGGTTTTGGCACCCCGACCTTCGGGCGCTAATTTTTGTCTTGACTATGACCGTGGCCTTTTTGGCATATGGAGGCTGCCCGCAAAGTCTTGGGCCTTTCCGAGGTCAGCGGACGAACCGCCACGCCCCCACCAAGGCTATAGCCCACCCGTTTTTGGCCACTTGGGGGTTTTGGCACCCGACCTTGGCTAATTTTTGTGGGCTATGACCGTGGCCTTTTTGGCATATGGAGCCGCCATAAGTCTCGGGCCATTCCGATTCAGGCAGACGAACTTCGCCCGCGCCCCCCAACAAGGCTATAGCCCACCCGTTTTTTGGCCATTTGGGGGTTTGGCTTTTGACCCGACTTCAAGTGCTAATTTTTGGGCGCGGCTGTGCCCATGGCCTGTTTTTGGCACACGGAGGCCGCCCGAGTCTCGGGCCATTCAGTCCGGCGGACGAACCACGCCCCCCACCAAGGCTATAGCCCACCCGATTTTTGGCCATTTTTCCGCTGGGGGGTTTTGGCACCCTGACCATCGGGCACGAATTTTTGGGCGCGGCTATGCCCGTGGCCTATTTTTGGCACACGGAGGCCGCTCGCCAAGTCTCGAGCCATTCCGAGTCCACGAACCGCCCCGCCCCACCAAGGCTATAGCCCACCCGATTTTTGGCCATTTGGGGGGTTTTGGCACCCCGACCTTCGGGGGCTAATTTTTGTGCGCGGCTGTGCCCGTGGCCTATTTTTGGCACACGGAGGCCGCTCGCCAAGTCTCGAGCCATTCCGAGTCCGGCGGACGAACTTCGCCCACGCCCTCCACAAAGGCTATAGCCCACCCGTTTTTTGGCCATTTGGGGGGTTTTGGCAACACGAACTTCGGGTGCTAATTTTTTGGCGCGGCTGTGCCCGTGGCCTATTTTTGGAACACGGAGGCCGACCGCAAAGTCTCGGGCCTTTCCGAGTCCAGCGGACGAACTTCGCCCACGCCCCCCACCAAGGCTATAGCCCACCCGTTTTTTTGCCATTTGGGGGGTTTTGGCACCCCGACCTTCGGGCACTAATTTTTGGGTGCGGCTGTGCCCGTGGCTTATTTTTGGCACACGGAGGCCGCCCGCAAAGTCTCGGGCCATTCCAAGTCCGGCGGACGAACTTCGCCCACACCTCCCACCAAGGCTATAACCCACCCGATTTTTGGCCATTTTTCCGCTGGGGGGTTTCGGCACCCCGACCTTCGGGCGCTAATTTTTGGGAGCGGCTATGCCCGTGGCCTATTTTTGGCACACGGAGGCCGCCCGCAAAGTCTCGGGCCATTCCGAGTCCGGCGGACGAACTTCGCCCCCACCAAGGCTATAGCCCACCCGATTTTGGCCATTTGGGGGTTTTGCACCCCGATCTTGAGGCTAATTTTGGACGGCTGTGCCGTGGCCTATTTTCCACAGGCTGCCATAAGTCTCGGGCCATTCCGAGTCCGAGCGGACGAACCGCCCGCGCCCCCACCAAGGCTATAGCCCACCCGATTTTGGCCATTTGGTGGTTTTGGCATCCCGACCTTCGGGCGCTAATTTTTGGGCGCGGCTGTGGCCGTGGCCCATTTTTAACACCACGGAGGCCGCCCGCAAAGTCTCGGGCCATTCCGAGGTCAGGCGGACAGAACTTCATGCGCCTCCCACAAAGGCTATAGCCCGTTTTTGGCCATTTGGGGGTTTTGGCACCCAAACTTCAGGTGCTAATTTTTGGGCGCGGCTGTGCCCGTGGCCTATTTTGGCACACGGAGGCCGCCCATAAGTCTTGGGCCTTTCCGAGTCAGCGGACGAACCGCCACGCCCCACCAGGCTATAGCCCACCGTTTTTGGCCATTTGGGGTTTTGGCACCCCGACCTTGAGGGCTAATTTTTAGGCGGCTGTGCCCGTGGCCTATTGCACCACGGAGGCCGCCCGCAATATCTCGGGCCATTCCGAGTCCGAGCGGACGAACTTCGCCGCCCCCACCAAGGCTATAGCCCACCGTTTTTTTGCCATTTGGGGGTTTTGGCACCCCGACCTTGAGCGCTAATTTTTGGGTGCGGCTGTGCCCGTGGCTTATTTTGGCACGGAGGCCGCCCGCAAAGTCTCGGGCCATTCAAGTCCGAGGCGGACGAACTTCGCCCACCCCCCCAAGGCGATAACCCACCCCAATTTTGGCCATTTTCCGCTGGGGGTTTGGCACCCGACCTTGAGCGCTAATTTTGGGAGCGGCTATAACCGTGGCCTATTTTTGGCACACGGAGGCCGCCATAAAGTCTCGGGCCATTCCGAGTCCGGCGGACGAACTTCGCCCACGCCCCCCACCAAGGCTATAGCCCACCCGATTTTTGGCCATTTGGGGGGTTTTTGCACCCCGATCTTCGGGGGCTAATTTTTGGACGCGGCTGTGCCGTGGCCTATTTTTCGCACACGGAGGCTGCCCGCAAAGTCTCGGGCCATTCCGAGTCCGGCGGACGAACTTCGCCCGCGCCCCCCACCAAGGCTATAGCCCACCCGATTTTTGGCCATTTGGGGGGTTTTGGCATCCCGACCTTCGGGCGCTAATTTTTGGGCGCGGCTGTGGCCGTGGCCCATTTTTGGCACACGGAGGCCGCCCGCAAAGTCTCGGGCCATTCCGAGTCCGGCGGACGAACTTCGCCCACGCCTCCCACAAAGGCTATAGCCCGCCCGTTTTTTGGCCATTTGGGGGGTTTTGGCACCCCAAACTTCAGGTGCTAATTTTTGGGCGCGGCTGTGCCCGTGGCCTATTTTTGGCACACGGAGGCCGCCCGCAAAGTCTTGGGCCTTTCCGAGTCCAGCGGACGAACCAGCCACGCCCCCACCAAGGCTATAGCCCACCCGTTTTTGGCCATTTGGGGTTTTGGCACCCGACCTTCGTGGGCTAATTTTGGGCGCGGCTGTGCCGTGGCCTATTATGGCACACGGAGGCCGCCCGTAATATCTCGGGCCATTCCGAGGTCAGCGGACGAACTTCGCCACGCCCCCCACCAAGGCTATAGCCCACCGTTTTTGGCCATTTGGGGTTTTGGCACCCGACCTTGGGTGCTAATTTTTAGGCGGCTGTGCCCGCGGCCTATTTTGCACACGGAGGCCGCCTGCAAAGTCTTGGGCCATTCGAGTCCAGCGGACGAACTTATTACGCCCCCACCAAGGCTATAGCCCAGATTTTTGGCCATTTGGGGTTTTGGCACCCGAACTTGGTGCTAATTTTTAAGCGGCTGTGCCCGTGGCTTATTTTGGCACCACGGAGGCCGCCTGCTAAGTCTCGGGACTTTCCAAGGCCAGCGGACGAACCGCTCCACGCCCCGAAGGCTATAGCTACCCGTTTTTGGCCATTTGGGGGTTTGGCTTTAACCTTGGTGCTAATTTTTGGGAGCGGCTATGCCCGTGGCCTATTTTGGCACACGGAGGCCGCAAAGTCTCGGGCCATTCCGAGTCCGGCGGACGAACCGCCACGCCCCCACCAAGGCTATAGCCCACCCGTTTTTGGCCATTTGGGGGTTTTGGCACCCCGACCTTGGGTGCTAAGTTTTAGGGCGGCTATGCCCGTGGCCTATTTTGTGGAGGCCGCCCGCAAAGTCTCGGCCCATTCAGTCCGGCGGACGAACCGCCACGCCCCCACAAGGCTATAGCCCACCCGTTTTTTTGGCCATTTGGGGGTTTTGGCTTTTGACCACTTGGGTGCTAATTTTTTGGCGCGGCTGTGCCAGTGGCTTATTTTTGGCACACGGAGGCCGCCTGCTAAGTCTCGGGACTTTCCAAGGCCAGCGGACGAACTTCGCTCAAGCCCCCCACCAAGGCTATAGCCCACCCGTTTTTTGGCCATGTGGGGTTTGGCACTAACCTTCGGGCTCTAATTTTTGGCGCGGCTGTGCCCGTGGTCTAGTTTTTGCACGCGGAGGCCGCCCGCAAAGTCTCGGGCCATTCCGAGTGCGGCGGACGAACTTCGCCCATGCCCCCCACCAAGAGTATAGCCCACCCGTTTTTTGGCCATTTGGGGGGTTTTGGCACCCCGACCTTCGGGTGCTAATTTTTGGACGCGGCTGTGCCTGTGGCCTATTTTGGCACCGGAGGCCGCCCGCAAAGTCTCGGGCCATTCAGTCCGGCGGACGAACTTCGCCCGCCCCCCACCAAGGCTATAGCCCACCCGTTTTTTGGCCATTTTGGGGGTTTTGGCAACCCGAACCGGTACTAATTTTACGCTGTGCCCGTGGCCTATTTTGGCACGGAGGCCCGCAATATCTCGGGCCATTCCGAGTCCGGCGGACCGAACTTCGCCACGCCCCCACCATGGCTATAGCCCACCCGTTTTTTGGCCATTTGGGGGGTTTTGGCACCCCGACCTTCGGGTGCTAATTTTTTGGCGCGGCTGTGCCCGTGGCCTATTTTTGGCACACGGAGGCCGCCTGCAAAGTCTTGGGCCATTCCGAGTCCGGCGGACGAACTTCGCCCACGCCCCCCACCAAGGCTATAGCCCACCCGATTTTTGTCCATTTTTCCGCTGGGGGTTTTGGCACCCCGACCTTCGGGCGCTAATTTTTGGGCGCGGCTATGCCCGTGGCCTATTTTTGGCACACGGAGGCCGCCTCCAAAGTCTCGGATCATTCCGAGTCCGGCGGACGAAATTCGCCCACGCCCCCCACCAAGGCTATAGGCCACCCGATTTTTGGCCATTTTTCCGCTGGGGGGTTTTGGAACCCCGACCTTCGGGCGCGATTTTTTGGGAGCGGCTGTGCTTGTGGCCTAATTTTGGGGCACGGAGGCCGCCCGCAAAGTCTCGGGCCATTCCGAGTCCGGCGGACGAACTTCGCCCACGCCCCCCACCAAGGCTATAGCCCACCTGTTTTTTGGCCATTTGGGGGGTTTTGGCATCCCGAACTTCGGGTGCTAATTTTTGGGCGCGCCTGTTCCCGTGGCTGATTTTTGGCACACGGAGGCCGCCCGCAAAGTCTCGGGCCATTCCGAGTTCGGCGGACGAACTTCGCCCACGCCCCCCACCAAGGCTGTAGCCCACCCGATTTTTGGCCATATTTCCGCTGGGGGGTTTTGGCACCCCGTTCTTCGGCCACTAATTTTTGGGCGCGGCTATGCCCGTGTCCTATTTTTGGGACACGAAGGCCACCCGCAAAGTCTCGGGCCATTCCGAGTCCGGCGGACGAACTTCGCCCACGCCCCCCACCAAGGCTATAGCCCACCCGATTTTTTGCCATTTTTCCGCTGTGGGGTTTTGGCACCCCGACCTTCGGGCGCTAATTTTTGGGCGCGGCTGTGACCGTAGCCTATTTTGCACCACGGAGGCCGCCTGCAATTTCTCAGGCCATTCCGAGTCCGGCGGACGAACCGCCGCCCCCCACCAGGCTATAGCCCACCCGATTTTGGCCATTTTCCGCTGGGGTTTTGGCACCCGACCTTCGGTAGCGCTAATTTTTGGCGCGCTATGCCTGTGGCCTATTTTTGGCACGGAGGCCGCCCCCAAAGTCTCGGGCCATTCAAGTCCGAGTGAACTTCGCCCCCGCCGGCTATTGCCACCCGTTTTTGGCCATTTGGGGGTTTGGCACCCGACCTTGGGTGCTAATTTTTGGGGGCAGCTGTGCCCGTGGCCTATTTTGGCACATGTAGGCCACCCGCAAAGTCTCGAGCCATTCCTAGTCCGGACGAACTTCGCCCGCCCCACCAAGGCTATAGACCACCCGATTTTTGGCCATTTTTCCGCAGGGTGGTTTTGGTACCCCGACATTCGGGCGCTAATTTTTGGGCGCTGCTGTGCCCGTGGCCTAATTTTGGCACACGGAGGCCGCCCGCAAAGTCTCGGGCCATTCCGAGTCCGGCGGACGAACTTCGCCCACGCCCCCCACCAAGGCTATAGCCCACCCGATTTTTGGCCATTTTTCCGTAGGGGGTTTTGGTACCCGACCTTCGAGCGCTAATTTTTGGGCGGGCTGTGCCCGTGGCCTAATTTTGGCACCACGAGGCCGCCCGCAAAGTCTCGGACCATTCCGAGTCCGGACGAACTTCGCCACGCCCCCCAAGGCTATAGCCCACCGTTTTTGGCCATTGGGGGTTTTGGCACCCGACCTTGGGCGCTAATTTTTAGGCGCGGCTGTGCCGTGGCCTATTTTGGCACCGGAGGCCGCCGCAAAGTCTCGGGCCATTCCGAGTCCGGCGGACGAACCGCCACGCCCCCCAAGGCTATGGCCCACCCGTTTATTGGCCATTTGGGGGTTTCGTACCCGACCTTGAGCTAATTTTTAGGCGGCTGTGCCCGTGGCCTAATTTGGCACCACGGAGGCCACCCGCAAAGTCTCGGGCCATTCCAGGCCAGGACGAACCCGCCCCCACCAGGCTATAGCCCACCCGATTTTTGGCCATTTTCCGCTGGGGTTTTGGCACCCGACCTTCGGGCGCTAATTATTAGGCGCGGCTATGTCCGTGGCCTATTTTTGGCACACGGAGGCCACCAAAGTCTCGGGCCATTCCAGTCCGGCGGACGAACCGCCATTACGCCCCCACAAGGCTATAGCCCACCCGATTTTTGGCCATTTGGGGTTTTGGCAGCCCGGGTGCTAATTTTGACAGCTGTGCCCGTGGCCCATTTTTGGCATACGGAGGCCGCCCGCAAAGTCTCGAGACATTCCGAGTCCAGCGGATTAACTTCTCCCACGCCCCCCAACAAGGCTATAACCCACCGCTTTTTGGCCATTTGGGGTTTTGGCTCCCGACCTTGGGCGCTAATTTTAGGCGCGGCTGTGCCCGCGACCTAGGCACGGGCCGCCCAAAAGTCTCGGGCCATTCCGAGTCCAGTGACGAACTTCGCCCATGCCCCCACCAAGGCTATCGCCCACCCGATTTTTGGCCATTTCCGCTGGGGGGTTTTGGCACCCCGACCTTCGTGCGCTAATTTTTGGGCGCGGCTGTGCCCGTGGCCTATTTTTGGCACACGGAGGCCGCCACGCAAAGTCTCAGGCCATTCGAGTCCGGCGGATGAACTTCGCCACGCCCCCACAAGGCTATAGCCCACCGTTTTTGGCCAATTGGGGTTTTGGCACCCCGACCTTGAGGCGCTAATTTTTATCTGGCTGTGCCCGTGGCCTATTTTGGCACATGGAGGCCGCCCCAAAGTCTTGGGCCATTCCGAGTCCAGTGAGCGAGCGTCGCCCATGTCCCCACCAAGGCTATAGCCCACCGTTTTTGGCCATTTGGGGTTTTGGCACCCGACCTTCGGGCGCTAATCTTTGTGCGGCTGTGCCCGTGGCCTATTTTGGCACCACGGAGGCCCGACCCCAAAGTCTCGGGCCATTCCGAGTCCGGCGGACGAACCGCCGCCCCCCACCAAGGCTATAGCCCACCGTTTTTGGCCATTTGGGGGGTTTTGGTACCCGACCTTGGGTTCCTAATTTTTAGGCGCGGCTGTGCCCGTGGCCTATTGGCCCCAGGCCGCCAAAGTTTCGTGCCATTCCTAGTCCGTGGACGAACCGCCACGCCCCCACCAAGGCTATAGCCCACCCGATTTTGGCCATTTTTCCGCAGGGGGTTTAGCACCCGACCTTGGGCGCTAATTTTTGTGCCGGCGGTGCCCGTGGACTATTTTGGCACACGGCTGCCATATGTCTCGGTCCATTCTGAGTCCGGCGGACGAACTTCCCCCAAGCCCCCAACAAGGCTATAGCCCACCCGATGTTTGGCAATTTTTCGCTGGGGGTTTTGGCACCCGACCTTGGCGCTAATTTTAGGCGCGGCTGTGCCCATGGCCTATTTTGGCACACGGAGGCCGCCCGCAAAGTCTCGGGCCATTCCGAGTCCAGGACGAACTTCGCCACGCCCCCACCAAGGCTATAGCCCACCCTTTTTTTGGCCTTTTGGGGGGTTTTGGCACCCCGACCTTCGGGCGCTAATTTTTGGGCGCGGCTGTGCCCGTGGCCTATTTTTGGCACACGGAGGCCGCCCGCAAAGTCTCGGGCCTTTCCGAGTCCGGCGGACTAACTTCTCCCACGCCCCCCACCAAGGCTATAGCCCTCCCGCTTTTTGGCAATTTTCCGCTGGGGGGTTTTGGCACCCCGACCTTCGGGCGCTAATTTTTAGGGCGATTGCCCGTGGCCTATTTTTGGCGCACGGAGGCCACCCGCAATGTCTCAGGCCATACCGACTCCGGCTGGCGAACTTCGCGGAAGACCCCCACCAAGGCCATAGCCCACCGATTTTGGCCATTTTTCGCTGGGGGTTTTGGCACCCGACCTTGGGCACTAATTTTTAGATAGCTGGCTGTGCCCGTTATCTATTTTAGGCACCACGGAGGCCACCCGCAAAGTCTCGGGCCATTCCGAGTCAGGGAACTTCACCACACCCCCACAAAGGCTATAGCCCACCCGTTATTTGGACATTTGGGTGGTTTTGGCACACCGACCTACGGGCGCTAATTTTTAGGTGCGGCTGTGCCTGTGGCCTATTTTTTGGCACCACGGAGGCCGCCCGCAAAGTCTCGGGCCATTCGAGTCCAGCGGACGAACTTCGCCACGCCCCAGCAAGGCTATAGCCCACCCGATTTTAGCCATTTTCCGCTGGGGGTTTTGGCACCCGACCTTCTGGCGCTAATTTTTGGTGCGGCTTTGCCCGTGGCCTATTTTTACAGGCCGCCCCCAAAGTCTCGGGCCATTCCGAGTCCGGCGGACGAACTTCGCCCCCCACCAAGGCTATAGCCCACCCGATTTTTGGCTATTTTGCCGCTGGGGGGTTTTGGCAACCCGATCTTCGGGCACTAATTTTTGGCGCGGCTGTGCAGTGGCCTATTTTGCACCACGGTCGCCCGCAAAGTCTCGGGCCATTCCTAGTCAGTAGGACGAACTTCGCCACGCCCCCACCAAGGCTATAGCCCACCGTTTTTGTCAATTGGGGGTTTTGGCACCCGAGGGCGCTAATTTTTGGCGCGGCTGTGCCCGTGGCCTATTTTGGCACACGGAGGCCGCCCGCAAAGTCTCGGGCCTTTCCGAGTCAATGGACTAACTTCTCCACGCCCCCACCAAGGCTATTGCCCTCCCGCTTTTTGGCCATTTTCCGCTGGGGGTTTTGGCACCCGACCTTCGGGCGCGCTAATTTTTAAGGCGCGGCAGGTGCCCGTGGCTATTTTGGCACATGGAGCCGCCCGCAATGTCTCGGGCCATTCCGAGTCCAGTAGACGAACTCGCCCGCCCCCACCAAGGCTATAGCCCACCCGATTTTTAGGCCATTTTCCGCTGGGGTTTTGGCACCCCGACCTTGAGGCCCCTAATTTTTAGGGCTGACGGCTGTGCCAGTGATCTATTTTGTCAGCACACGGAGGCCACCCGCAGAAGTCTCGGGCCATTCCGAGTCCGGTCGAACTTCACCCCACCCCAGCCAGGCTATAGCCCACCCGTTTTTGGCCATTTGGGTGGTTTTGGCACCCCCGACCTTCGGCTAACTTTTTGGCGGCTGTGCCTGTGGCCTATTTTGGCACACGGAGGCCGCCCGCAAAGTCTCGGGCCATTCGGAGTCCGTGACGAACTTCGCCACGCCCCCCAGCAGGCTATTGCCCACCCGATTTTTGGCCATTTTCCGCTGGGGGTTTTGGCACCCGACCTTCGGGCGCTAATTTTTGGCGCGGCTTTGTCCGTGGCCTATTTTGCAACACGGAGGCCGCCCCAAAGTCTCGGGCCATTCCGAGGTCCGGCGGACCGAACTTCGCCACGCCCCCACCAGGCTATAGCCCACCCGATTTTGGCCATTTGCTGGGGTTTTGGCACCCGACCTTCGACGCTAATTTTTGGGCGCGGCTGTGCCCGTGGCCTATTTTTGGCACACGGAGGCCGCCCGTAAAGTCTCGGGCCATTCCGAGTCAGGCGGACGAACTTCGCCCACGCCCCCCACCAAGGCTATAGCCCACCCGTTTTTTGGCCATTTGGGGGGTTTTGGCACCCCGACCATCGGGCGCTAATTTTTGGGTGCGTCTGTGCCCATGGCCTATTTACATTTAGGAGGCCGCCGCAAAGTCTCGGGCCATTCCGAGTCCGGACGAACTTCGCCCGCCCCCCACAAGGCTATAGCCCTACCCGTTTTTGGCCATTTGGGGGTTTTGGCACCCGACCTTCGGGCGCTAATTTTAGGCGCGGCTGTGCCCGTGGCCTATTTTGGCACCACGGAGGCTGCCCGCAAAGTCTCGGGCCATTCCGAGTCCGGCGGACGAACTTCGCCCCCCCCCACAAGGCTATAGCCCACCCGTTTTTGGCCATTTGGGGGTTTTGGCACCCGACCTTGGGCGCTAATTTTTGGCGCGGCTGTGCCCGTGGCCTACTTTTTGGCACACGGAGGCCGCCCGCAAAGTCTCGGGCCATTCCGAATCCGAGCGGACGAACTTCGCCACGCCCCCACCAAGGCTATAGCCCACCCGTTTTTGGCCATTTTTCCGCTGGGGGTTTGGCACCCGACCTTGGTACTAATTTTTGCGCGGCTGTGCCGTGGCCTATTTTTGGCACCACGGAGGCCGCCAAAGTCTCGGGCCATTCTGAGTCCGAGGCGGGCGAACTTCGCCCACGCCCCCAGGCTATAGCCCACCCGTTTTTGGCCATTTGGGGGATTTTGGCACCCGACCTTGGGTGATAATTTTGTGCGGCTGTGCCGTGGCCTATTTTTAGCACCACGGAGCCGCCCGTAAAGTCTCGGGCCATTCCGAATCCGAGGCGGACGAACTTCGCCCGCCCCCACCAAGGCTATAGCCCACCCGTTTTTGGCCATTTTCCGCTCGGGGTTTTGGCACCCGACCTTGGGTACTAATTTTGGGCGGCTGTGCCCGTGGCCTACGGCACCGGAGGCCGCCTGCAAAGTCTCGGGCCATTCGAGATCCAGCGGACAGGCCCGCGCCCCCACCAGGCTATAGCCCACCGTTTTTGGCCATTTTCCGCTGGGGGTTTTGGCACCCGACCTTCGGGTGTTAATTTTTGCGGCTGTGCCGTGTCCTATTTGCCCAGCACGGAGGCCGCCCGCAAAGTCTCGGGCCATTCCGAGTCAGGGCGAACTTCGCCCACGCCCCCCACAAGGCTATAGCCCACCCGATTTTTGGCCATTTGGGAGGTTTGGCACCACGACCTTCGGGCGCCTATTTTTGGGAGCGGCTGTTCCCGTGGCATATTTTTGGCACACGGAGGCCGCCCGTAAAGTCTCGGGCCATTCCGAATACGGGCGGACGAACCGCCCGCCCCCACCAAGGCTATAGCCCACCGTTTTTGGCCATTTTCCGCTGGGGTTTTGGCACCCGACCTTGGGTACTAATTTTTGGGCGCGGCTGTGCCGTGGCCTACCCAGCACCACGGAGGCCGCCCGCAAAGTCTCGGGCCATTCCGAATCCGGCGGACGAACTTCGCGCGCCCCCCACAAGTCTATAGCCCACCGTTTTTGGCCATTTTTTCGCTGGGGTTTTGGCACCCGACCTTGGTGCTAATTTTTGGCGCTGTGCCCGTGTCCTATTTTTGGCACGGAGGCCACCCGCAAAGTCTCGGGCCATTCCGAGTCCGGGCGAACTCGCCCCCCCACCAAGGCTATAGCCCACCCGTTTTTGGCCATTTGGGATTTTGGCACCCGACCTTCGGGTGATAATTTTTGTGGCTGTGCCCGTGGTCTATTTTGGCACGGAGGCCGCCCGTAAAGTCTCGGGCCATTCGAATCCGGCGGACGAACTTCGCCCACGCCCCCACCAGGCTATAGCCCACCGTTTTTGGCCATTTTTCTGCTGGGGGTTTGGCACCCGACCTTGGTGCTAATTTTTAGGGCGGCTGTGCCCGTGGCCTACAGGCACCACGGAGGCGCCCGCAAAGTCTCGGGCCATTCGAATCCAGCGGACGAACTTCGCCCGCCCCCACCAAGGCTATAGCCCACCCGTTTTTGGCCATTTTCCGCTGGGGTTTTGGCACCCGACCTTGGGTGCTAATTTTTGGCGCGGCCGTGCCCGTGTCCTATTTTTGGCACACGGAGGCCGCCCGCAAAGTCTCGGGCCATTCGAGTCAGGCGAACTTCGCCACGCCCCAAGGCTATAGCCCACCCGATTTTGGCCATTTAGGAGGTTTTGGCACCCCGACCTTGGGCGCCTATTTTTAGCGCGGCTGTTCCCGTGGCATATTTTGGCACCGCGCCCGTAAAGTCTCGGGCCATTCCGAATCCGGCGGACGAACTTCGCCACGCCCCCAGGCTATAGCCCACCCGTTTTTGGCCATTTTCCGCTCGGGGTTTTGGCACACCGACCTTCGGGTACTAATTTTTGGGCGCGGCTGTGCCAGTGGCCTACACAGCACCACGGAGGCCGCCCGCAAAGTCTCGGGCCATTCGAATCCAAGCGGACGAACTTCGCCCGCGCCCCCACCAAGGCTATAGCCCACCGTTTTTGGCCATTTTTCCGCTGGGGTTTTGGCACCCGACCTTCGGGTGATAATTTTTGTCTTGGCTGTGCCCGTGGTCTATTTTGGCACACGGAGGCCGCCCGTAAAGTCTCGGGCCATTCCGAGTCCGGCGGGCAACTTCGCCCGCCCCCCACCAAGGCTATAGCCCACCCGATTTTTGGCCAGGTGGGGGATATTGGCGCCCCGACCGTCGGGTGAGAATTTTTGTGCGCGGCTGTGCCCGTGGCCTAGTTTTGGCACACGGAGGCCGCCCGTAAAGTCTCGGGCCATTCGAATCGGCGGACGAACTTCGCCCACGCCCCCCACCAAGGCTATAGCCCACCCGTTTTTTGGCCATTTTTCCGCTCGGGGGTTTTGGCACCCCGACCTTCGGGTACTAATTTTTGGGCGCGGCTGTGCCCGTGGCCTACTTTTGGCACACGGAGGCCGCCCGCAAAGTCTCGGGCCATTCCGAATCCAGCGGACGAACTTCGCCCGCGCCCCCCACCAAGGCTATAGCCCACCCGTTTTTTGGCCATTTTTCCGCTGGGGGGTTTTGGCACCCCGACCTTGGGTGATAATTTTTGTGCGGCTGTGCCCGTGGTCTATTTTGGCACACGGAGGCGCCCGTAAAGTCTCGGGCCATTCCGAATCCGGACGAACTTCGCCCCCCCACCAAGGCTATAGCCCACCCGTTTTTGGCCATTTTCCGCTGGGGTTTTGGCACCCGACCTTACTAATTTTGGCGCGGCTGTGCCCGTGGCCTACCACAGCACCACGGAGGCCGCCCGCAAAGTCTCGGGCCATTCCGAATCCAGCGGACGAACTTCGCCCGCGCCCCCCACCAAGGCTATAGCCCACCCGTTTTTTGGCCATTTTTCCGCTGGGGGGTTTTGGCACCCCGACCTTCGGGTGATAATTTTTGTGCGCGGCTGTGCCCGTGGTCTATTTTTGGCACACGGAGGCCGCCCGTAAAGTCTCGGGCCATTCCGAGTCCGGCGGGCGAACCGCCCGCCCCCATGGCTATAGCCCACCCGTTTTTGGCCATTTGGGGATTTTGGCACCCGACCTTGGGTGATAATTTTTGTGCTTGTGGCTGCGCCGTGGCTATTTTTAGCACGGAGCCGCCGGCAAAGTCTCGGGTCATTCGAGTCAGTGGACGAACCGCGCCCCCACCAAGGCTATAGCCCACCCGTTTTTGGCCATTTGGATGGTTTTGGCACCCGACCTTGGGCGCTAATTTTAGGTGCGGCTGTTCCGTGGTCTATTTTGGCACCACGGAGGCGGTCGCAAAGTCTCGGGCCATTCGGAGTCAGGACGAACTTCGCCCATACCGCCCACAAGGCTATAGCCCACCAATTTTTGGCCATTTGGGGGTTTTGGCACCCGACCTTCGGGCGCTAATTTTTGATGCGGCTGTGCCGAGGCCTATTTTGGCACGGAGGCCGCCCGCAAAGTCTCGGGCCATTCCGAGTCCGGCGGACAAACTTCGCCACGCCCCCCACAGCTCTAGCCCAGATTTTTGGCCATTGGGAGGTTTTGGCACCCGACCTTGGGCGCCTATTTTTAGGCGCGGCTGTTCCCGTGGCATATTTTTGGCACGGAGGCGCCCTTAAAGTCTCGGGCCATTCGAATCCGGACAAACTTCGCCACGCCCCCACCAAGGCTATAGCCCACCCGTTTTTGGCCATTTTCCGCTGGGGTTTTGGCACCCGACCTTGGGTGCTAATTTTTGGGCGGCTGTGCCCGTGTCCTATTTTGGCACGGAGGCCACCCGCAAAGTCTCGGGCCATTCCGAGGTCCGGCGGGCGAACCGCCACGCCCCCACCAAGGCTATAGCCACCCGTTTTTGGCCATTTGGGGGATTTTGGCACCCGACCTTCGGGTGATAATTTTTTGTCTTGCGGCTGTGCCCGTGGTCTATTTTGCACCACGGAGGCCGCCCGTAAAGTCTCGGGCCATTCGAATCAGACGAACTTCGCCACGCCCCCACCAAGGCTATAGCCCACCGTTTTTAGGCCATTTTTCTGCTGGGGGTTTTGGCACCCCGACCTTGGTGTACTAATTTTAGGCGCGGCTGTGCCCGTGGCCTACACAGGCACACGGAGGCCGCCCGCAAAGTCTCGGGCCATTCCGAATCCGGACGAACTTCGCGCCCCCCACCAAGGCTATAGCCACCCGTTTTTGGCCATTTTCCGCTGGGGTTTTGGCACCCGACCTTGGGTGCTAATTTTTGAGGCGCGGCTGTGCCCGTGTCCTATTTTGGCACCGGAGGCCGCCCGCAAAGTCTCGGGCCATTCCGAGTCCGTAGCGGGCGAACCGCGCCCCACCAAGGCTATAGCCCACCCGATTTTTGGCCATTTGGGAGGTTTTGGCTCCCGACCTTGGGCGCCTATTTTTGGGCGCGGCTGTTCCCGTGGCATATTTTTGGCACAGGCCGCCCGTAAAGTCTCGGGCCATTCCGAATCAGTGACGAACTTCGCCCACGCCCCCACCAAGGCTATAGCCCACCCGTTTTTGGCCATTTTCCGCTGGGGTTTTGGCACCCCGACCTTTACTAATTTTTGGGCGGCTGTGCCCGTGGCCTACCTGGCACCACGGAGGCCGCCTGCAAAGTCTCGGGCCATTCGAATCCGTGACGAACTTCGCCCGCGCCCCCACCAAGGCTATAGCCCACCGTTTTTGGCCATTTTTCGCTGGGGGTTTTGGCACCCGACCTTGGTGCTAATTTTTGGCGCGGCTGTGCCCGTGTCCTATTTTTGGCACATGGAGCCGCCCGCAAAGTCTCGGGCCATTCCGAGTCAGCGGGCGAACCATCACGCCCCCACCAAGGCTATAGCCCACCCGTTTTTGGCCATTTGGGGATTTTGGCACCCCGACCTTGGGTGATAATTTTGTCTTGTGGCTGCGCCGTGGCTATTTTTAGCACACGGAGGCCGCCGGCAAAGTCTCGGGTCATTCGAGTCAGGCGGACGAACTTCGCCACGCCCCCACCAAGGCTATAGCCCACCGTTTTTGGCCATTTGGATGGTTTTGGCACCCGACCTTGGGCGCTAATTTTAGGTGCGGCTGTTCCCGTGGTCTATATTTGGCACACGGAGGCCGGTCGCAAAGTCTCGGGCCATTCGGAGACCGGCGGACGAACTTCGCCCATGCCGCCCACCAAGGCTATAGCCCACCAATTTTTTGGCCATTTGGGGGGTTTTGGCACCCCGACCTTCGGGCGCTAATTTTTTGAAGCGGCTGTGCCCGTGGCCTATTTTTGGCACACGGAGGCCGCCCCCAAAGTCTCGGGCCATTCCGAGTCAGGCGGACGAACTTCGCCACGCCCCCACCAAGCTCTAGCCCAGCCGATTTTTGGCCATTGGGAGGTTTTGGCACCCGACCTTGGGCGCCTATTTTTGGCGCGGCTGTTCCCGTGGCATATTTTTGGCACACGGAGGCCGCCAAAAGTCTCGGGCCATTCGAATCCGGCGGACGAACCGCCACGCCCCCCACCAAGGCTATAGCCCACCCGTTTTTTGGCCATTTTTCCGCTGGGGGGTTTTGGCACCCCGACCTTCGTGTACTAATTTTTGGGCGCGGCTGTTCCCGTGGCCTATTTTTGGCACACGGAGGCCGCCTGCACAGTCTCGGGCCATTCCGAGTCCTGGGGGCGAACTTCGCCCACGCCCCCCACCAAGGCTATAGCCCACCCGTTTTTTGGCCATTTGGGGGGTTTTGTCACCCCGACCTTCGGGTGCTAATTTTTTGACTCGGCTGTGCCCGTGGCCTATTTTTGCCACACGGAGGCCGCCCGCAAAGTCTCGGGCCTTTCCGAGTCAGGACGAACCGCCACGCCCCCCACCAGGCTATAGCCCACCCGTTTTTGGCCATTTGGGGGGTTTTGCAACCCCGCTGTTCGGGGGCTAATTTTTGTCGAGTCTGTGCCCGTGGCCTATTTTTGGCACACGGAGGCCGCCCGCAAAGTCTCGGGCAATTCCGATTCCGGCGGACGAACTTCGGCCACGCCCCCCACCAAGGCTATAGCCCACCCGTTTTTTGGCCATTTTTCCGCTGGGGGGTTTTGGCACCCCGACCTTCGGGTGCAAATTTTTGGGCGCGGCTGTGCCCGTGGCCTATTTTTGGCACACGGAGGCCGCCCGCAAAGTCTCGGGCCATTCCGAGTCCGGCCGACGATCTTCGGCCCCGCACACGAGATAGGCTATAGCCTACCCGTTTTTTGGCCATTTGGGGGGTTTTGGCACCCCGACCTTCGGGCGCTAATTTTTGGGCGCGGCTGTGCCCGTGGCCTATTTTTGGCACACGGAGGCCGCCCGTAAAGTCTCGGGCCATTCCGAGTCTGGCGGACGAACTTCGCCCACGCCCCCCACCAAGGCTATAGCCCACCCGATTTTTGGCCATTTTTCCGCTGGGGGATTTTGGCACCCCAAACTTCGGGTGCTAATTTTTGGGCGCGGCTGTACCCGTGGCCTATTTTTAGCACACGGAGGCCGTCCGCATAGCCTCGGGCCATTCCGAGTCCGGCAGACGAACTTCGCCCACGCCCCCCACCAAGGCTATAGCCCACCCGTTTTTTGGCCATTTGGGGGGTTTTGGCACCCCAGACCGGGTGCAAATTTTTGCCCGTGGCCTATTTTGGCACACGGAGGCCGCCCGCAAAGTCTCGGGCCATTCCGAGTCCGAGCGGACCAGAACCGCCACGCCCCCACCAAGGCTATAGCCCACCCGATTTTGGCCATATGGGGGTTTCGCCACCCGACCTTGGGCGCTAATTTTTAAGCGCGGCTGTGCCCGTGGCCTGACTGACACACGGAGGCCGCCCGCAATGTCTCAGGCCATTCCGAGTCCGGCGGACGAACCGCCACGCCCCACCAAGGCTATAGCCCACCCGTTTTTGGCCATTTGGGGGTTTTGGCACCCGACCTTGGGCGCTAATTTTTAGGCGCGGCTGTGCCGTGGCCTAGACACACGGAGGCCGCCCGCAAAGTCTCGGGCCATTCCGAGTCCGGACGAACTTCGCCCACGCCCCCCACCAAGGCTATCGCCCACCCGTTTTTTGGCCATTTGGGGGGTTTTGGCACCCCGACCTTAGGGCACAAATTTTTGGGAGCGGCTGTGCCCGTGGCCTATTTTTGGCACACGGAGGCCGCCCGCAAAGTCTCGGGCCATTCCGAGTCGGGCGGACGAACTTCGCCCACGCCCCCCACCAAGGCTCTAGCCCACCCGATCTTTGGCCATTTTTCCGCTGGGGGGTTTTGGCATCCCGACCTTCGGGCCCTAATTTTTCATCGTGGCCGTGCCCGTGGCCTATTTTTCGCACACGGAGGCCGCCTGCAAAGTCTCGGGCCATTCCGAGTCCGGCGGACGAACTTCGCCCACGCTCCCCACCAAGGCTATAGCCCACCCGATTTTTGGCCATTTGGGGGGTTTTGGCACGACGACCTTCGGGCGCTAATTTTTGGGCGCGGCTGTGCCCGTGGCCTATCTTTGGCACACGGAGGCCGCCCGCAAAGTCTCGGGCCATTCCGAGTCGGGCGGACGAACTTCGCCCACGCCCCCCACCAAGGCTATAGACCACCCGATCTTTGGCCATTTTTCCGCTGGGGGGTTTTGGCACCCCGACCTTCGGGCCCTAATTTTTGGGCGCGGCTATGCCGGTGGCCTATTTTTGGCTCACGGAGGCCACCCGCAAAGTCTCGGGCCATTCCGAGTCCGGCGGACGAACTTCGCCCACGCCCCCCACCAAGGCTATAGCCCACCCGTTTTTTGGCCATATGAGGGGTTTTCGCACCCCGACCTTCGGGCGCTAATTTTTGGGCATGGCTGCGCCCGTGGCCTATTTTTTGTACACGGAGGCCGCCTGCAAAGTCTCGGGCCATTCTGAGTCCGGCGGACGAACTATAGCCCACCCGTTTTTGGCCATTTGGGTGGTTTTGGCACCCGACCTTGGGCGCTAATTTTTGGCGCCGCTGTGCCCGTGGCCTATTTTGGCACCACGGAGGCCGCCCGCAAAGTCTCGGGCCACTCCGAGTCTGGCGGACGAACTTCGCCACCCCCCAAGGCTATAGCCCACCCGATTTTGGCCATTTTCCGCTGGGGTTTTGGCACCCGACCTTGGGCGCTAATTTTTGGGCGGCTATGCCCGTGGCTTATTTTTAGCACACGGAGGCCGCCCGAAAGTCTCGGGCCATTCCGAGTCCGGCAGGCGAACTTCGCCACGCCCCCACAAGGCTATGGCCCACCCGTTTTTGGCCATTTGGGGTTTTGGCAACCCGACCTTCGGGCGCTAATTTTAGGCGCGGCTCTGCCCGTGGCCTATTTTGGCACACGGAGGCCGCCCGCAAAGTCTCGGGCCATTCCGAGTCAGGCGGAACTTCGCCACCAAGGCTATAGCCCACCCGATTTTTGGCCATTTTCCGCTGGGGGTTTTGGCACCCGACCTTCGCTAATTTTTAGGCGCGGCTATGCCCGTGGCCTATTTTTGGCACCACGGAGGCCGCCCGCAAAGTCTCGGGCCATTCCGAGTCAGCGGACGAACTTCGCCCCACCAAGGCTATAGCCCACCCGTTTTTGTCCATTTGGGTGGTTTTGGCACCCGACCTTTGGGCGCTAATTTTTGCGGCTGTGCCGTGGCCTATTTTGCACACGGAGGCCGCCCGCAAAGTCTCGGGCCATTCCGAGTCTGGCGGACGAGTTCGCCACGCCCCCACCAAGGCTATAGCCCACCGATTTTGGGCATTTTCCGCTGGGGGTTTTGGCACCCGACCATCGGGCGGCTATGCCCGTGGCCTATTTTTGGCACCGCCCGAAAGTCTCGGGCCATTCGAGTCCGTCGGACGAACTTCGCCGTGCCCCCACAAGGCTATAGCCCACCGTTTTTGGCCATTTGGGGTTTTGGCACGACCTTGGGCGCTAATTTTTGTGCTCGGCTCTGCCCGTGGCCTATTTTAGGCCGCCGAAAAGTCTCGGGCCATTCCGAGTCCGGCAGGCGAACCGCTGCGCCCCACCAAGGCTATAGCCCACCCGTTTTTGGCCATTTGGGGGTTTTGGCGACCTTGGGCGCTAATTTTGGCGCGGCTCTGCCCGTGGCCTATTTTTGGAGGCCGCCCGCAAAGTCTCGGGCCATTCCGAGTCCGGACGAACCCCACGCCCCCACCAAGGCTATAGCCCACCCGATTTTGGCCATTTTCATGGGGTTTTGGCACCCGACCTTCGGGCGCTAATTTTTGGGCGCGGCTATGCCCGTGGCCTATTTTTGGCACACGGAGGCCGCCCGCAAAGTCTCGGGCCATTCCGAGTCCGGCGGACGAACTTCGCCCACGCCCCCCACCAAGGCTATAGCCCACCCGTTTTTTGTCCATTTGGGTGGTTTTGGCACCCCGACCTTTGGGCGCTAATTTTTTGGCGCGGCTGTGCCCGTGGCCTATTTTTGGCACACGGAGGCCGCCCGCAAAGTCTCGGGCCATTCCGAGTCTGGCGGACGAACTTCGCCCACGCCCCCCACCAAGGCTATAGCCCACCCGATTTTTGGCCATTTTTCCGCTGGGGGGTTTTGGCACCCCGACCATCGGGCGCGGCTATGCCCGTGGCCTATTTTTGGCACACGGAGGCCGCCCGAAAAGTCTCGGGCCATTCCGAGTCCGGCGGACGAACTTCGCCCGCGCCCCCCACCAAGGCTATAGCCCACCCGTTTTTTGGCCATTTGGGGGGTTTTGGCACCCCGACCTTCGGGCGCTAATTTTTGGGCGCGGCTCTGCCCGTGGCCTATTATTGGCACACGGAGGCCGCCCGCAAAGTCTCGGGCCATTCCGAGTCCAGCGGACGAACTTCGCCCACGCCCCCCACCAAGGCTATAGCCCACCCGATTTTTGGCTATTTTTCCGCTGGGGGGTTTTGGCACCCCGACCTTCGGACGCTAATTTCTGGGCGCGGCTATGCCCGTGGCCTATTTTTAACACCACGGAGCCGCCCGCAAAGTCTCGGGCCATTCCGAGACCGGCTGACGAACTTCGCCCACGCCCCCCACCAAGGCTATAGCACACCCGTATTTTGTCCATTTGTGTGGTTTTGGCAACCCGAACCCTGGGCGATAATTTTTTGGAGCGGCTGTGCCCGTGGCCTATTTTTGGCACACGGAGGCCGCCCGCAAAGTCTCGGGCCATTCCGAGTCTGGCGGACGAACTTCGCCCACGCCCCCCACCAAGGCTATAGCCCACCCGATTTTTGGGCATTTTTCCGCTGGGGGGTTTTGGCACCCCGACCATCGGGCGCGGCTATGCCCGTGGCCTATTTTTGGCACACGGAGGCCGCCCGAAAAGTCTCGGGCCATTCCGAGTCCGTCGGACGAACTTCGCCCGTGCCCCCCACCAAGGCTATAGCCCACCCGTTTTTTGGCCATTTGGGGGGTTTTGGCACCCCGACCTTCGGGCGCTAATTTTTGGGCGCGGCTCTGCCCGTGGCCTATTTTTGGCACACGGAGGCCGCCCGAAAAGTCTCGGGCCATTCCGAGTCCGGCAGACGAACTTCGCACACGCCCCCCACCAAGGCTATAGCCCACCCGTTTTTTGGCCATTTGGGGGGTTTTGGCAACCCGACCTTCGGGCGCTAATTTTTGGGCGCGGCTCTGCCCGTGGCCTATTTTGCGGAGGCCGCCCGCAAAGTCTCGGGCCATTCCGAGTCCGGCGGACGAACTTCTCGCACGCCCCCCACCAAGGCTATAGCCCACCCGATTTTTGGCCATTTTTGGGGTTTTGGCACCCGACCTTCGGGCGCTAATTTTGGGCGGCTTTGCCGTGGCCTATTTTAACACCACGGAGGCCGCCCGCAAAGTCTCGGGCCATTCCGAGTCCGAGGACGAACTTCGCCCGCCCCCACCAAGGCTAAAGCCCACCCGTTTTTTGTCCATTTGGGGGGTTTTGGCAACACGACATTAGGTCGCTAATTTTTTGGCGCGGCTGTGCCCGTGGCCTATTTTTGGCACACGGAGGCCGCCCGCAAAGTCTCGGGCCATTCCGAGTCCGGCGGACGAACTTCGCCCACGCCCCCCACCAAGGGTATGGCCCACCCGATTTTTGGCCATTTTTCCGCTCGGGGGTTTTGGTACCCCGACCTTCGGGCGCGGCTATGCCCGTGGCCTATTTTTGGCACACGGAGGCCGCCCGCAAAGTCTCGGGCAATTCCGAGTCCGGCGGACGAACTTCGGCCACGCCCCCCACCAAGGCTATAGCCCACCCGTTTTTGGCCATTTGGGGTTTTGGCACCCGACCTTGGGCGCTAATTTTTGGGCGCGGCTCTGCCCGTGGCCTATTATTGGCACACGGAGGCCGCCCGCAAAGTCTCGGGCCATTCCGAGTCCGGCGGACGAACTTCGCCCACGCCCCCCACCAAGGCTATAGCCCACCCGATTTTTGGCTATTTTCGCTGGGGGTTTTGGCACCCGACCTTGGACGCTAATTTCTGGGCGCGCTATGCCCGTGGCCTATTTTTGGCACCACGGAGGCCGCCCGCAAAGTCACGGGCCATTCCGAGTCTGGCGCACGAACTTCGCCACGCCCCCACAAGGCTATAGCCCACCCGTTTTTGGCCATTTGGGGGTTTTGGCACCCGACCTTCGGGCGCTAATTTTGTATGCCCGTGGCCTATTTTTGGCACAGGCCGCCCGCAAAGTCTCGGGCCTTTCCGAGTCCGGACGAACCCGCCCCCCACCAAGGCTATAGCCCACCCGTTTTTGTCCATTTGGGTGGTTTTTGGCACCCCGACCTTTGGGCGCTAATTTTTTGGCTGTGCCGTGGCCTATGCGGAGGCTGCCCGCAAAGTCTCGGGCCATTCCGAGTCTGGCGAACCGCCCACGCCCCACCAAGGCTATAGCCCACCCGATTTTTGGCCATTTTCCGCTGGGGTTTTGGCACCCCGACCATCGGGCGCGGCTATGCCCGTGGCCTATTTTTGGCACACGGAGGCCGCCCAAAAAGTCTCGGGCCATTCCGAGTCCGGCGGACGAACTTCGCCCAAGCCCCCCACCAAGGCTATAGCCCACCCGTTTTTTGGCCATTTGGGGGGTTTTGGCACCCGACCTTGTATTTTTGGCGCGGCTCTGCCCGTGGCCTATTTTACGGAGGCCGCCCGCAAAGTCCGGGCCATTCCGAGTCAGGCGGACGAACTTCGCCCGCCCCCACCAAGGCTATAGCCCACCCGATTTTTGGCCATTTTTCCGCTGGGGGGTTTTGGCACCCCGACCTTCGGGGGCTAATTTTTGGGCGTGGCTATGCCCGTGGCCTATTTTTGGCACACGGAGGCCGCCCGCAAAGTCTCGGGCCTTTCCGAGTCCGGCGGACGAACTTCGCCCACTCCCCCCCCCCAAGGCTATAGCCCAACCGTTTTTTGGCCATTTGGGGGGTTTTGGCACGACGACCTTCGGGCGCTAATTTTTGGGCGCGCATGTGCCCGTGGCCTATTTTTGGCACACGGAGGCCGCCCGCAAAGTCACGGGCCATTCCGAGTCTGGCGGACGAACTTCGCCCACGCCCCCCACAAAGGCTATAGCCCACCCGTTTTTTGTCCATTTGGGTGGTTTTGGCACCCCGACCTTTGGGCGCTAATTTTTGGGCGCGGCTGTGCCCGTGGCCTATTTTTGGCACACGGAGGCCGCCCGCAAAGTCTCGGGCCATTCCGAGTCTGGCGGACGAACTTCGCCCACGCCCCCCACCAAGGCTATAGCCCACCCGATTTTTTGCCATTTTTCCGCTGGGGGGTTTTGGCACCCCGACCTTCGGGCGCTAATTTTTGGGCGCGGCTGTGCCCGTGGCCAATTTTTGACACACGGAGGCCGCCCGCAAAGTCTCGGGCCATTCCGAGGCCGGCGGACGAACTTCGCCCACGCCCCCCACCAAGGCTATAGCCCACCCGATTTTTGGCCATTTTTCCGCTGGGGGGTTTTGGCACCCCGACCTTCGGGTGCTAATTTTTGGGTGCGGCTGTGCCCGTGGCCTATTTTTGACACACGGAGGCCGCCCGCAAAGTCTCGGGCCATTCCGAGTCAGGACGAACTTCGCCGCCCCCCACCAAGGCTATAGCCCACCCGATTTTTGGCCATTTTCCGCTGGGGGTTTTGGCACCCGACCTTGGGCGATAATATTTGGTGCTATTCCGTGGCCTATTTTTTGCACGGAGGCCGCCCGCAAAGTCTCGGGCCATTCCGAGTCCGGCGGACGAACTTCGCCACGCCCCCACCAAGGCTATAGCCCACCCGATTTTTGGCCATTTTCCGCTGGGGTTTTGGCACCCGACCTTGGGCGATAATTTTAGGCGCGGCTATTCCCGTGGCCTATTTTTTACACAGAGGCCGCCCGCAAAGTCTCGGGCCATTCCGAGTCCGGCGGACGAACTTCGCCCACGCCCCCCACCAAGGCTATAGCCCACCCGATTTTTGGCCATTTTTCCGCTGGGGGGTTTTGGCACCCCGACCTTCGGGCGATAATATTTGGGCGCGGCTATTCCCGTGGCCTATTTTTTGCACACGGAGGCCGCCCGCAAAGTCTCGGGCCATTCCGAGTCCGGCGGACGAACTTCGCCCACGCCCCCCACCAAGGCTATAGCCCACCCGATTTTTGGCCATTTTTCCGCTGGGGGGTTTTGGCACCCCGACCTTCGGGCGATAATTTTTGGGCGCGGCTATTCCCGTGGCCTATTTTTTACACACAGAGGCCGCCCGCAAAGTCTCGGGCCATTCGAGTCAGGACGAACCGCCACGCCCCCACCAGGCTATAGCCCACCCGATTTTTGGCCATTTTCCGCTGGGGGTTTTGGCACCCGACCTTCGGACGCTAATTTTTGGTCGCGGCTATGCCCGTGGCCTATTTTTGCACCCGGAGGGCGCCCGCAAAGTCAGGGGCCATTCCGAGTCTGGCGGACGAACTTCCGCCCCCACCAAGGCTATAGCCCACCCGATTTTTGGCCATTTGGGTGGTTTTGGCACCCCGACCTTTGGGCGCTAATTTTTTCGCGGCTGTGCCCGTGGCCTATTTTGGCACACGGAGGCCGCCCGCAAAGTCTCGGGCCATTCCGAGTCCGAGACGAACCCGCCCCCCCAAGGCTATAGCCCACCCGATTTTGGCCATTTTCCGCTGGGGGTTTTGGCACCCGACCTTGGGCGATAATATTTGGCGCGGCTATTCCGTGGCCTATTTTTTACCACGGAGGCCGCCCGCAAAGTCTCGGGCCATTCCGAGTCCGAGACGAACCGCCACGCCCCCCACCAAGGCTATAGCCCACCCGATTTTTGGCCATTTTTCCGCTGGGGGGTTTTGGCACCCCGACCTTCGGGCGATAATTTTTGGGCGCGGCTATTCCCGTGGCCTATTTTTTACACACAGAGGCCGCCCGCAAAGTCTCGGGCCATTCCGAGTCCGGCGGACGAACTTCGCCCACGCCCCCCACCAAGGCTATAGCCCACCCGATTTTTGGCCATTTTTCCGCTGGGGGGTTTTGGCACCCCGACCTTCGGGCGATAATATTTGGGCGCGGCTATTCCCGTGGCCTATTTTTTGCACACGGAGGCCGCCCGCAAAGTCTCGGGCCATTCCGAGTCCGGCGGACGAACTTCGCCCACGCCCCCCACCAAGGCTATAGCCCACCCGATTTTTGGCCATTTTCCGCTGGGGGTTTTGGCACCCCGACCTTTAATTTTTGGCGCGGCTATGCCGTGGCCTATTTTTACACCAGCCGCCAAAGTCACGGGCCATTCCGAGGGCGTGTTATAGCCCACCCGTTTTTGGCCATTTGGGGTTTTGGCACGACCTTCGAGCGCTAATTTTTGTCGCGCATGTGCCCGTGGCCTATTTTTGGCAGCGCCCCTCAAAGTCACGGGCCATTCCGAGTCCGGAGGGCGAACTTCGCCACGCCCCCACAAAGCTATAGCCCACCCGTTTTTGGCCATTTGGGGGTTTTGGCACCCGACCTTGGGCGCTAATTTTTAGGCGCGGCTGTGGCCGTGGCCTATTTCACCACGGAGGCCGCCCGCAAAGTCTCGGGCCATTACGAGTCCGGAGACAGCCACGCCCCCCACAAAGGCTATAGCCCACCCGTTTTTTGTCCATTTGGGGGGTTTTGGCACCCCAAACTTCGGGTGCTAATTTTTGGGCGCGGCTGTACCCGTGGTCTATTTTTGGCACACGGAGGCCGCCCGCAAAGTCTCGGGCCATTCCGAGTCCGGCGGACGAACTTCGCCCACGCCCCCCACCAAGGCTATAGCCCACCCGTTTTTTGGCCATTTGGGGGGTTTTGGCACCCCGACCTTAGGGCCCTAATTTTTGGGAGCGGCTGTGCCCGTGGCCTATTTTTGGCACACGGAGGCCGCCCGCAAAGTCTCGGGCCATTCCGAGTTCCGCGGACGAACTTCGCCCACGCCCCCAACCAAGGCTATAGCCCACCCGTTTTTTGGCCATTTTTCCGCTGGGTGGTTTTGGCACCCCGACCTTCGGGCGCTAATTTTTGGACGCGGCTGTGGCCGTGGCCTATTTTTGGCACACGGAGGCCGCCCGCAAAGTCTCGGGCCATTACGAGTCCGCCGGACGAACTTCGCCCACGCCCCCCACAAAGGCTATAGCCCACCCGTTTTTTGTCCATTTGTGGGGTTTTGGCACCCGAACCGGGTGCTAATTTTTAGGCGTGGCTGTACCCGTGGCCTATTTTTGGCACAGGAGGCCGCCCGCAAAGTCTCGGGCCATTCGAGTCCGGACGAACTTCGCCACGCCCCCACCAAGGCTATAGCCCACCCGTTTTTGGCCATTTTCCGCTGGGGGTTTTGGCACCCGCCCTTGGGCGCTAATTTTTGGGCGGCTGTGGCCGTGGCCTATTTTAGCGCCCCGCCAAAGTCTCGGGCCATTACCAGCCAGCGGACGAACTTCGCCACGCCCCCACAAAGGCTATAGCCCACCCGTTTTTGTCCATTTGGGGTTTTGGCACCCAGAACTTCGGGTGCTAATTTTTAGGCGTGGCTATGCCCGTGGCCTATTTTGGCACAGGCCGCCCGAAAAGTCTCGGGCCATTCCGAGTCTGGCGGACGAACTTCGCCCACGCCCCCCACAAAGGCTATAGCCCACCCGTTTTTTGGCCATTTGGGGGGTTTTGGCACGACGACCTTCGGGCGCTAATTTTTGTGCGCGCATGTGCCCGTGGCCTATTTTTGGCACACGGAGGCCGCCCGCAAAGTCACGGGCCATTCCGAGTCCGGCGGACGAACTTCGCCCACGCCCCCCACCAAAGTTATAGCCCACCTGTTTTTTGGCCATTTGGGGGGTTTTGGCACCCTGACCTTCGGGCGCTAATTTTTGGGCGCGGCTATGCCCGTGGCCTATTTTTGGCACAAGGAGTCCACCCGCAAAGTCTCGGGCCATTCCGAGTCCGGCGGACGAACTTCGCCCACGCCCCCCACAAAGGCTATAGCCCACCCGTTTTTTGGCCATTTGGGGGGTTTTGGCACCCCAAACTTCGGGTGCTTATTTTTTAGCGCGGCTGTGCCCGTGGCCTATTTTTGGCACATGGAAGCCGCCCGCAAAGTCTCGGGCCATTCCGAGTCCGGCGGACGAACTTCGCCCACGCCCCCCACCAAGGCTATAGCCCACCCGTTTTTAGCCATTTTCCGCTGGGGTTTGGCACCCGACCTTCGAGGCGCTAATTTTTAGGCGCGGCTGTGCCCGTGGCCTATTTTGGCACCAGGTAGGCGCGCGCAAAGTCTCGGGCCATTCCGAGTCCGGACGAACCGCCACGCCCCACAAAGGCTATAGCCCACCGTTTTTGGCCATTTGGGGGTTTTGGCACCCGAACCGGGTGCTTATTTTTTAGCGCGGCTGTGCCTGTGGCCTATTTTTGGCACACGGAGGCCGCCCGCAAAGTCTCGGGCCATTCCTAGTCCGGCGGACGAACTTCGCCCACGCCCCCCACCAAGGCTATAGCCCACCCGTTTTTTGGCCATTTGGGGGGTTTTGGCACCCCGACCTTCGGGCGCTACTTTTTGGACGCGGCATTGCCCGTGGCCTATTTTTGACACACGGAGGCCGCCCGCAAAGTCTCGGGGCATTCCGAGTCCGGCGGACGAACTTTGCCCACGCCCCCCCCCAAGGCTATAGCCCACCCGTTTTTTGGCAATTTTTCCGCTGGGGGGTTTTGGCACCCCGACCTTCGGGCGCTAATTTTTGGATGCGGCTGTGCCCATGGCCTATTTTTGGCACAAGGAGTCCGCCCGCAAAGTCTCGGGCCATTCCGAGTCCGGCGGACGAACTTCGCCCACGCCCCCCACCAAGGCTATAGCCCACCCGTTTTTTGGCCATTTGGGGGGTTTTGGCACCCCGACCTTCGGGCACTAATTTTTGGGAGCGGCTATACCCGTGGCCTATTTTGGCACACGGAGGCCGCCCGCAAAGTTTCGTTCCATTCCGAGTCCGGCGGACAAACTTCGCCCACGCCCCGCACCAAGGCTATAGCCCACCCGTTTTTTGGCCATTTGGGGGGTTTTGGCACCCCGAACTTCGGGTGCTTATTTTTTAGCGCGGCTCAGCCCGTGGCCTATTTTTGGCACACGGAGGCCGCCCCCAAAGTCTCGGGCCATTCCGAGTCCGGCGGACGAACTTCGCCCACGCCCCCCACCAAGGCTATAGCCCACCCGTTTTTTGGCCATTTGGGGGGTTTTGGCACCCCGACCTTCGGGCGCTAATTTTTGGACGCGGCTGTGCCCGTGGCCTATTTTTGGCACAAGGAGTCCGCCCGCAAAGTCTCGGGCCATTCCGAGTCCGGCGGACGAACTTCGCCCACGCCCCCCACAAAGGCTATAGCCCACCCGTTTTTTGGCCATTTGGGGGGTTTTGGCACCCCGAACTTCGGGTGCTTATTTTTTAGCGCGGCTGTGCCCGTGGCCTATTTTTGGCACACGGAAGCCGCCCGCAAAGTCTCGGGCCATTCCGAGTCCGGCGGACGAACTTCGCCCACACCCCCCACCAAGGCTATAGCCCACCCGTTTTTTGGCCATTTTTCCGCTGGGGGGTTTTGGCACCCCGACCTTTGGGTGCTAATTTTTCGGCGCGGCTATGCCCGTGGCCTATTTCTGGCACACGGAGGCCGCCCCCAAAGTCTCGGGCCATTCCGAGTCCGGCGGACGAACTTCGCCCACGCCCCCCACCAAGGCTATAGCCCACCCGATTTTTGGCCATTCTTCTGCTGGGGGGTTTTGGCACCCCGACCTTCGGGCACTAATTTTTGGGCGCGGCAGAGCCCGTGGCCTATTTTTGGCACACGGAGGCCGCCCGCAAAGTCTTGGGCCTTTCCGAGTCCAGCGGACGAACTTCGCCCACGCCCCCCACCAAGGCTATAGCCCACCCGTTTTTTGGCCATTTTGGGGGTATTGGCACCCCGACCTTCGGGGGCTAATTTTTGGGCGCGGCTGTGCCCGTGGCCTATTTATGGCACACGGAGGCCGCCCGCAAAGTCTCGGGCCATTCCGAGTCCGGCGGACGAACTTCGCCCACGCCCCCCACCAAGGCTATAGCCCACCCGATTTTTGGCCATTTTTCCGCTGGGGGGTTTTGGCACCCCAACCTTCGGGCGCTAATTTTTGGGCGCGGCTGTGCCCGTGGCCTATTTTTTGCACACAGAGGCCGCCCGCAAAGTCTCGGCCCATTCCGAGTCTGGCGGACGATCTTCGCCCACGCCCCCCACAAAGGCTATAGCCCACCCGTTTTTTGGTCATTTGGGGGGATTTGGCACCCCGAACTTCGGGTGCTAATTTTTGGGCGCGGCTGTGCCCGTGGCTTATTTTTGGCACACGGAGGCCGCCCGCTAAGTCTCGGGCCTTTCCGAGTCCAGCGGACGAACTTCGCTCACGCCCCCCACCAAGGCTATAGCCCACCCGTTTTTTGGCCATTTGGGGGGTTTTGGCACCCCGACCTTCGGGCTCTAATTTTTGTGCGCGGCTATGACCGTGGCCTTTTTTTGGCATATGGAGGCCGCCCGCAAAGTCTCGGGCCATTCCGAGTCTGGCAGACGAACTTCGCCCGCGCCCCCCACCAAGGCTATAGCCCACCCGTTTTTTGGCCACTTGGGGGGTTTTGGCACCCCGACCTTCGGGCGCTAATTTTTGTGCGCGGCTATGACCGTGGCCTTTTATTGGCATATGGATGCCGCCCGCAAAGTCTTGGGCCTTTCCGAGTCCAGCGGACGAACTTCGCCCACGCCCCCCACCAAGGCTATAGCCCACCCGTTTTTTGGCCACTTGGGGGGTTTTGGCACCCCGACCTTCGGGCGCTAATTTTTGTGCGCGGCTATGACCGTGGCCTTTTTTTGGCATATGGAGGCCGCCCGCAAAGTCTCGGGCCATTCCGAGTCCGGCGGACGAACTTCGCCCGCGCCCCCCACCAAGGCTATAGCCCACCCGTTTTTTGGCCACTTGGGGGGTTTTGGCACCCCGACCTTCGGGCGCTAATTTTTGTGCGCGGCTATGACCGTGGCCTTTTTTTGGCATATGGAGGCTGCCCGCAAAGTCTTGGGCCTTTCCGAGTCCAGCGGACGAACTTCGCCCACGCCCCCCACCAAGGCTATAGCCCACCCGTTTTTTGGCCACTTGGGGGGTTTTGGCACCCCGACCTTCGGGCGCTAATTTTTGTGCGCGGCTATGACCGTGGCCTTTTTTTGGCATATGGAGGCCGCCCGCAAAGTCTCGGGCCATTCCGATTCAGGCGGACGAACTTCGCCCGCGCCCCCCACCAAGGCTATAGCCCACCCGTTTTTTGGCCATTTGGGGGGTTTTGGCACCCCGAACTTCAAGTGCTAATTTTTGGGCGCGGCTGTGCCCATGGCCTGTTTTTGGCACACGGAGGCCGCCCGCAAAGTCTCGGGCCATTCCGAGTCCGGCGGACGAACTTCGCCCACGCCCCCCACCAAGGCTATAGCCCACCCGATTTTTGGCCATTTTTCCGCTGGGGGGTTTTGGCACCCTGACATTCGGGCACGAATTTTTGGGCGCGGCTATGCCCGTGGCCTATTTTTGGCAGACGGAGGCCGTCCCCAAAGTCTCGGGCCATTCCGAGTCCGGCGGACGAACTTCGCCCACGCCCCCCACCAAGGCTATAGCCCACCCGATTTTTGGCCATTTGGGGGGTTTTGGCACCCCGACCTTCGGGGGCTAATTTTTGTGCGCGGCTGTGCCCGTGGCCTATTTTTGGCACACGGAGGCCGCTCGCCAAGTCTCGAGCCATTCCGAGTCCGGCGGACGAACTTCGCCCACGCCCTCCACAAAGGCTATAGCCCACCCGTTTTTTGGCCATTTGGGGGGTTTTGGCAACGAACCGGGTGCTAATTTTTGGCGCTGTGCCCGTGGCCTATTTTTGGAACACGGAGGCCGACCGCAAAGTCTCGGGCCTTTCCGAGTCCAGCGGACGAACTTCGCCCACGCCCCCCACCAAGGCTATAGCCCACCCGTTTTTTTGCCATTTGGGGGGTTTTGGCACCCCGACCTTCGGGCACTAATTTTTGGGTGCGGCTGTGCCCGTGGCTTATTTTTGGCACACGGAGGCCGCCCGCAAAGTCTCGGGCCATTCCAAGTCCGGCGGACGAACTTCGCCCACACCTCCCACCAAGGCTATAACCCACCCGATTTTTGGCCATTTTTCCGCTGGGGGGTTTCGGCACCCCGACCTTCGGGCGCTAACTTTTGGGAGCGGCTATGCCCGTGGCCTATTTTTGGCACACGGAGGCCGCCCGCAAAGTCTCGGGCCATTCCGAGTCCGGCGGACGAACTTCGCCCACGCCCCCCACCAAGGCTATAGCCCACCCGATTTTTGGCCATTTGGGGGGTTTTTGCACCCCGATCTTCGGGGGCTAATTTTTGGACGCGGCTGTGCCGTGGCCTGGCCACCACCGGAGGCCGCCCGCAAAGTCTCGGGCCATTCCGAGTCCGGCGGACGAACTTCGCCCGCGCCCCCCACCAAGGCTATAGCCCACCCGATTTTTGGCCATTTGGGTGGTTTTGGCATCCCGACCTTCGGGCGCTAATTTTTGGGCGCGGCTGTGGCCGTGGCCCATTTTTGGCACACGGAGGCCGCCCGCAAAGTCTCGGGCCATTCCGAGTCCGGCGGACGAACTTCGCCCACGCCTCCCACAAAGGCTATAGCCCGCCCGTTTTTTGGCCATTTGGGGGGTTTTGGCACCCCAAACTTCAGGTGCTAATTTTTGGGCGCGGCTGTGCCCGTGGCCTATTTTTGGCACACGGAGGCCGCCCGCAAAGTCTTGGGCCTAACAGAGTCCAGCGGACGAACTTCGCCCACGCCCCCCACCAAGGCTATAGCCCACCCGTTTTTTGGCCATTTGGGGGGTTTTGGCACCCCGACCTTCGGGGGCTAATTTTTGGGCGCGGCTGTGCCCGTGGCCTATTTATGGCACACGGAGGCCGCCCGCAATATCTCGGGCCATTCCGAGTCCGGCGGACGAACTTCGCCCACGCCCCCCACCAAGGCTATAGCCCACCCGTTTTTTTGCCATTTGGGGGGTTTTGGCACCCCGACCTTCGGGCGCTAATTTTTGGGTGCGGCTGTGCCCGTGGCTTATTTTTGGCACACGGAGGCCGCCCGCAAAGTCTCGGGCCATTCCAAGTCCGGCGGACGAACTTCGCCCACACCCCCCACCAAGGCTATAACCCACCCGATTTTTGGCCATTTTTCCGCTGGGGGGTTTCGGCACCCCGACCTTCGGGCGCTAATTTTTGGGAGCGGCTATAACCGTGGCCTATTTTTGGCACACGGAGGCCGCCCGCAAAGTCTCGGGCCATTCCGAGTCCGGCGGACGAACTTCGCCCACGCCCCCCACCAAGGCTATAGCCCACCCGATTTTTGGCCATTTGGGGGGTTTTTGCACCCCGATCTTCGGGGGCTAATTTTTGGACGCGGCTGTGCCGTGGCCTGGCCACCGCCTGGAGGCTGCCGCAAAGTCTCGGGCCATTCCGAGTCCGGCGGACGAACTTCGCCCGCGCCCCCCACCAAGGCTATAGCCCACCCGATTTTTGGCCATTTGGGGGGTTTTGGCATCCCGACCTTCGGGCGCTAATTTTTGGGCGCGGCTGTGGCCGTGGCCCATTTTTGGCACACGGAGGCCGCCCGCAAAGTCTCGGGCCATTCCGAGTCCGGCGGACGAACTTCGCCCACGCCACCCACAAAGGCTATAGCCCGCCCGTTTTTTGGCCATTTGGGGGGTTTTGGCACCCCAAACTTCAGGTGCTAATTTTTGGGCGCGGCTGTGCCCGTGGCCTATTTTTGGCACACGGAGGCCGCCCGCAAAGTCTTGGGCCTTTCCGAGTCCAGCGGACGAACTTCGCCCACGCCCCCCACAAAGGCTATAGCCCACCAGTTTTTTGGCCATTTGGGGGGTTTTGGCACCCCGACCTTCGGGGGCTAATTTTTGGGCGCGGCTGTGCCCGTGGCCTATTTATGGCACACGGAGGCCGCCCGTAATATCTCGGGCCATTCCGAGTCCGGCGGACGAACTTCGCCCACGCCCCCCACCAAGGCTATAGCCCACCCGTTTTTTGGCCATTTGGGGGGTTTTGGCACCCCGACCTTCGGGTGCTAATTTTTTGGCGCGGCTGTGCCCGCGGCCTATTTTTGGCACACGGAGGCCGCCTGCAAAGTCTTGGGCCATTCCGAGTCCGGCGGACGAACTTCGCCCACGCCCCCCACCAAGGCTATAGCCCACCCGATTTTTGGCCATTTGGGGGGTTTTGGCACCCCGAACTTCGGGTGCTAATTTTTTTGGCGCGGCTGTGCCCGTGGCTTATTTTTGGCACACGGAGGCCGCCTGCTAAGTCTCGGGACTTTCCAAGGCCAGCGGACGAACTTCGCTCACGCCCCCCACGAAGGCTATAGCCTACCCGTTTTTTGGCCATTTGGGGGGTTTTGGCACCCCAACCTTCGGGTGCTAATTTTTGGGAGCGGCTATGCCCGTGGCCTATTTTTGGCACACGGAGGCCGCCCGCAAAGTCTCGGGCCATTCCGAGTCCGGCGGACGAACTTCGCCCACGCCCCCCACCAAGGCTATAGCCCACCCGTTTTTTGGCCATTTGGGGGGTTTTGGCACCCCGACCTTCGGGTGCTAAGTTTTGGGAGCGGCTATGCCCGTGGCCTATTTTTGGCACACGGAGGCCGCCCGCAAAGTCTCGGCCCATTCCGAGTCCGGCGGACGAACTTCGCCCACGCCCCCCACAAAGGCTATAGCCCACCCGTTTTTTGGCCATTTGGGGGGTTTTGGCACCCCGAACTTCGGGTGCTAATTTTTTGGCGCGGCTGTGCCAGTGGCTTATTTTTGGCACACGGAGGCCGCCTGCTAAGTCTCGGGACTTTCCAAGGCCAGCGGACGAACTTCGCTCACGCCCCCCACCAAGGCTATAGCCCACCCGTTTTTTGGCCATTTGGGGGGTTTTGGCACCCCAACCTTCGGGCTCTAATTTTTGGGCGCGGCTGTGCCCGTGGTCTAGTTTTTGCACGCGGAGGCCGCCCGCAAAGTCTCGGGCCATTCCGAGTGCGGCGGACGAACTTCGCCCATGCCCCCCACCAAGAGTATAGCCCACCCGTTTTTTGGCCATTTGGGGGGTTTTGGCACCCCGAACTTCGGGTGCTAATTTTTGGACGCGGCTGTGCCTGTGGCCTATTTTTGGCACCCGGAGGCCGCCCGCAAAGTCTCGGGCCATTCCGAGTCCGGCGGACGAACTTCGCCCACGCCCCCCACCAAGGCTATAGCCCACCCGTTTTTTGGCCATTTGGGGGGTTTTGGCACCCCGAACTTCGGGTACTAATTTTCGTCGCGGCTGTGCCCGTGGCCTATTTTTGGCACACGGAGGCCGCCCGCAATATCTCGGGCCATTCCGAGTCAGGACGAACTTCGCCCGCCCCCACCATGGCTATAGCCCACCCGTTTTTGGCCATTTGGGGGTTTTGGCACCCGACCTTGGTGCTAATTTTTAAGCGGCTGTGCCGTGGCCTATTTTTGGCACCGGAGGCCGCCTGCAAAGTCTTGGGCCATTCCGAGTCCAGTGGACGAACTTCGCCACGCCCCCACCAAGGCTATAGCCCACCCGATTTTTGTCCATTTTCCGCTGGGGTTTTGGCACCCGACCTTGGGCGCTAATTTTTGGCGCGGCTTTGCCCGTGGCCTATTTTTGGCACACGGAGGCCGCCTCCAAAGTCTCGGCTCATTCCGAGTCCGGCGGACGAAATTCGCCCACGCCCCCCACCAAGGCTATAGGCCACCCGATTTTTGGCCATTTTTCCGCTGGGGGGTTTTGGAACCCCGACCTTCGGGCGCGATTTTTTGGGAGCGGCTGTGCTTGTGGCCTAATTTTGGGGCACGGAGGCCGCCCGCAAAGTCTCGGGCCATTCCGAGTCCGAGACTTAGCCACGCCCCCCACCAAGGCTATAGCCCACCTGTTTTTTGGCCATTTGGGGGGTTTTGGCATCCCGAACTTCGGGTGCTAATTTTTGGGCGCGCCTGTGCCCGTGGCTGATTTTTGGCACACGGAGGCCGCCCGCAAAGTCTCGGGCCATTCCGAGTTCGGCGGACGAACTTCGCCCACGCCCCCCACCAAGGCTGTAGCCCACCCGATTTTTGGCCATATTTCCGCTGGGGGGTTTTGGCACCCCGACCTTCGGGCGCTAATTATTGGGCGCGGCTATGTCCGTGGCCTATTTTTGGCACACGGAGGCCACCCGCAAAGTCTCGGGCCATTCCGAGTCCGGCGGACGAACTTCGCCCACGCCCCCCACCAAGGCTATAGCCCACCCGATTTTTGGCCATTTGGGGGGTTTTGGCAACCCGAACTTCGGGTGCTAATTTTTGGACGCGGCTGTGCCCGTGGCCCATTTTTGGCATACGGAGGCCGCCCGCAAAGTCTCGAGACATTCCGAGTCCAGCGGATTAACTTCTCCCACGCCCCCCAACAAGGCTATAACCCACCCGCTTTTTGGCCATTTGGGGGGTTTTGGCACCCCGACCTTCGGGCGCTAATTTTTGGGCGCGGCTGTGCCCGCGGCCTATTTTTGGCACACGGAGGCCGCCCAAAAAGTCTCGGGCCATTCCGAGTCCGGCGGACGAACTTCGCCCATGCCCCCACCAAGGCTATAGCCCACCCGATTTTTGGCCATTTTTCCGCTGGGGGGTTTTGGCACCCCGACCTTCGTGCGCTAATTTTTGGGCGCGGCTGTGCCCGTGGCCTATTTTTGGCACACGGAGGCCGCCCGCAAAGTCTCAGGCCATTCCGAGTCCGGCGGATGAACTTCGCCCACGCCCCCCACCAAGGCTATAGCCCACCCGTTTTTTGGCCAATTGGGGGGTTTTGGCACCCCGACCTTCGGGCGCTAATTTTTATACGCGGCTGTGCCCGTGGCCTATTTTTGGCACATGGAGGCCGCCCCCAAAGTCTTGGGCCATTCAGTCAGCGAGCAGCGTCGCCCATGTCCCCCACAAGGCTATAGCCCACCGTTTTTGGCCATTTGGGGTTTTGGCACCCCGACCTTGGGCGCTAATCTTTGTGCGCGGCTGTGCCCGTGGCCTATTTTGGCACCGGAGGCCGCCCGCAAAGTCTCGGGCCATTCGAGTCAATGGACGAACTTCACCCACACCCCCCACCAAGGCTATAGCCCACTCGTTTTTTGGCCATTTGGGTGATTTTGGCACCCCGACCTTCGGGCGCTAATTTTTTGGCGCGGCTGTGCCCGTGGCCTATTTTTTGCACACGGAGGCCGCCCGTAAAGTCTCGGGCCATTCCGAATCCGGCGGACGAACTTCGCCCACGCCCCCCACCAAGGCTATTGCCCACCCGTTTTTTGGCCATTTGGGGGGTTTTGGCACCCCGAACTTCGGGCGCTAATTTTTGGGCGCGGCTGTTCCCGTGGCATATATTTGGCACACGGAGGCCGCACGTAATGTCTCGGGCCATTCCGAGTCCGGCGGACGAACTTCGCCCACGCCCCCCACCAAGGCTATAGCCCACCCGTTTTTCTGCCATTTTTCCGCTGGGGGGTTTTGGCACCCCGACCTTCGTGTACTAATTTTTGGGCGCGGCTGTGCCCGTGGCCTATTTTTCGCACACGGAGGCCGCCTGCAAAGTCTCGGGCCATTCCGAGTCCTGCGGGCGAACTTCGCCCACGCCCCCCACCAAGGCTATAGCCCACCCGTTTTTTGGCCATTTGGGGGATTTTGGCACCCCGACGTTCGGGCGTTAATTTTGGGAGCGGCTGTGCCCGTGGCCTATTTTTGGTACACGGAGGCCGCCCGCAAAGTCTCGGGCCATTCCGAGTCCGGCGGACGAACTTCGCCCACGCCCCCCACCAAGGCTATAGCCTACCCGTTTTTTGGCCATTTGGGGGGTTTTGGCACCCCGACCTTCGGGCGCTAATTTTTGGGCGCGGCTGCGCCCGTGGCCTATTTTTGGCACACGGAGGCTGTCCGCAAAGTCTCGGGCCATTCCGAGTCCGGACGAACCGCCCGCCACCAAGGCTATAGCCCACCCGTTTTTGGCCATTTGGGGGTTTTCGCACGCCGACCTTCGGGCGCTAATTTTTGGCGCGGCTGTGCCCGTGGCCTACACAGCACCACGGAGGCCGCCCGCAAAGTCTCGGGCCATTCCGAATCCGGACGAACTTCGCCCGCCCCACCAGGCTATAGCCCACCCGTTTTTGGCCATTTTCCGCTGGGGTTTTGGCACCCCGACCTTGGGTACTAATTTTTGTCTTGGGCTGTGCCCGTGGCCTTTTTTTGGCACAGGGAGTCCGCCCGCAAAGTCTCGGGCCATTGTGAGTCCGGCGGGCGAACTTCGCCCACCCCCCCCCCCAAGGCTATAGCCCACCCGTTTTTGGCCATTTGGGGATTTTGGCACCCGACCTTGGGTGATAATTTTTGTGGCTGTGCCCGTGGCTATTTTGGCACCACGGAGGCCGCCCGTAAAGTCTCGGGCCATTCGAATCCAGCGGACGAACTTCGCCGCCCCCACCAAGGCTATAGCCCACCCGTTTTTTGGCCATTTTTCCGCTGGGGGGTTTTGGCACCCCGACCTTCGGGTACTAATTTTTGGGCGCGGCTGTGCCCGTGGCCTACTTTTGGCACACGGAGGCCGCCCGCAAAGTCTCGGGCCATTCCGAATCCGGCGGACGAACTTCGCCCGCGCCCCCCACCAAGGCTATAGCCCACCCGTTTTTTGGCCATTTTTCCGCTGGGGGGTTTTGGCACCCCGACCTTCGGGTGCTAATTTTTGGGCGCGGCTGTGCCCGTGTCCTATTTTTGGCACACGGAGGCCGCCCGCAAAGTCTCGGGCCATTCCGAGTCCGGCGGGCGAACTTCGCCCACGCCCCCCACCAAGGCTATAGCCCACCCGATTTTTGGCCATTTGGGAGGTTTTGGCACCCCGACCTTCGGGCGCCTATTTTTGGGCGCGGCTGTTCCCGTGGCATATTTTTGGCACACGGAGGCCGCCCGTAAAGTCTCGGGCCATTCCGAATCCGGCGGACGAACTTCGCCCACGCCCCCCACCAAGGCTATAGCCCACCCGTTTTTTGGCCATTTTTCCGCTGGGGGGTTTTGGCACCCCGACCTTCGGGTACTAATTTTTGGGCGCGGCTGTGCCCGTGGCCTACTTTTGGCACACGGAGGCCGCCCGCAAAGTCTCGGGCCATTCCGAATCCGGCGGACGAACTTCGCCCGCGCCCCCCACCAAGGCTATAGCCCACCCGTTTTTTGGCCATTTTTCCGCTGGGGGGTTTTGGCACCCCGACCTTCTTGCTAATTTTTGGGCTGTGCCCGTGTCCTATTTTTAGCACCGGAGGCCACCCGCAAAGTCTCGGGCCATTCCGAGTCCAGGGCGAACCGCCACGCCCCCCACCAAGGCTATAGCCCACCCGTTTTTTGGCCATTTGGGGGATTTTGGCACCCCGACCTTCGGGTGATAATTTTTGTGCGCGGCTGTGCCCGTGGTCTATTTTTGGCACACGGAGGCCGCCCGTAAAGTCTCGGGCCATTCCGAATCCGGCGGACGAACTTCGCCCACGCCCCCCACCAAGGCTATAGCCCACCCGTTTTTTGGCCATTTTTCCGCTGGGGGGTTTTGGCACCCCGACCTTCGGGTACTAATTTTTGGGCGCGGCTGTGCCCGTGGCCTACAGCACCCGGAGGCCGCCCGCAAAGTCTCGGGCCATTCCGAATCCGGCGGACGAACTTCGCCCGCGCCCCCCACCAAGGCTATAGCCCACCCGTTTTTTGGCCATTTTTCCGCTGGGGGGTTTTGGCACCCCGACCTTCGGGTGCTAATTTTTGGGCGCGGCTGTGCCCGTGTCCTATTTTTGGCACACGGAGGCCGCCCGCAAAGTCTCGGGCCATTCCGAGTCCGGCGGGCGAACTATAGCCCACCCGATTTTTGGCCATTTGGGAGGTTTGGCACCCCGACCTTGGGCGCCTATTTTTGGGCGGCTGTTCCCGTGGCATATTTTTGGCACACGGAGGCCGCCCGGAGAGTCTCGGGCCATTCGAATCAGGACGAACTTCGCCGCCCCCACCAAGGCTATAGCCCACCCGTTTTTGGCCATTTTCCGCTGGGGGTTTTGGCACCCGACCTTGGGTACTAATTTTTGGCGCGGCTGTGCCCGTGGCCTACCACACGGAGGCCGCCCGCAAAGTCTCGGCCCATTCCGAATCCGGCGGACGAACTTGCGCCCCCACCAAGGCTATAGCCCACCCGTTTTTGGCCATTTTCGCTGGGGGTTTTGGCACCCGACCTTCGGGTGCTAATTTTTGGCGCGGCTGTGCCCGTGTCCTATTTTGGCACATGGAGGCCGCCCGCAAAGTCTCGGGCCATTCCGAGGTCCGAGGCGAACTATAGCCCACCCGTTTTTGGCCATTTGGGGATTTTGGCACCCCGACCTTGGGTGATAATTTTTGTCTTGTGGCTGCGCCGTAGCTATTTTAGCACGGAGGCCGCGGCAAAGTCTCGGGTCATTCGAGTCCGGGACGAACCGCCACGCCCCCACCAAGGCTATAGCCCACCGTTTTTGGCCATTTGGATGGTTTGGCACCCGACCTTGGGCGCTAATTTTGGGTGCGGCTGTTCCCGTGGTCAATATTTGGCACCACGGAGGCCGGTCGCAAAGTCTCGGGCCATTCGGAGTCCGAGCGGACGAACTTCGCCCATGCCGCCCACAAGGCTATAGCCCACCAATTTTTGGCCATTTGGGGGTTTTGGCACCCCCGACCTTCGGGCGCTAATTTTGGATGCGGCTGTGCCCGTGGCCTATTTTTGGCACCACGGAGGCCGCCAAAGTCTCGGGCCATTCCGAGTCCGGCGGACAAACTTCGCCACGCCCCCACCAAGCTCTAGCCCGATTTTTGGCCATTGGGAGGTTTTGGCACCCCGACCTTCGGGCGCCTATTTTTAGGCGCGGCTGTTCCGTGGCATATTTTGGCACACGGAGGCCGCCCTTAAAGTCTCGGGCCATTCGAATCCGGCGGACGAACTTCGCCCGCCCACCAAGGCTATAGCCCACCCGTTTTTGGCCATTTTCCGCTGGGGGTTTTGGCACCCGACCTTGGGTGCTAATTTTGGCGCGGCTGTGCCCGTGTCCTATTTTGGCACCACGGAGGCCACCCGCAAAGTCTCGGGCCATTCCGAGTCCAGTGGCGAACTTCACGCCCCCACCAAGGCTATAGCCCACCCGTTTTTGGCCATTTTTCTGCTGGGGGTTTTGGCACCCGACCTTGACTAATTTTTAGGCGCTGCTGTGCCCGTGGCCTACCACAGCACGGAGGCCGCCCGCAAAGTCTCGGGCCATTCGAATCCGGACGAACTTCGCGCGCCCCACCAAGGCTATAGCCCACCCGTTTTTGGCCATTTTCCGCTGGGGGTTTTGGCACCCGACCTTGGGTGCTAATTTTTGGGCGCGGCTGTGCCCGTGTCCTTTTTTTGGCACACGGAGGCCGCCAGCAAAGTCTCGGGCCATTCCGAGTCCGGCGGGCGAACTTCGCCCACGCCCCCCACCAAGGCTATAGGCCACCCGATTTTTGGCCATTTGGGCGGTTTTGGCACCCCGACCGTCGGGCGCGTCTTTTTGTGAGCGGCTGTTCCCGTGGCATATTTATGGCAAACGGAGTCCGCCCGTAAAGTCTCGGGCCATTCGAATCCGGCGGACGAACTTCGCCACGCCCCCACCAAGGCTATAGCCCACCCGTTTTTGGCCATTTTTCCGCTGGGGTTTTGGCACCCGACCTTGGGTACTAATTTTTGGGCGGCTGTGCCGTGGCCTACACACACGGAGGCCGCCCGCAAAGTCTCGGGCCATTCGAATCCGGCGGACGAACTTCGCCCGCTCCCCACCAAGGCTATAGCCCACCCGTTTTTGGCCATTTTCCGCTGGGGTTTTGGCACCCCGACCTTGGGTGCTAATTTTTGGCGCGGCTGTGCCCGTGTCCTATTTTGGCACATGGAGCCGCCCGCAAAGTCTCGGGCCATTCCGAGTCCGGGCGAACTTCGCCCGCCCCACCAAGGCTATAGCCCACCCGTTTTTGGCCATTTGGGGATTTTGGCACCCGACCTTGGGTGATAATTTTTGTGCCTGCGCCGTAGCTATTTTTAGCACACGGAGGCCGCCGGCAAAGTCTCGGGTCATTCCGAGTCCGGCGGACGAACTTCGCCCACGCCCCCCACCAAGGCTATAGCCCACCCGTTTTTTGGCCATTTGGATGGTTTTGGCACCCCGACCTTCGGGCGCTAATTTTTGGGTGCGGCTGTTCCCGTGGTCAATATTTGGCACACGGAGGCCGGTCGCAAAGTCTCGGGCCATTCGGAGTCCGGCGGACGAACTTCGCCCATGCCGCCCACCAAGGCTATAGCCCACCAATTTTTTGGCCATTTGGGGGGTTTTGGCACCCCGACCTTCGGGCGCTAATTTTTGGATGCGGCTGTGCCCGTGGCCTATTTTTGGCACACGGAGGCCGCCCGCAAAGTCTCGGGCCATTCCGAGTCCGGCGGACAAACTTCGCCCACGCCCCCCACCAAAGCTCTAGCCCAACCGATTTTTGGCCATTGGGGAGGTTTTGGCACCCCGACCTTCGGGCGCCTATTTTTGGGCGCGGCTGTTCCCGTGGCATATTTTTGGCACACGGAGGCCGCCCTTAAAGTCTCGGGCCATTCCGAATCCGGCGGACGAACTTCGCCCACGCCCCCCACCAAGGCTATAGCCCACCCGTTTTTTGGCCATTTTTCCGCTGGGGGGTTTTGGCACCCCGACCTTCGGGTGCTAATTTTTGGGCGCGGCTGTGCCCGTGTCCTATTTTTGGCACACGGAGGCCACCCGCAAAGTCTCGGGCCATTCCGAGTCCGGCGGGCGAACTTCGCCCACGCCCCCCACCAAGGCTATAGCCCACCCGTTTTTTGGCCATTTTTCTGCTGGGGGGTTTTGGCACCCCGACCTTCGGGTACTAATTTTTGGGCGCGGCTGTGCCCGTGGCCTACCACCACGGAGGCCGCCCGCAAAGTCTCGGGCCATTCGAATCCGGCGGACGAACCGCCGCGCCCCCACCAACGCTATAGCCCACCCGTTTTTTGGCCATTTTTCCGCTGGGGGGTTTTGGCACACCGACCTTCGGGTGCTAATTTTTGGGCGCGGCTGTGCCCGTGTCCTATTGTTGGCACAGGGAGGCCGCCAGAAAAGTCTCGGGCCATACCGAGTCCGGCGGGCGAACTTCGCCCGCCCCCAAGGCTATAGCCCACCCGATTTTTGGCCATTTGGGAGGTTTTGGCTCCCGACCTTGGGCGCCTATTTTTGGGCGGCTGTTCCGTGGCATATTTTTGGCACACGGAGGCCGCCCGTAAAGTCTCGGGCCATTCGAATCCGGCGGACGAACTTCGCCGCCCCCACAAGGCTATAGCCCACCCGTTTTTGGCCATTTTCCGCTGGGGTTTTGGCACCCGACCTTGGTACTAATTTTTAGGCGCGGCTGTGCCCGTGGCCTACCCACAGCAGGAGGCCGCCCGCAAAGTCTCGGGCCATTCGAATCCGGACGAACTTCGCCGCGCCCCCAAGGCTATAGCCCACCCGTTTTTTGGCCATTTTTCCGCTGGGGGGTTTTGGCACCCCGACCTTCGGGTGCTAATTTTTGGGCGCGGCTGTGCCCGTGTCCTATTTTTGGCACATGGAGGCCGCCCGCAAAGTCTCGGGCCATTCCGAGTCCGGCGGGCGAACTTCGCCCACGCCCCCCACCAAGGCTATAGCCCACCCGTTTTTTGGCCATTTGGGGGATTTTGGCACCCCGACCTTCGGGTGATAATTTTTGTGCGCGGCTGCGCCCGTGGCCTATTTTTAGCACACGGAGGCCGCCGGCAAAGTCTCGGGTCATTCCGAGTCCGGCGGACGAACTTCGCCCACGCCCCCCACCAAGGCTATAGCCCACCCGTTTTTTGGCCATTTGGATGGTTTTGGCACCCCGACCTTCGGGCGCTAATTTTTGGGTGCGGCTGTTCCCGTGGTCTATTTTTGGCACACGGAGGCCGGTCGCAAAGTCTCGGGCCATTCGGAGTCCGGCGGACGAACTTCGCCCATGCCGCCCACCAAGGCTATAGCCCACCAATTTTTTGGCCATTTGGGGGGTTTTGGCACCCCGACCTTCGGGCGCTAATTTTTGGATGCGGCTGTGCACGTGGCCTATTTTTGTCACACGGAGGCCGCCCGCAAATACTCGGGCCATTCCGAGTCCGGCGGACAAACTTCGCCCACGCCCCCCACCAAAGCTCTAGCCCAACCGATTTTTGGCCATTGGGGAGGTTTTGGCACCCCGACCTTCGGGCGCCTATTTTTGGGCGCGGCTGTTCCCGTGGCATATTTTTGGCACACGGAGGCCGCCCTTAAAGTCTCGGGCCATTCCGAATCCGGCGGACGAACTTCGCCCCCCCCAAGGCTATAGCCACCCGTTTTTGGCCATTTTCCGCTGGGGGTTTTGGCACCCGACCTTCGTGTACTAATTTTTGGGCGCGGCTGTTCCGTGGCCTATTTTTGGCACACGGAGGCCGCCTGCCTGAGTCTCGGGCCATTCCGAGGTCCTGGGGCGAACCGCCACGCCCCCAGGCTATAGCCCACCCGTTTTTGGCCATTTGGGGGTTTTGTCACCCGACCTTCGGGTGCTAATTTTTTTCGGCTGTGCCCGTGGCCTATTTTGCCACGGAGGCCGCCCGCAAAGTCTCGGGCCTTTCCGAGTCCGGCGGACGAACTTCGCCCACGCCCCCCACCAAGGCTATAGCCCACCCGTTTTTTGGCCATTTGGGGGGTTTTGGCACCCCGATGTTCGGGCGCTAATTTTGGGCGCGACTGTGCCTGTGGCCTATTTTTGGCACACGGAGGCCGCCCGCAAAGTCTCGGGCAATTCCGATGCCGGCGGACGAACTTCGGCCACGCCCCCACAAGGCTATAGCCACCCGTTTTTGGCCATTTTCCGCTGGGGGTTTTGGCACCCGACCTTGGGTGCAAATTTTTGGCGCGGCTGTGCCCGTGGCCTATTTGGCACGGAGGCCGCCCGCAAAGTCTCGGGCCATTCCGAGTCCGGACGAACTTCGCCCGCCCCCACGAGGCTATAGCCTACCCGTTTTTGGCCATTTGGGGGTTTTGGCACCCGACCTTGGGCGCTAATTTTGGGCGCGTCTGTGCCCGTGGCCTATTTTTGGCACACGGAGGCCGCCCGTAAAGTCTCGGGCCATTCCGAGTCTGGCGGACGAACTTCGCCACGCCCCCACCAAGGCTATAGCCCACCCGATTTTGGCCATTTTCCGCTGGGGATTTTGGCACCCCAAACTTCGGGTGCTAATTTTTGGCGCGCTGTACCGTGGCCTATTTTTAGCACTGGAGGCCGTCCGCATAGCCTCGGGCCATTCCGAGTCCGGCAGGCGAACTTCGCCCGCCCCCACCAAGGCTATAGCCCACCGTTTTTGGCCATTTGGGGTTTTGGCACCCCAGAACTTGGGTGCAAATTTTTGGCGCGGCTGTGCCCGTGGCCTATTTTGGCACACGGAGGCCGCCCGCAAAGTCTCGGGCCATTCGAGTCCAGGCGGACGAACTTCGCCACGCCCCCACCAAGGCTATAGCCCACCCGATTTTGGCCATATGGGGGTTTCGCCACCCCGACCTTGGTAGCTAATTTTTGGGCTGCGCCCGTGGCCTACTTTGGGCCGCCCGCAAAGTCTCGGGCCATTCCGAATCCGGACGAACTTCGCCCGCCCCCGGCTATAGCCCATCCGTTTTTGGCCATTTGGGGGATTTTGGCACCCGACCTTGGGCGATAATTTTGTCTTGGCTGTGCCCGTGGCCTATTTTGGCACCACGGAGGCCGCCCGTAAAGTCTCGGGCCATTCCGAGTCCGAGCGGACGAACCGCCCGCCCCACCAAGGCTATAGCCCACCCGGTTTTTGGCCATTTGGGGGATTTTGGCAGCCCGACCTTGGGCGATAATTTTGTCTTGTGGCTGTGCCCGTGGCCTATTTTGGCACACGGAGGCCGCCCGCAAAGTCTCGGGCCATTCCGAGTCCGGCGGGCGAACTTCGCCCCCACCAAGGCTATAACCCACCCGTTTTTGGCCATTTGGGGATTTTGGCACCCGACCTTGGGTGATAATTTTTGTCTTGCGGCTGCGCCACTTTTTGGCACCACGGAGGCCGCCCGCAAAGTCTCGGGCCATTCCGAATCCAGGCGGACGAACTTCGCCCCCACCAAGGCTATAGCCCACCCCGTTTTTGGCCATTTTCCGCTGGGTGGTTTTGGCACCCAGACTTGCAAATTTTTAGGCTGTGCCCGTGGCCTATTTTTGGCACACGGAGGCCGCCCGCAAAGTCTCGGGCCATTCCGAGTCCGGACGAACTTCGCCACGCCCCCAAGGCTATAGCCTACCCGTTTTTGGCCATTTGGGGGTTTTGGCACCCCGACCTTGGGCGCTAATTTTTGGCGCGGCTGTGCCCGTGGCCTATTTTGGCACACGGAGGCCGCCCGTAAAGTCTCGGGCCATTCCGAGTCTGGCGGACGAACCGCCACGCCCCGGCTATAGCCCACCCGATTTTGGCCATTTTCCGCTGGGGATTTTGGCACCCCGAACTTCGGGTGCTAATTTTTGGGCGCGGCTGTACCCGTGGCCTATTTTTAGCACACGGAGGCCGTCCGCATAGCCTCGGGCCATTCCGAGTCCGGCAGACGAACTTCGCCCACGCCCCCCACCAAGGCTATAGCCCACCCGTTTTTTGGCCATTTGGGGGGTTTTGGCACCCCGAACTTCGGGTGCAAATTTTTGGGCGCGGCTGTGCCCGTGGCCTATTTTTGGCACACGGAGGCCGCCCGCAAAGTCTCGGGCCATTCCGAGTCCGGCGGACGAACTTCGCCCACGCCCCCCACCAAGGCTATAGCCCACCCGATTTTGGCCATATGGGGGGTTTCGCCACCCCGACCTTCGGGCGCTAATTTTTTGGCACGGCTGCGCCCGTGGCCTACTTTTGGCACACGGAGGCCGCCCGCAAAGTCTCGGGCCATTCCGAATCCGGCGGACGAACTTCGCCCACGCCCCCCACCAAGGCTATAGCCCACCCGTTTTTTGGCCATTTGGGTGGTTTTTGTAACCTGCCCTTCGGGCGATAAGTTTTGGGCGTGGCTGTGCCCGTGGCCTACTTTTTGGCACACGGAGGCCGCCCGCAAAGTCTCGGCCATTCCGAGTCCGGCGGACGAACTTCGCCCACGCCCCCCACCATGGCTATAGCCCACCCGTTTTTTGGCCATTTGGGTGGTTTTTGTAACCTGCCCTTCGGGCGATAAGTTTTGGGCGTGGCTGTGCCCGTGGCCTACTTTTTGGCACACGGAGGCCGCCCGCAAAGTCTCGGGCCATTCCGAGTCCGGCGGACGAACTTCGCCCACGCCCCCCACCAAGGCTATAGCCCACCCGATTTTTGGCCATTTTTCCGCTGGGGGGTTTTGGCACCCCGACCTTCGGGCGCTAATTTTTGGGCGCGGCTGTGCCCATGGCCTATTTTTGGCACACGGAGACCGCCTGCAATGTCTCGGGCCATTCCGATTCCGGCGGACGAACTACGCCCACGCCCCCCACCAAGGCTATAGCCCACCCGTTTTTTGGCCATTTGGGGGGGTTTTGGCACCCCAACCTTCGGGAGCTAATTTTTGTTCGCGGCTGTGCCCGTGGCCTATTTTTGGCACACGGAGGCCGCCCACAAAGTCTCGGGCCATTCCGAGGCCGGCGGATGAACTTCGCCCACGCCCCCCACCAAGGCTATAGCCCACCCGTTTTTTGGCCATTTGGGGGGTTTCGGCACCCCGACCTTCGGGCGCTAATTTTTGGGCGCGGCTGTGCCCGTGGCCTATTTTTGGCACACAGAGGCCGCCCCCATAGTCTTGGGCCATTCCGAGTCCGGCGGACGAACTTCGCCCATGCCCCCCACCAAGGCTATAGCCCACCCGTTTTTTGGCCATTTGCGGGGTTTTGGCACCCTGACCTTCGGGAGCTAATTTTTGGGCGCGGCTGTGCCCGTGGCCTATTTTTGGCACACGGAGGACGCCCCCAAAGTCTTGGGCCATTCCGAGTCCGGCGGACGAACCTCGCCCATGCCCCCCGCCAAGGCTATAGCGCACCCGTTTTTTGGCCATTTGGGGGGTTTCGGGCCCCGACCTTCGGGCGCGAATTTTTGGGCGCGGCTGTGCCCGTGGCCTATTTTTGGCACACAGAGGCCGCCCCCAAAGTCTTGGGCCATTCCGAGTCCGGCGGACGAACTTCGCCCATGCCCCCCACCAAGGCTATAGCCCACCCGTTTTTTGGCCATTTGCGAGGTTTAGGCACCCTGACCTTCGGGAGCTAATTTTTGGGCGCGGCTGTGCCCGTGGCCTATTTTTGGCACACGGAGGCCGCCCCCAAAGTCTTGGGCCATTCCGAGTCCGGCGGACGAACCTCGCCCATGCCCCCCGCCAAGTCTATAGCCCACCCGTTTTTTGGCCATTTGTGGGGTTTTGGCACCCCGACCTTCGGGAGCTAATTTTTGGGCGCGGCTGTTCCCGTGGCCTATTTTTGACACACGGAGGCTGCCCGCAAAATCTCGGCCCAATCCGAGGCCGGCGGATGAACTTCGCACACGCCCCCCACCAAGGCTATAGCCCACCCGTTTTTTGGCCAGTTGGGGGGTTTTGGCACCCCGACCTTTGGGCGCTAATTTTTGGGCGCGGCTGAGCCCGTGGCCTATTTTTGGCACACGGAGGCCGCCCGCAAAGTCTCGGGCCATTCCGAGTCCGGCGGACGAACTTCGCCCACGCCCCCCACCAAGGCTATAGCCCACCCGTTTTTTGGCCCTTTGGTGGGTTTTGGCACCCCGACCTTCGGGCGCTAATTTTTGGGCGCGGCTGTGCCCGTGGCCTATTTTTCGCACACGGAGATCGCCCACAAAGTGTCGGGCCATTTCGAGTCCGGTGGAAGAACTTTGCCCTCGCCCCCCACCAAGGCTATAGCCCACCCGTTTTTTGGCCATTTGGGGGGTTTTGGCACCCCAACCTTCGGGAGCTAATTTTTGTTCGCGGCTGTGCCCGTGGCCTATTTTTGGCACACGGAGGCCGCCCACAAAGTCTCGGGCCATTCCGAGGCCGGCGGATGAACTTCGCCCACGCCCCCCACCAAGGCTATAGCCCACCCGTTTTTTGGCCATTTGGGGGGTTTCGGCACCCCGACCTTTGGGCGCTAATTTTTGGGCGCGGCTGTACCCGTGGCCTATTTTTGGCACACAGAGGCCGCCCCCATAGTCTTGGGCCATTCCGAGTCCGGCGGACGAACTTCGCCCATGCCCCCCACCAAGGCTATAGCCCACCCGTTTTTTGGCCATTTTTCCGCTGGGGGGTTTTGGCACCCCGACCTTCGGGTGCCAATTTTTGGGCACGGCTGTGTCCGTGGCCTACTTTTGGCACACGGAGGCTGCCCGCAAAGTCTCGGACTATTCCGAGTCCGGCGGACGAACTTCGCCCAAGCCCCCCACCAAGGCTATAGCCCACCCGTTTTTTGGCCATTTGGGAGGTATTGGCACCCCGACCTTCGGGCGCTAATTTTTGTGCGCGGCTGTGCCCGTGGCCTATTTTGGGACACGGAGGCCGCTCCCAAAGTCTCGGGCCATTCCGAGTCCGGCGGACGAACTTCGCCCACGCCCCCCACCAAGGCTATAGCCCACCCGTTTTTTGGCCATTTTTCCGCTGGGGGGTTTTGGCACCCCGACATTCGGGCCCGGCTGTGCCCGTGGCCTATTTTTGGCACACGGAGGCCGCCCGCAAAGTTTCGGGCCATTCCGAGTCCGGCGGACGAACTTCGCCCACGCCCCCACCAAGGCTATAGCCAACCCGATTTTTGGCCATTTGGGGTTTTGGCACCCGACCGGGGGCTAATTTTTGGCGCGGCTGTGATCGTGGCCTATTTTTTTGCACACGGAGGCCGCCCGCAAAGTCTCGGGCCATTCGAGTCCGGCGGACGAACTTTGCCACGCCCCCACAAGGCTATAGCCCACCCGTTTTTGGCCATTTTCCGCTGGGGTTTTGGCACCCGACCTTGGTGCTAATTTTTAGACTGTGTTCGTGGCCTAATTTTTGGCACAGGAGGCTGCCCGCAAAGTCTCGGGCTATTCCGAGTCCAGGACGAACCGCCACGCCCCCACCAAGGCTATAGCCCACCCGTTTTTGCCATTTGGGGTTTTGGAACCCCGACCTTGGGCGCTAATTTTTGTGTGCTGTGCCCGTGGCCTATTTTGGGACATGGAGCCGCCCCCAAAGTCTCGGGCCATTCCGAGTCCAGCGGACGAACCGTCCACGCCCCCACCAAGGCTATAGCCACCGTTTTTGGCCATTTTCCGCTGGGGATTTTGGCTCCCGACATTCGGGCGGCTGGGCCGTGGCCTATTTGGCACCACGGAGGCCGCCCGCAAAGTCTCGGGCCATTCCGAGTCAGCGGACGAACTTTGCCACGCCCCCACCAAGGCTATAGCCCACCCGTTTTTTGGCCATTTTTCCGCTGGGGGGTTTTGGCACCCCGACATTCTGGCCCGGCTGTGCCCGTGGCCTATTTTTGGCACACGGAGGCCGCCCGCAAAGTCTCGGGCTATTCCGAGTCCGGCGGACGAACTTCGCCCATGCCCCCCACCAAGGCTATAGCCCACCCGTTTTTTGGCCATTTTTCCGCTGGGGGTTTTTGGCACCCGACCTTGGGTGCGAATTTTTGTGTGCCCGTGCCCTATTCACACGAAGCCGCCATAAGTCTCGGGCCATTCCGATTCCGGCGGACGAACTTTGCCCACGCCCACCACCAAGGCTATAGCCCACCCGTTTTTTGGCCATTTTTCCGCTGGGGGGTTTTGGCACCCCGACATTCTGGCCCGGCTGTGCCCGTGGCCTATTTTTGGCACACGGAGGCCGCCCGCAAAGTCTCGGGCCATTCCGAGTCCGGCGGACGAACTTCGCCCACGCCCCCCACCAAGGCTATAGCCAACCCAATTTTTGGCCATTTGGGGGGTTTTGGCACCCCGACCGGCGGGGGCTAATTTTTGGGCGCGGCTGTGACCGTGGCCTATTTTTTGCTCACGGAGGCCGCCCGCAAAGTCTCGGGCCATTCCGAGTCCGGCGGACGAACTTTGCCCACGCCCCCCATGAAGGCTATAGCCCACCCGTTTTTTGGCCATTTTTTCGCTGGGGGGTTTTGGCACGCCGACCATCGGGTGCTAATTTTTGGGCGCGGCTGTGTCCGTGGCCTACTTTTGGCACACGGAGGCTGCCCGCAAAGTCTCGGGCTATTCCGAGTCCGGCGGACGAACTTCGCCCAAGCCCCCCACCAAGGCTATAGCCCACCCGTTTTTTGGCCATATGGGGGGTTTTGGCACCCCGACCTTCGGGCGCTAATTTTTATTTGCGGCTGCGCCCGTGGCCTATTTTTGGACACGGAGGCCGCCCGCAAAGTCTCTGGCCATTCCGAGTCCGGCGGACGAACTTCGCCCACGCCCCCCACCAAGGTTATAACCCACCCGTTTTTTGGCCATTTGGGGGGTTTTGGCACCCCGACCTCCGGGAGCTAATTTTTGGGAGTGGCTGTGCCCGTGGCCTATTTTTGGCACACGGAGGCCGCCCGCAAAGTCTCGGGCCATTCCGAATCCGGCGGACGAACTTCGCCCACGCCCCCCACCAAGGCTATAGCCCACCCGTTTTTTGGCCATTTGGGAGGTTTTGGCACCCCGACCTTCGGGCGCTAATTTTTGGACGCGGCTGTGCCCGTGGAATATTTTTGGCACACGGAGGCCGCCCCCAAAGTCTCGGGCCATTCCGAGTCCGGCGGACGAACTTCGCCACGCCCCCCCAAGGCTATAGCCCACCCGTTTTTGGCCATTTTTCCGCTGGGGTTTTGGCACCCGACCTTGGGTGCTAATTTTTAAGCGGCTGTGTCAAGTGGCCTACTTTTGCACACGGAGGTGCCCATAAATTCTCGGGCTATTCCGAGTCCGGCGGACGAACCGCCGCCCCCACCAAGGCTATAGCCCACCCGTTTTTTGGCCATTTGGGAGGTATTGGCACCCCGACCTTCGGGCGCTAATTTTTGGATGCGGCTGTGCCCGTGGCATATTTTTGGCACACGGAGGCCGACCCAAAGTCTCGGGCCATTCCGAGTCCGGCGGACGAACTTCGCCCACGCCCCCCACCAAGGCTATAGCCCACCCGTTTTTTGGCCATTTTTCCGCTGGGGGGTTTTTGGCACCCCGACTTTCGGGCACTAATTTTTGTGTGCGGCTGTGCCCGTGTCCTATTTTTGGCACACGGAGGCCGCCCCCAAAGTCTCGGGCCATTCCGAGTCCGGCGGACGAACATCGCCCACGCCCCCCACCAAGGCTATAGCCCACCCGTTTTTTGGCCATTTGGGAGGTTTTGGCACCCCGACCTTCGGGCGCTACTTTTTGGACGCGGCTGTGCCCGTGGAATATTTTTGGCACACGGAGGCCGCCCCCAAAGTCTCGGGCCATTCCGAGTCCGGCGGACGAACTTCGCCCACGCCCCCCACCAAGGCTATAGCCCACCCGTTTTTTGGCCATTTTTCCGCTGGGGGGTTTTGGTACCCCAACCTTCGGGTGCTAATTTTTGGACGCGGCTGTGCCCGTGGAATATTTTTGGCACACGGAGGCCGCCCCCAAAGTCTCGGGCCATTCCGAGTCCGGCGGACGAACTTCGCCCACGCCCCCCACCAAGGCTATAGCCCACCCGTATTTTTGCCATTTTTCCGCTGGGGGGTTTTGGCACCCCGACCTTTGGGTTCTAATTTTTGGGCGCGGCTGCGTCCGTGGCCTACTTTTGGCACACGGAGGCTGCCCATAAATTCTCGGGCTATTCCGAGACCGGCGGACGAACTTCGCCCACGCCCCCCACCAAGGCTATAGCCCACCCGTTTTTTGGCCATTTGGGAGGTTTTGGCACCCAAACTTCGGACGCTAATTTTTGGACGCGGCTATGCCCGTGGCATATTTTTGGCACACGGAGGCCGACCCAAAGTCTCGGGCCATTCCGAGTCCGGCGGACGAACTTCGCCCACGCCCCCCACCAAGGCTATAGCCCACCCGTTTTTTGGCCATTTTTCCGCTGGGGGGTTTTTGGCACCCCGACCTTCGGGCACTAATTTTTGTGCGCGGCTGTACCCGTGTCCTATTTTTGGCACACGGAGGCCGCCCCCAAAGTGTCGGGCCATTCCGAGTCCGGCGGACGAACATCGCCCACGCCCCCCACCAAGGCTATAGCCCACCCGTTTTTTGGCCATTTGGGGGGTTTTGGCACCCCGACCTTCGGGAGCTAATTTTTGGGCGCGGCTGTGCCCGTGGCCTATTTTTTGCACACGGAGGCCGCCCGCAAAGTCTCGGGCCATTCCGAGTTCGTCGGACGAACTTCGCCCACGCCCCCCACCAAGGCTATAGCCTACCCGTTTTTTGGCCATTTGGGGGGTTTTGGCACCCCGACCTTCGGGCGCTAATTTTTGGGCGCGGCTATACCCGTGGCCTATTTTGGCACACGGAGGCTGCCATGTTCGTTCCATTCCGAGTCAGTGGACGAACCGCCAGCCCGCACCAAGGCTATAGCCCACCCGTTTTTTGGCCATTTGGGGGGTTTTGGCACCCCGACCTTCGGGCGCTAATTTTTGGGGGCGGCTGTGCCCATGGCCTATTTTTGGCACACGGAGGCCGCCCGCAAATGCTCGGGCCATTCCGAGTCCGGCGGACGAACTTCGCCCACGCCCCCCACCAAGGCTATAGCCCACCCGATTTTTGGCCATTTTTCCGCTGGGGGGTTTTGGCACCCCGACCTTCAGGTGCTAAGTTTTGGGCGCGGCTATGCCCATGGCCTATTTTTGGCACACGGAGGCCGCCCGCAAAGTCTCGGGCCATTCCGAGTCCGGCGGACGAACATCGCCCACGCCCCCCACCAAGGCTATAGCCCACCCGTTTTTTGGCCATTTGGGGGGTTTTGGCTCCCCGACCTTCGGGTGCTAATTTTTTGGCGCGGCTGTGCCCGTGTCCTATTTTTGGCACACGGAGGCCGCCCGCAAAGTCTCGGGCCTTTCCGAGTCAGCGGACGAACCGCCACCCCCACCAAGGCTATAGCCCACTGTTTTTGGCCATTTGGGGTTTGGCACCCGACCTTGGGCGCTAATTTTTAGGTGCGGCTGTGCCCGTGGCCTAGTTTTGCAACACGGAGGCCGCCCGCAAAGTCTCGGGCCATTCCAAGTCCGGCGGACGAGCTTCGCCACGCCCCCACCAAGGCTATAGCCCACCCGATTTTGGCCATTTTCCGCTGGGGGTTTTGGCACTCCGACCTTGGTACTAATTTTTGGGCGGCTCGCCCGTTGCCTATTGTTGGCACGGAGGCCGCCCGCAAAGTCTCGGGCCATTCCGAGTCAGGGACGAACTTCGCCACGCCCCCACCAAGGCTATAGCCCACCCGATTTTTAGCCATTTTTCCGAGGGTTTTGGCACCCGACCTTGGGCTCTAATTTTTGGGAGCGGCTATGCCCGTGGCCTATTTTGGCACACGGAGGCCGCCCGCAATGTCGGGCCATTCGAGTCGGCGGACGAACTTCGCCCACGCCCCCCACCAAGGCTATAGCCCACCCGATTTTTGGCCATTTGGGGGGTTTTTGCACCCCGACCTTCGGGGGCTAATTTTTGGGCGCGGCTGTGCCGTGGCCTATTTTTGGCACACGGAGGCTGCCTGCAAAGTCTTGGGCCATTCCGAGTCCGGCGGACGAACTTCGCCCACGCACTCCACAAAGGCTATAGCCCACCCGTTTTTTGGCCATTTGGGGGGTTTTGGCACCCCGAACTTCGGGTGCTAATTTTTTTGCGCGGCTGTGCCCGTGGCCTATTTTTGGCACACGGAGACCGCCCGCAAAGTCTCGGGCGTTTCCGAGTCCAGCGGACGAACTTCGCCCACGCCCCCCACCAAGGCTATAGCCCACCTGTTTTTTGGCCATTTGGGGGGTTTTGGCACCCCGACCTTCGGGCGCTAATTTTTGGGTGCGGCTGTGCCCGTGGCCTATTTTTGGCACACGGAGGCTGCCCGCAATGTCTCGGGCCATTCCAAGTCCGGCGGACGAACTTCGCCCACGCCCCCCACCAAGGCTATAGCCCACCCGATTTTTGGCCATTTTTCCGCTGGGGGGTTTTGGCACTCCGACCTTGACTAATTTTGGGCGGCTCGCCCGTTGCCTATTTTTGGCACTCGGAGGCCGCCCGCAAAGTCTCGGGCCATTCCGAGTCCGGCGGACGAACTTCGCCCACGCCCCCCACCAAGGCTATAGCCCACCCGATTTTTGGCCATTTTTCCGCTGGGGGGTTTTGGCACTCCGACCTTCGGGTACTAATTTTTGGGCGCGGCTACGCCCGTTGCCTATTTTTGGCACACGGAGGCCGCCCGCAAAGTCTCGGGCCATTCCGAGTCCGCCGGACGAACTTCGCCCACGCCCCCCACCAAGGCTATAGCCCACCTGTTTTTTGGCCATTTGGGTGGTTTTGGCACCCCGACCTTCGGGCGCTAATTTTTGGGTGCGGCTGTGCCCGTGGCCTATTTTTGGCACACGGAGGCCGCCCGCAAGGTCTCGGGCCATTCCAAGTCCGGCGGACGAACTTCGCCCACGCCCCCCACCAAGGCTATAGCCCACCCGATTTTTGGCCATTTTTCCGCTGGGGGGTTTTGGCACCCCGACCTTCGGGCTCTAATTTTTGGGAGCGGCTATGCCCGTGGCCTATTTTTGGCACATGGAGGCCGCCCGCAATGTATCGGGCCATTCCGAGTCCGGCGGACGAACTTCGCCGCCCCCACCAAGGCTATAGCCCACCCGATTTTTGGCCATTTTTCGCTGGGGTTTTAGCACTCCGACCTTGGGTACTAATTTTTGGCGCGGCTATCCCGTTGCCTATTTTTGGCACACGGAGGCCGCCCGCAAAAGTCTCGGGCCATTCCGAGTCCGGACGAACTTCGCCGCCCCCACCAGGCTATAGCCCACCGTTTTTGGCCATTTGGGGTTTTTGCACCCCGACCTTCAGGCGCTAATTTTTGGGTGCGGCTGTGCCCGTGGCCTATTTTGGCACCACGGAGGCCGCCCGCAAAGTCTCGGGCCATTCCGAGTCCGGCGGACGAACCGCCACGCCCCCACCAAGGCTATAGCCCACCCGTTTTTGGCCATTTGGGGGTTTTGCACCCCCGACCTTGGGCGCTAATTTTTGGGTGCGGCTGTGCCCGTGGCCTATTTTGGCACCACGGAGGCCGCCCGCAAAGTCTCGGGCCATTCGAGTCAGGACGAACCGCCCCCCCAAGGCTATAGCCCACCCGATTTTTGGCCATTTTCCGCTGGGGTTTTGGCACTCCGACCTTGGGTACTAATTTTCGGTGCGGCTGTACCGTGGCCTAGCACCGGAGGCCGCCCGTAAAGTCTCGGGCCATTCCGAGTCCGGCGGACGAACTTCGCCCACGCCCCGCCCCAAGGCTATTGCCCGCGCGTTTTGTGGCCATTGGGGGGGTTTTGGCACCCGACCTTCGGGCTCTAATTTTAGGCGCGGCTGTGCCCGTGGCCTATTTTGGCACACGGATGCCGCCCAAAGTCTCGTGCCATTCCTAGTCCGGACGAACCGCCACGCCCCCACCAAGGCTATAGCGCACCCTATTTTTGGCCATTTTTCCGCAGGGGGTTTTGGCACCCCGACCTTCGGGCGCTAATTTTTGGGCGCGGCTATGCCCGTGGCCTATTTTTGGCACCCGGGAGCCGCCCACAAAATCTCGGGCCATTCCGAGTCCGGCGGACGAACTTCGCCCACGCCCCCCACCAAGGCTGTAGCCCACCCGATTTTTGGCCATTTTTCTGTTGGGGGGTTTTGGCACCCCAACCTTCGGGCACTAATTTTGGGGTGCGACTATGCCCGTAGCCTATTTTTGGCACACGGAAGCCGCCCGCAAAGTCTCGGGCCATTCCGAGTCCGGCGGACGAACTTCGCCCACGCCCCCCACCAAGGCTGTAGCCCACCCGATTTTTGGCCATTTTTCTGCTGGGGGGTTTTGGCACCCCAACCTTCGGGCGCAAATTTTTGGGCGCGGCTGTGCCCATGGCCTATTTTTGGCACACGGAGGCCGCCCGCAAAGTCTCGTTCCATTCCTAGTCCGGCGGACGAACTTCGCACACGCCCCCCACCATGGCTATAGCGCACCCGATTTTTGGCCATTTTCCGCGGGGTTTGGCACCCGACCTTCGGGAGCTAATTTTTAGGCGGCTGTGCCCGTATCCTATTTTGGCACCGGAGGCCGACCGCAAAGTCTCGGGCCATTCACGATTCCGGCGGACGAACTTCGCCACGCCCCCACCAAGGCTGTAGCCCACCCGATTTTTGGCCATTTTCCGCTGGGGTTTTGGCACCCCGACCTTGGGCGCTAATATTTGGGCGCGGCTGTGCCCGTGGCCTATTTTTGGCACACGGAGGCCGCCCCAAATGTCTCGGGCCATTCCGAGTCCGGCGGACGAACCGCCACGCCCCACCAAGGCTATAGCCCACCCGTTTATTGGCCATTTGGGGGTTTTGGCACCCGGACCTTGAGGCTAATTTTTGGACGCGGCTGTGCCCGTGGCCTATTTTTAACGGAGGCCGCCCGCAAAGTCTCGGGCCATTCCGAGTCCGGCGGACGAACTTTGCCACGCCCCCACCAAGGCTATAGCCCACCCGTTTTTTGGCCATTTCGGGGGTTTAGCACCCCGAGCTTCGGGCGCTAATTTTTGGGCGCGGCGGTGCCCATGGCCTATTTTTGGCAAGCGGAGGCCGCCCGTAATGTCTCGGGCCATTCCGAGTCCGGCGGACGAACTTCGCCCACGCCCCCCACCAAGGCTATAGCCCACCCGATTTTTGGCCATTTTTCCACTGGGGGGTTTTGGCACCCCGACCTTCGGGCGCTAATATTTGGGCGCGGCTGTGCCCGTGGCCTATTTTTGGCACACGGAGGCCGCCCCCAAAGTCTCGGGCCATTCCGAGTCCGGCGGATGAACTTCGCCCACGCCCCCCACCAAGGCTATAGCCCACCCGTTTTTTGGTCATTTGGGTGGTTTTGGCACCCCGACCTTCGGGGGCTAATTTTTGGGCGCGGCTGTGCCCGTGGCCTATTTTTGGCACACGGAGGCCGCCCCCAAAGTCTCGGGCCATTCCGAGTCCGGCGGATGAACTTCGCCCCACCAAGGCTATAGCCCACCCGCTTTTTGGTCATTTGGGTGGTTTTGGCACCCCGACCTTCGGGCGCTAATATTTGGGCGCGGCTGTGCCCGTGGCCTATTTTTGGCACACGGAGGCCGCCCCCAAAGTCTCGGGCCATTCCGAGTCCGGCGGATGAACTTCGCCCACGCCCCCCACCAAGGCTATAGCCCACCCGTTTTTTGGTCATTTGGGTGGTTTTGGCACCCCGACCTTCGGGGGCTAATTTTTGGGCGCGGCTGTGCCCGTGGCCTATTTTTGGCACACGGAGGCCGCCCGCAAAGTCTCGGGCCTTTCCGAGTCCGGCGGACGAACTTCGCCCACGCCCCCCACCAAGGCTATAGCCCACCCGATTTTTGGCCATTTTTCCGCTGGGGGGTTTTGGCACCCCGACCTTCGGGCGCTAATTTTTGGGCGCGGTTATGCCCATGGCCTATTTTTGGCACACGGAGGCCGCCCCCAAAGTCTCGGGCCATTCCGAGTCCGGCGGATGAACTTCGCCCACGCCCCCCACCAAGGCTGTAGCCCACCCGATTTTTGGCCATTTTTCTGCTGGGGGGTTTTGGCACCCCAACCTTCGGGCACTAATTTTTGGGTTCGGCTGTGCCCGTGGCCTATTTTTGGCACACGGAGGCCGCCCGCAATGTCTCGTTCCATTCCTAGTCCGGCGGACGAACTTCGCCCACGCCCCCCACCAAGGCTATAGCCCACCCGTTTATTGGCCATTTGGGGGGTTTTCGTACCCCGACCTTCGGGCGCTAATTTTTGGGGGCGGCTGTGCCCGTGGCCTATTTTTGGCACATGGAGGCCGCCCGCAAAGTCTCGTTCCATTCCTAGTCCGGCGGACGAACTTCGCCCACGCCCCCCACCAAGGCTATAGCGCACCCGATTTTTGGCCATTTTCCGCTGGGGGTTTTGGCACCCGACCTTGGGCGCTAATTTTTAGGCGCGGCTGTGCCCGTATCCTATTTTGGCACACGGAGGCCGACCGCAAAGTGTCGGGCCATTCCGAGTCCGAGGACGAACTTCGCCACGCCCTGCAAGGCTATAGCCCACGATTTTTGGCCATTTGGGGTTTTGGCATCCCGACCTTGGGCGCTAATTTTTGTGTGCGGCTGTGCCCGTGGCCTATTTTGGCACACGGAGGCCGCCCGCAAAGTCTCGTGCCATTCCTAGTCCGGCGGACGAACCGCCACGCCCCCACCAGGCTATAGCCCACCCGTTTATTGGCCATTTGGGGGTTTCGTACCCCGACCTTGGGCGCTAATTTTTAGGCGCGGCTGCGCCGTGGCTATTTTGGCACCCGGAGGCCGCCCGCAAAGTCTCGGGCCATTCCGAGTCCGGCGGACGAACTTCGCCCACGCCCCCAACCAGCATATAGCCCACCCGTTTATTGGCCATTTGGGGGGTTTTGGCACCCGGACCTTCGGGCGCTAATTTTTGGACGCGGCTGTGCCCGTGGCCTATTTTTGGCACACGGAGGCCGCCCGCAAAGTCTCTGGCCATTCCGAGTCCGGACGAACTTTGCCACGCCCCCACCAAGGCTATAGCCCACCGTTTTTGGCCATTTGGGGGTTTTGGTACCCGACCTTCGGGCACTAATTTTGGCGCGGCTGTGACCGTGGCCTATTTTCACGGAGGCCGCCCGTAAAGTCTCAGGCCATTCCGAGTCCGGCGGACGAACTTCGCCCACGCCCCCCACCAAGGCTATAGCCCACCCGATTTTTGGCCATTTTTCCGCTGGGGGGTTTTGGCACCTTGACCTTCGGGCACTAATTTTTGGGCGCGGCTGCGCCCGTGGCCTATTTTTGGAACACGGAGGCCGCCCGCAAAGTTTCGGCCATTCGAGTCAGGACGAACTTTGCCACGCCCCCACCAGGCTATAGCCCACCGTTTTCTGGCCATTTTCCGCGGGGTTTTGGCACCCGACCTTGGGTGCTAATTTTTAGGCGCTGTGCCCATGGCCTATTTTGGCACCACGGAGGCCGCCCGCTAAATCTTGGGCCATTCCGAGTCCAGCGACGAACTTCGCCCACGTCCCCAGGCTTAGCACACCGTTTTTGGCCATTTGGGGGTTTTGGCACCCCAACCTTGGGCGCTAATTTTTGTGCGGCTGTGCCCGTGGCCTATTTTTGGCACGGAGGCCGCCCCAAAGTCTCGGGCCATTCCGAGTCTGGCGGACGAACCGCCCACCCCCAAGGCTGTAGCCCACGATTTTGGCCATTTTCCGCTGGGGTTTTGGCACCCGACCTTGGGCGCTAATATTTGGCGCGGCTGTGCCCGTGGCCTATTTTGGCACGGAGGCCGCCCCAAAAGTCTCGGGCCATTCCGAGTCCGGCGGACGAACTTCGCCCACGCCCCCCACCAAGGCTATAGCCCATCCGTTTATTGGCCATTTGGGGGGTTTTGGCACCCGGACCTTCGGGCGCTAATTTTTGGACGCGGCTGTGCCCGTGGCCTATTTTTGGCACACGGAGGCCGCCCGCAAAGTCTCGGGCCATTCCGAGTCCGGACGAACTTTGCCACGCCCCCGGCTATAGCCCACCCGTTTTTGGCCATTTTGGGGTTTAGCACCCGACCTTCGGGCGCTAATTTTTGGGCGCGGCGGTGCCCGTGGCCTATTTTACAGCAGCGGAGGCCGCCCGTAATGTCTCGGGCCATTCCGAGTCAGCGGACGAACCGCCCCCACCAAGGCTATAAGCGCACCCGTTTTTTGGCCATTTTGGGGGTTTAGCACCCCGACCTTCGGGCGCTAATTTTTGGGCGCGGCTGTGCCCGTATCCTATTTTTGGCACACGGAGGCCGACCGCAAAGTGTCGGGCCATTCCGAGTCCGGCGGACGAACTTCGCCCACGCCCCCTACCAAGGCTATAGCCCACCTGATTTTTGGCCATTTTTCCGCTGGGGGGTTTTGGCACCCCGACCTTCAGGCTCTAATTTTTGGGCGCGGCTATGCCCGTGGCCTATTTTTGCACCACGGAGGCCGCCCGCAAAGTCTCGGGCCATTCCGAGTCCGGCGGACAAACTTCGCCACGCCCCCACCAGGCTATAGCCCACCCGATTTTAGCCATTTTCCGCTGGGGGTTTTGGCACCCGACCTTCAGGCTCTAATTTTTGGGCGCGGCTGTGCCGAGGCCTATTACCAGCTAACGGAGGCCGCCCGCAAAGTCTCGGGCCATTCCGAGTCCGGACGAACCGCCACCCCAGCAAGGCTATAGCCCACCCGATTTTTGGCCATTTTCCGCTGGGGTTTTGGCACCTTGACCTTGGGCACTAATTTTTGGCGGCTGTGCCCGTGGCCTATTTTGGAACACGGAGGCCGCCCGCATAAGTTTCGGGCCATTCCGAGTCAATGGACGAACTTTGCCACGCCCCCACCAAGGCTATAGCCACCCGTTTTTGGCCATTTTCCAGGGTTTTGGCACCCCGACCTTGGTGCTAATTTTAGGCTGTGCCCGTGGCCTATTTTTGGAACACGGAGGCCGCCCGCAAAGTTTCGGGCCATTCCGAGTCCAGTGGACGAACTTTGCCACGCCCCCCAAGGCTATAGCCCACCCGTTTTTGGCCATTTTCCATGGGGTTTTGGCACCCGACCTTGGTGCTAATTTTTGGCGCGGCTGTGCCCGTGGCCTATTTTCGGCACCGGAGGCCGCCCGCTAATTCTTGGGCCATTCCGAGTCCGTGACGAACTTCGCCACGTCCCCCAAGGCTATAGCACACCGTTTTTGGCCATTTGGGGGTTTGGCACCAACCTTGAGCGCTAATTTTTGTGCGCGGCTGTGCCGTGGCCTATTTTGGCACACGGAGGCCGCCCCAAAGTCTCGGGCCATTCGAGTCCGAGCGGACCCACGCCCCCACAAGGTAGCCCACCCGATTTTTGGCCATTTTTCCGCTGGGGGGTTTTGGCACCCCGACCTTCGGGCGCTAATATTTGGGCGCGGCTGTGCCCGTGGCCTATTTTTGGCACACGGAGGCCGCCCCAAAAGTCTCGGGCCATTCCGAGTCCGGCGGACGAACTTCGCCCACGCCCCCCACCAAGGCTATAGCCCACCCGTTTATTGGCCATTTGGGGGGTTATGGCACCCGGACCTTCGGGCGCTAATTTTTGGACGCGGCTGTGCCCGTGGCCTATTTTTGGCACACGGAGGCCGCCCGCAAAGTCTCGGGCCATTCCGAGTCCGGCGGACGAACTTTGCCCACGCCCCCCACCAAGGCTATAGCCCACCCGTTTTTTGGCCATTTTGGGGGTTTAGCACCCCGACCTTCGGGCGCTAATTTTTGGGCGCGGCGGTGCCCGTGGCCTATTTTTGGCAAGCGGAGGCCGCCCGTAATGTCTCGGGCCATTCCGAGTCCGGCGGACGAACTTCGCCCACGCCCCCCACCAAGGCTATAGCCCACCCGATTTTTGGCCATTTTTCCACTGGGGGGTTTTGGCACCCCGACCTTCGGGCGCTAATATTTGGGCGCGGCTGTGCCCGTGGCCTATTTTTGGCACACGGAGGCCGCCCCCAAAGTCTCGGGCCATTCCGAGTCCGGCGGATGAACTTCGCCCACGCCCCCCACCAAGGCTATAGCCCACCCGTTTTTTGGTCATTTGGGTGGTTTTGGCACCCCGACCTTCGGGGGCTAATTTTTGGGCGCGGCTGTGCCCGTGGCCTATTTTTGGCACACGGAGGCCGCCCGCAAAGTCTCGGGCCTTTCCGAGTCCGGCGGACTAACTTCTCCCACGCCCCCCACCAAGGCTATAGCCCACCCGATTTTTGGCCATTTTTCCGCTGGGGGGTTTTGGCACCTTGACCTTCGGGCACTAATTTTTGGGCGCGGCTGTGCCCGTGGCCTATTTTTGGAACACGGAGGCCGCCCGCAAAGTTTCGGGCCATTCCGAGTCCGGCGGACGAACTTTGCCCACGCCCCCCACCAAGGCTATAGCCCACCCGTTTTTTGGCCATTTTTCCGCAGGGGGTTTTGGCACCCGACCTTGGGCTCTAATTTTTAGGCGCGCTGTGCCCGAGGCCTATTTTTGGCTAACGGGCCGCCCGCAAAGTCTCGGGCCATTCCGAGTCCGTGACGAACCGCCCGCCCCCAGCAAGGCTATAGCCCACCCGATTTTTGGCCATTTTCCGCTGGGGTTTTGGCACCCGACCTTGGGCACTAATTTTTAGGCGCGGCTATGCCCGTGGCCTATTTTGCACGGAGGCCGCCCCAAAGTCTCGGGCCATTCCGAGTCCGGACGAACTTCGCCACGCCCCACCAAGGCTATAGCCCACCCGATTTTTGGCCATTTTTCCGCAGGGGGGTTTTGGCACCTTAACCTTCGGGCACTAATTTTTGGGCGCGGCTGTGCCCGTGGCCTATTTTTGGCACACGGAGGCCGCCCGCAAAGTCTCGGGCCATTCCGAGTCCGGCGGACAAACTTCGCCCACGCCCCCCACCAAGGCTATAGCCCACCCGATTTTTGGCCATTTTTCCGCTGGGGGGTTTTGGCACCCCGACCTTCGGGCTCTAATTTTTGGGCGCGGCTGTGCCCGAGGCCTATTTTTGGCTAACGGAGGCCGCCCGCAAAGTCTCGGGCCATTCCGAGTCCGGCGGACGAACTTCGCCCACGCCCCCCACCAAGGCTATAGCCCACTCGTTTATTGGCCATTTGGGGGGTTTTGGCACCCGGACCTTCGGGCGCTAATTTTTGGACGCGGCTGTGCCCGTGGTCTATTTTTGGCACACGGAGGCCGCCCGCAAAGTCTCAGGCCATTCCGAGTCCGGCGGACGAACTTCGCCCACGCCCCCCACCAAGGCTATAGCCCACCCGATTTTTGGCCATTTGTGGGGTTTTGGCACCCCGACCTTTGGGTGCTAATTTTTGGGCGTGGCTGTGCCCGTGGCCTATTTTTGGAACACGGAGGCCGCCCGCAAAGTTTCGGGCCATTCCGAGTCCGGCGGACGAACTTTGCCCACGCCCCCCACCAAGGCTATAGCCCACCCGTTTTTTGGCCATTTTTCCGCAGGGGGTTTTGGCACCCCGACCTTCGGGTGCTAATTTTTGGGTGCGGCTGTGCCCGTGGCCTATTTTTGGAACACGGAGGCCGCCCGCTAATTCTTGGGCCATTCCGATTCCTGCGTACTTACTTCGCCCACGTCCCCCACCAAGGCTATAGCACACCCGTTTTTTGGCCATTTGGGGGGTTTTGGCACCCCAACCTTCGGGCGCTAATTTTTGTGCGCGGCTGTGCTCGTGGCCTATTTTTGGCACACGGACCCCGCCCCCAAAGTCTCGGGCCATTCCGAGTCCGGCGGACGAACTTCGCCGCCCCCAGGTGTAGCCACGATTTTGGCCATTTTTCCGCTGGGGGGTTTTGGCACCCCGACCTTCGGGCGCTAATATTTGGGCGCGGCTGTGCCCGTGGCCTATTTTTGGCACACGGAGGCCGCCCCAAAAGTCTCGGGCCATTCCGAGTCCGGCGGACGAACTTCGCCCACGCCCCCCACCAAGGCTATAGCCCACCCGTTTATTGGCCATTTTTCCACTGGGGGGTTTTGGCACCCGGACCTTCGGGCGCTAATTTTTGGACGCGGCTGTGCCCGTGGCCTATTTTTGGCACACGGAGGCCGCCCACAAAGTCTCGGGCCATTCCAAGTCCGGCGGACGAACTTTGCCCACGCCCCCCACCAAGGCTATAGCCCACCCGTTTTTTGGCCATTTTTCCGCAGGGGGTTTTGGCACCCCGACCTTCGGGTGCTAATTTTTGGGTGCGGCTGTGCCCGTGGCCTATTTTTGGCACACGGAGGCCGCCCGCTAATTCTTGGTCCATTCCGAGTCCGGCGAACGAACTTCGCCCACGCCCCCCACCAAGGCTATAGCCCACCCGATTTTTGGCCATTTTTCCGCTGGGGGGTTTTGGCACCCCGACCTTCGGGCGCTAATATTTGGGCGCGGCTGTGCCCGTGGCCTATTTTTCGCACACGGAGGCCGCCCCCAAAGTCTCGGGCCATTCCGAGTCCGGCGGATGAACTTCGCCCACGCCCCCCACCAAGGCTATAGCCCACCCGTTTTTTGGTCATTTGGGTGGTTTTGGCACCCCGACCTTCGGGGGCTAATTTTTGGGCGCGGCTGTGCCCGTGGCCTATTTTTGGCACACGGAGGCCGCCCGCAAAGTCTCGGGCCTTTCCGAGTCCGGCGGACTAACTTCTCCCACGCCCCCCACCAAGGCTATAGCCCACCCGATTTTTGGCCATTTTTCCGCTGGGGGGTTTTGGCACCTTGACCTTCGGGCACTAATTTTTGGGCGCGGCTGTGCCCGTGGCCTATTTTTGGCACACGGAGGCCGCCCGCAAAGTCTCGGGCCATTCCGAGTCAGGCGGACGAACTTCGCCCACGCCCCCCACCAAGGCTATAGCCATCCGTTTTTTTGCCATTTGGGGGGTTTTGGCACCCCGACCTTCGGGCGCTATTTTTTGGGCGCGGCTGTGCCCGTGGCCTATTTTTGGCACACGGAGGCCGCCCGCAATTTCTTGGGCCATTCCGAGTCCGGCGGACGAACTTCGCCCACGCCCCCCACCAAGGCTATAGCCCACCCGATTTTTGGCCATTTTTCCGCTGGGGGGTTTTGGCACCCCGACCTTCGGGCACTAATTTTTGGGCGCGGCTATGCCCGTGGCCTATTTTTGGCACACGGAGGCCGCCCCCAAAGTCTCGGGCCATTCCGAGTCCACGAACCGCCACGCCCGCACCACGGCTATAGCCCACCCGCTTGTTGGCCATGTTTCCGCTAGGGGTTTTTGGCACCTAGACCTTCGGGCACTACTATGTGGGCGCGGCTGTGCCCGTGGCCTATTTTTGGCACACGGAGGCCGCCCACAAAGTCTCGGGCCATTCCGAGTCCGGACAAACTCGCCCGCCCCCCACCAAGGCTATAGCCCTCCCGTTTTTTGGCCATTTTCCGCTGGGGTTTTGGCACCCCAACCTTGAGGCTCTAATTTTTGGGCGCGGCTGTGCCCGAGGCCTATTTTTGGCTAACGGAGGCCGCCCGCAAAGTCTCGGGCCATTCCGAGTCTGGCGGACGAACTTCGCCCACGCCCCCCACCAAGGCTATAGCCATCCGTTTTTTTGCCATTTCGGGGGTTTTGGCACCCAGACCTTCGGGCGATATTTTTAGGCGCGGCTGTGCCCGTGGCCTATTTTGGCACGGAGCCGCCCGCAATTTCTTGGGCCATTCGAGTCAGGACGAACTTCGCCACGCCCCCACCAAGGCTATAGCCCACCCGATTTTTGGCCATTTTCCGCTGGGGGTTTTGGCACCCGACCTTCGGGCACTAATTTTTGGGCGGCTATGCCCGTGGCCTATTTTTGGCAGGCCGCCCCAAAGTCTCGGGCCATTCCGAGTCCGGCGGACGAACCGCCGCCCGCACCAAGGCTATAGCCCACCCGATTTTGGCCATTTTCCGCTAGAAGTTTTGGCACCTTGACCTTGGGCACTAATTTTTGGGCGCGGCTGTGCCGTGGCCTATTTTGGCACCGGAGGCCGCCCACAAAGTCTCGGGCCATTCGAGTCAGGCGGACAAACTTCGCCACGCCCCCACCAAGGCTATAGCCCACCCGATTTTGGCCATTTTCCGCTGGGGTTTTGGCACCCCGACCTTCGGGCTCTAATTTTTGGGCGCGGCTGTGCCGAGGCCTATTTTGCTGGAGGCCGCCCGCAAAGTCTCGGGCCATTCCGAGTCCGAGCGGACGAACTTCGCCACGCCCCACCAAGGCTATAGCCATCCGTTTTTGCCATTTGGGGGTTTTGGCACCCGACCTTGGGCGCTATTTTTGGCGCGGCTGTGCCCGTGGCCTATTTTGGCACCACGGAGGCCGCCCGCAATTTCTTGGGCCATTCCGAGTCCGGACGAACTTGCCCGCCCCCACCAAGGCTATAGCCCACCCGATTTTTGGCCATTTTCCGCTGGGGATTTTGGCACCCCGACCTTGGGCACTAATTTTTGGGCGCGGCTATGCCCGTGGCCTATTTTTAGCCGCCCCAAAGTCTCGGGCCATTCCGAGTCCGGCGGACGAACCGCCCACCAAGGCTATAGCCCACCCGATTTTTGGCCATTTTCCGCTAGAGGTTTTGGCACCTTGACCTTGGGCACTAAGTTTTGGGCGCGGCTGTGCCCGTGGCCTATTTTGGGCACACGGAGGCCGCCCACAAAGTCTCGGGCCATTCCGAGTCCGGCGGACAAACTTCGCCCACGCCCCCCACCAAGGCTATAGCCCACCCGATTTTTGGCCATTTTTCCGCTGTGGGGGAATGGCACCCCAACCTTCGGGCTCAAATTTTTGGGCGGCTGTGCCGAGGCCTATTTTTGGCTAACGGAGGCCGCCCGCAAAGTCTCGGGCCATTCCGAGTCCGGCGGACGAACTTCGCCCACGCCCCCCACCAAGGCTATAGCCATCCGTTTTTTTGCCATTTGGGGGGTTTTGGCACCCCGACCTTCGGGCGCTATTTTTGGCGCGTGCCCGTGGCCTATTTTGGCACACGGAGGCCGCCCGCAAAGTCTCGGGCCATTCCGAGTCAGGCGGACGAACTTCGCCACGCCCCCACCAAGGCTATAGCCATCCGTTTTTGCCATTTGGGGTTTTGGCACCCGACCTTGGGCGCTATTTTTGGCGCGCGCTGTGCCCGTGGCCTATTTTTGGCACACGGAGGCCGCCCGCAATTTCTTGGGCCATTCCGAGTCCGGCGGACGAACTTCGCCCACGCCCCCCACCAAGGCTATAGCCCACCCGTTTTTTGGCCATTTGGGGGGTTTTCGCACCCCGACCTTCGGGCTCTAATTATTGGGCGCGGCTGTGCCCGTTGCCTATTTTTGGCGCAAGGAGGCCGCCCGCAAAGTCTCGGGCCATTCCGAGTCCGGCGGACGAACTTCGCCCACACCCCCCACCAAGGCTATAGCCCGCCCGTTTTTTGGCCATTTTTCCACAGGGGGGTTTTGGCACCCCGACCTTCGGGCGCTAATTTTTGGGCGCGGCTATGCTCGTGGCCTATTTTTGGCACACGGAGGCCGCCCCCAAAGTCTCGGGCCATTCCAAGTCCGGCGGACGAACTTCGCCCACGCCCCCCACCAAGGCTGTAGCCCACCCGATTTTTGGCCATTTTTCCGCTGGGGGGTTTTGGCACCCCGACCTTCGGGCGCTAATTTTTGGGCACGGCTATGTCCGTGTCCTATTTTTGGCACACGGAGGCCGCCCCCAAAGTCTCGGGCCATTCCGAGTCCGGCGGACGAACTTCGCCCACGCCCCGCACCAAGGCTATAGCCCACCCGATTTTTGGCCATTTTTCCGCTAGGGGGTTTTGGCACCTTGACCTTCGGGCACTAATTTTTGGGCGCGGCTGTGCCCGTGGCCTATTTTTGGCACACGGAGGCCGCCCACAAAGTCTCGGGCCATTCCGAGTCCGGCGGACAAACTTCGCCCACGCCCCCCACCAAGGCTATAGCCCACCCGATTTTTGGCCATTTTTCCGCTGGGGGGTTTTGGCACCCCGACCTTCGGGCTCTAATTTTTGGGCGCGGCTGTGCCCGAGGCCTATTTTTGGCTAACGGAGGCCGCCCGCAAAGTCTCGGGCCATTCCGAGTCCGGCGGACGAACTTCGCCCACGCCCCCCACCAAGGCTATAGCCATCCGTTTTTTTGCCATTTGGGGGGTTTTGGCACCCCGACCTTCGGGCGCTATTTTTTGGGCGCGGCTGTGCCCGTGGCCTATTTTTGGCACACGGAGGCCGCCCGCAATTTCTTGGGCCATTCCGAGTCCGGCGGACGAACTTCGCCCACGCCCCCCACCAAGGCTATAGCCCACCCGTTTTTTGGCCATTTGGGGGGTTTTCGCACCCCGACCTTCGGGCTCTAATTATTGGGCGCGGCTGTGCCCGTTGCCTATTTTTGGCGCAAGGAGGCCGCCCGCAAAGTCTCGGGCCATCCCGAGTCCGGCGGACGAACTTCGCCCACACCCCCCACCAAGGCTATAGCCCACCCGTTTTTTGGCCATTTTTCCACTGGGGGGTTTTGGCACCCCGACCTTCGGGCGCTAATTTTTGGGCGCGGCTATGCTCGTGGCCTATTTTTGGCACACGGAGGCCGCCCCCAAAGTCTCGGGCCATTCCAAGTCCGGCGGACGAACTTCGCCCACGCCCCCCACCAAGGCTGTAGCCCACCCGATTTTTGGCCATTTTTCCGCTGGGGGGTTTTGGCACCCCGACCTTCGGGCACTAATTTTTGGGCACGGCTATGTCCGTGTCCTATTTTGCAGGCCGCCCGCATAAGTCTCGGGCCATTCCAAGTCCGGCGGACGAACTTTGCCGCCCCCACCAAGGCTATAGCCCACCGATTTTTGGCCATTCGGGGTTTTGGCACCCGACCTTCTGGTGCTAATTTTTGGCGCGCTATGCCCGTGGCCTATTTTTGGCCGCCCCCAAAGTCTCGGGCCATTCCAAGTCCGGCGGACGAACTTCGCCCACACCCCCCACCAAGGCTATAGCCCACCCGATTTTTGGCCATTATTGGGGTTTTGGCACCCGACCTTGAGCGCTAATTTTTGGCGCGGCTATGCTCGTGGCCTATTTTTGGCACACGGAGGCCGCCCCCAAAGTCTCGGGCCATTCCAAGTCCGGCGGACGAACTTCGCCCACGCCCCCCACCAAGGCTATAGCCCACCCGATTTTTGGCCATTCGGGGGGTTTTGGCACCCCGACCTTCTGGTGCTAATTTTTGGGCGCGGCTATGCCCGTGGCCTATTTTTGGCACACGGAGGCCGCCCCCAAAGTCTCGGGCCATTCCAAGTCCGGCGGACGACCGCCCACCCCCCACCAAGGCTATAGCCCACCCGATTTTTGGCCATTTTCCGCTGGGGTTTTGGCACCCGACCTTCGGGCACTAATTTTAGGCGCGGCTATGCCCGTGGCCTATTTTTAACACCAGGCCGCCCCCAAAGTCTCGGGCCATTCGAGTCCGGCGGACGAACCGCCGCCCGCCACCAAGGCTATAGCCATCCGTTTTTGCCATTTCGGGGTTTTGGCACCCGACCTTCGGGCGCTATTTTTTGGGCGCGGCTGTGCCCGTGGCCTATTTTTGGCACACAGAGGCCGCCCGCAATTTCTTGGGCCATTCCGAGTCCGGCGGACGAACTTCGCCCACGCCCCCCACCAAGGCTATAGCCCACCCGTTTTTTGGCCATTTGGGTGGTTTTCGCACCCCGACCTTCGGGCCCTAATTTTTGGGTGCGGCTGTGCCCGTGGCCTATTTTTGACGCAAGGAGGCTGCCCGCAAAGTCTCGGGCCATTCCGAGTCCGGCGGACGAACTTCGCCCACACCCCCCACCAAGGCTATAGCCCACCCGTTTTTTGGCCATTTGGGGGGTTTTGGCACCCCGACCTTCGGGCGCTAATTTTTGGGTGCCGCTGTGCCCGTGGCCTATTTTTGGCACACGGAGGCCGCCCGCAAAGTCTCGGGCCATTCCGAGTCTGGCGGACGAACTTCGCCCACGCCCCCCACCAAGGCTATAGCCCACCCGATTTTTGGCCATTCGGGGGGTTTTGGCACCCCGACCTTCTGGTGCTAATTTTGGGCGCGGCTATGCCCGTGGCCTATTTTTGGCACACGGAGGCCGCCCGCAGAGTGTCGTACCATTCCGAGTCCGGCGGACGAACTCGCCCACGCCCCCCACGAAGGCTATAACTCACCCGTTTTTTGGCCATTTGGGGGCTTTTGGCACCCCGACCGTCAGGTGCTAATTTTTGGGCGCGGCTGTGCCCGTGGCCTATTTTTGGCACACGGGGGCCGCCCGCAAAGTCTCGGGCCATTCCGAGTCCGGCGGACGAACTTCGCCCACGCCCCCCACCAAGGCTATAGCCCACCCGATTTTTGGCCATTTTTCCGCTGGGGGGTTTTGGCACCCCGACCTTCGGGCGCTAATTTTTGTGCACGGCTGTGCCCGTGGCATATTTTTGGCACACGGAGGCCGCCCGCAAAGTCTCGGGCCATTCCTAGTCCGGCGGACGAACTTCGCCCGCGCCCCCCCGCCAAGGCTATAGCCCACCCGGTTTTTTGCCATTTTTCCGCTGGGGGGTTTTGGCACCCCGACCTTCGGGCGCTACTTTTTGGCCGCGGCTATGCCCGTGGCCTATTTTTGGCACACGGAGGCCGCCGCCAAAGTCTCGGGCCATTCCGAGTCCGGCGGACGAACTTCACCCACGCCCCCCACCAAGGCTATAGCCCACCCGATTTTTGGCCATTTTTCCGCTGGGGGGTTTTGGCACCCCGACCTTCGGGCGCTAATTTTTGGGCGCGGCTATGCCCATGGCCAATTTTTGGCACACGGAGGCCGCCCCCAAAATCTTGAGCCATTCCGAGTGGCGGACGAACTTCGCCCACGCCCCCCACCAAGGCTATAGCCCACCCGATTTTTGGCCATTTTTCCGCTGGGGGGTTTTGGCACCCCGACCTTCGGGCGCTAAGTTTTGGGCGCGGCTATGCCCATGGCCTATTTTTGGCACACGGAGGCCGTCCACAAAGTCTCGTGCCATTCCTAGTCCGGCGGACAAACTTCGCCGACGCCCCCCACCAAGGCTGTAGCCCACCCGATTTTTGGCCATTTTTCCGCTGGGGGTTTTGGCACCCGACCTTGGGCGCTAATTTTTGGCGCGGCTATGTCCGTGTCCTATTTTTGGGCCGCCCCCAAAGTCTCGGGCCATTCAAGTCCGGCGGACAAACTTCGCCACGCCCCCACCAAGGCTATAGCCCACCCGATTTTTGGCCATTTTCCGCTGGGGTTTTGGCACCCGACCTTGGGCGCTAATTTTTGTGCTTGTGGCTGTGCCCGTGGCATATTTTTAGCACGGAGGCCGCCCGCAAAGTCTCGGGCCAATCCGAGTCCGGCGGACGAACTTCGCCCGCGCCCCCCACCAAGGCTATAGCCCACCCGATTTTTGGCCATTTTCCGCTGGGGGTTTTGGCACCCCGACCTTGAGCTACTTTTTGGCAGCGGCTATGCCGTGGCCTATTTTTGGCACACGGAGGCCGCCCCCGAAGTCTCGGGCCATTCCGAGTCCGGCGGACGAACTTCACCCACGCCCCCCACCAAGGCTATGGCCCACCCGATTTTTGGCCATTTTTCCGCTGGGGGGTTTTGGCACCCCGACCTTCGGGCGCTAATTTTTGGGCGCGGCTATGCCCATGGCCTATTTTTGGCACACGGAGGCCGCCCGCAAAGTCTCGGGCCATTCCGAGTCCGGCGGACGAACTTTGCCCACGCCCCCCACAAAGGATATAGCCCACCCGTTTTTTGGCCATTTGGGGGGTTTTGGCACCCCGAACTTCGGGTACTAAATTTTGGGCGTGGCTGTACCCGTGGCCGATTTTTTGCACACAGAGGCCGCCCGCAAAGTCTCGGGCCATTCCGAGTCCGGCGGATGAACTTCGCTCACGCCCCCCACCAAGGCTATAGCCCACCCGTTTTTTGGCAATTTTTCTGCTATGGGGTTTTGGCACCCCGACCTTCGGGCACTAATTTTTTTACGCGGCTATGCCCGTCGTCAATTTTTTGCACACGGAGGCCGCCCGCAAAGTCTCGGGCCATTCTGAGTCCGGCGGACGAACTTCGCCCACGCCCCCCACAAAGGATATAGCCCACCCGTTTTTTGGCCATTTGGGGGGTTTTGGCACCCCGACCTTCGGGCACTAATTTTTGGGCGCGGCTGTGCCCGTGGCCTATTTTTGGCACAGGAAGGCCGCCCGCAAAGACTCGGGCCATTCGGAGTCCGGCGGACGGACTTCGCCCACGCCCCCCACCAAAGCTATAGCCCACCCGATTTTTGGCCATTTTTCCGCTGGGGGTTCCGGCACCCCGACCTTCGGGCGCTAAGTTTTGGGCGCGCCTATGCCCGTGGCCTATTTTTGGCACACAGAGGCCGCCCCCAAAGTCTCGGGCCATTCCGAGTCCGGCGGACGAACTTCGCCTACGCCCCCCACCAAGGCTATAGCCCAGCCGTTTTTTGGCCATTTTTCCGCTGGGGGGTTTTGGCACCCCGACCTTCGGGCGCTAATTTTTGGGGGCGGCTGTGTCCGTGGCCTATTTTTGGCTCACGGAGGCCGCCCGAAAAGTCTCGGGCCATTCCGAGTCCGGCGGACGAACTTCGCCCACGCCCCCCACCAAGGCTATAGCCCACCCGTTTTTTGGTCATTTGGGGGGTTTTGACACCCCGACCTTCGGGCGCTAATTTTTTGGCGCGGCTGTGCCCGTGGCCTATTTTTGGCACACGGAGGCCGTCCGCAAAGTCTCGGGCCATTCCGAGTCCGGCGGACGAACTTCACCCACACCCCCCACCAAGGCTATAGGCCACCCGTTTTTTGGCCATTTGGGTGGTTTTGGAACCCCGACCTTCGGGCGCTAATTTTTTGGCGCGGCTGTGTCCGTGGCTTATTTTTGGCACACGGAGGCCGCCCGCAAAGTCTCGGGCCATTCCGAGTCCGGCGGACTAACTTCTCCCACGCCCCCCACCAAGGCTATAGCCCACCCGCTTTTTGGCCATTTGGGGGGTTTTGGCACCCCGACCTTCGGGCGCTAATTTTTGGGCGCGGCTGTGCCCGCGGCCTCTTTTCAGCACACGGAGGCCGCCCAAAAAGTCTTGGGTCATTCCGAGTCCGGCGGACGAACTTCGCCCAAGCCCCCAACCAAGGCTATTCCGAGTCCGGTGGACGAACTTCGCCCATGCCCCCCACCAAGACTATAGCCCACCCGTTTTTTGGCCATTTGGGGGGTTTTGGCACCCCAAACTTCGGGTGCTAATTTTTGGACGCGGCTGTGCCCGTGGCCTATTTTTGGCACACGGAGGCCGCCCGCAAAGTCTCGGGCCATTCCGAGTCCGGCGGATGAATTTCGCCGACGCCCCCCACCAAGGCAATAGCCCACCCGTTTTTTGGCCATTTGGGGGGTTTTGGCACCCCTAACTTCGGGTGCGAATTTTTGGACGCGGCTGTGCCCGTGGCCTATTTTTAACAGGCCGCCGAAAAGTCTCGGGCCATTCAAGTCCGAGCGGAAGAACTTCGCCACGCCCCAGGCTATACCCACCCGATTTTTGGCCATTTTCCAGGGGGTTTGGCACCCGACCTTCGGGGTGTAATTTTTGTGCGCGGCTGTGCCCGTGGCCTATTTTGGCACACTGAGGCCATCCATAAGTCTCGGGCCATTCCGAGTCCGTGGACGAACTTCGCCACGCCCCCACGAGGCTATAGCCCACCCGTTTTTGGCCATTTGGGGGTATTGGCACCCCGACCTTGGGTGCTAATTTTTGGCTATGCCCGTGGCCTATTTTTGGCACAGGCCGCCCCAAAGTCTCGGGCCATTCCGAGACCGGCGGATAACTTCTCCCGCCCCCACCAAGGCTATAGCCCACCCGCTTTTTGGCCATTTGGGGGGTTTTGGCACCCCGACCTTCGGGCAGTAATTTTTGGGCGCGGCTGTACCCGCGGCCTCTTTTCAGCACACGGAGGCCGCCCAAAAAGTCTTGGGTCATTCCGAGTCCGGCGGACGAACTTCGCCCACGCCCCCCACCAAGGCTATAGCCCACCCGTTTTTTTGCGATTTTCCGCTGGGGTTTTGGCACCCCGACCTTGGGCGCTAATTTTTCGGCTGTGCCCGTGGCCTATTTTGCACCACGGAGGCCGCCCGCAAAGTCTCGGGCCATTCCGAGTCCGGCGGACGAACATCGCCCGCCCCCACCAAGGCTATAGCCCACCGTTTTTGGCCAATTGGGGGTTTTGGCACCCCGACCTTGGGCGCTAATTTTTGAGCGGCTGTGCCGTGGCTATTTTTGCAGACCGCCGCCAAAGTCTTGGGCCATTCCGAGTCCGGACGAACCGCCCCCACCAGGCTATAGCCCACCCGATTTTTTGCCATTTTTTCTGCAGGGGGTTTTGGCACCCCGACCTTCGGGCGCTAATTTTTGGGCGCGGCTGTGCCCGTGGCCTATTTTTGGCACACTGAGGCCACCCGCAAAGTCTCGGGCCATTCCGAGTCCGGCGGACGAACTTCGCCCACGCCCCCCACGAGGCTATAGCCCACCCGTTTTTTGGCCATTTGGGGGGTATTGGCACCCCAACCTTCGGGTGTAATTTTTGGTCGCGGCTGTGCCCGTGGCCTATTTTTGGCACACGGAGGCCGTCCGCAAAGTCTCGGGCCATTCCGAGTCCGGCGGACGAACTTCGCCCACGCCCCCCACGAGGCTATAGCCCACCCGTTTTTGGCCATTTGGGGGTATTGGCACCCGACCTTCGGGTGCTAATTTTTGACTATGCCCGTGGCCTATTTTTGGCACACGGAGGCCGCCCCCAAAGTCTCGGGCCATTCCGAGTCCGGCGGACGAACTTCGCCCACGCCCCCCACCAAGGCTATAGCCCACCCGTTTTTTGGTCATTTGGGGGGTTTTGACACCCCGACCTTCGGGGGCTAATTTTTTGGCGCGGCTGTGCCCGTGGCCTATTTTTGGCACACGGAGGCCGTCCGCAAAGTCTCGGGCCATTCCGAGTCCGGCGGATGAACTTCACCCACACCCCCCACCAAGGCTATAGGCCACCCGTTTTTTGGCCATTTGGGTGGTTTTGGCACCCCGACCTTCGGGCGCTAAGTTTTTGGCGCGGCTGTGCCCGTGGCTTATTTTTGGCACACGGAGGCCGCCCGCAAAGTCTCGGGCCATTCCGAGTCCGGCGGATGAACTTCGCCCACGCCCCCCACCAAGGCTATAGCCCACCCGTTTTTTGGTCATTTGGGGTTTTGGCACCCGACCTTGGGCGCTTATTTTTGGCGCGGCTGTGCCCGTGGCCTATTTTGGCACCACGGAGGCCACCGCATAGTCTCGGGCCATTCGGAGTCCGGCGGACGAACTTCGCCACGCCCACAAGGCTATAGCCCACCCGATTTTTGGCCATCTTTCCGCAGGGGGGTTTTGGTACCCCGACCATTGGGCGCTAATTTTTGGGCGCGCGTTGCCCGTGGCCTTATTTTGGCACACGGAGGCCGCCCGCAAAGTCTCGGGCCATTCCGAGTCCGGCGGACGAACTACCCACACGAACCCCACCAAGGCTATAGGCCACCCGTTTTTTGGCCATTTGGTTGGTTTTGGCACCCCGACCTTCGGGCGCTAATTTTTTGGCGCGGCTGTGCCCGTGTCCTATTTTTGGCACACGGAGGCCACCCGCAAAGTCTCGGGCCATTCCGAGTCCGGCGGACTAACTTCGCCCACGCCCCCTACCAAGGCTATATCCCACCCGTTTTTTGGCCATTGGGGGGGTTTTGGCACCCCGACCTTCGGGCGCTAATTTTTGTGCGCGGCGGTGCCCGTGGCCTATTTTTGGCACACTGAGGCTGCCCGCAATGTCTCGGGCCATTCCGAGTCCGGCGGACGAACTTCCCCCATGCCCCCCACCAAGGCTATAGCCCACCCGATTTTTGGCCATTTTTCCGCTGGGGGGTTTTGGCACCCCGACCTTCGGGCGCTAATTTTTGTCTTGTGGCTGTGCCCGTGGGCTATTTTTGGCACACGGAGGCCGCCCGCAAAGTCTCGGGCCATTCCGAGTCCGGCGGACGAACTTCACCCACACCCCCCACCAAGGCTATAGCCCACCCGTTTTTTGGCCATTTGGGTTGTTTTGGCACCCCGACCTTCGGGCGCTAATTTTTGGGCGCGGCTGCGCCCGTGGCCTATTTTTGGCACACGGAGGCCGCCCGCAAAGTCTCGGGCCATTCCGAGTCCGGCGGACGAACTTCACCCACACCCCCCACCAAGGCTATAGGCCACCCGTTTTTTGGCCATTTGGGTGGTTTTGGCACCCCGACCATCGGGCGCCAATTTTTTGGCGCGGCTGTGCCCGTGGCCTATTTTTCGCACACGGAGGCCGCCCGCAATGTCTCGGGCCATTCCGAGTCCGGCGAACGAACTTCACCCACACCCCCCACCAAGGCTATAGCCCACCCGTTTTTTGGCCATTTGGGTGGTTTTAGCACCCCGACCTTCGGGCGCTAATTTTTTGGTGCGGCTGTTCCTGTGGCCTATTTTTGGCACACGGAGGCCACCCGCAAAATCTCTGGCCATTCGGAGTCCGGCGGACGAACTTCGCCCACGCCCCCCACCAAGGCTATAGCCCACCCGATTTTTGGCCATTTTTCCGCGGGGGGGTTTTGGCACCCTGACCTTCGGGGGTTAATTTTGGGCGCGGCTGTGTCCGTGGCCTATTTTTGGCAAACGGAGGCCACCCGCAAAGTCTCGGGACATTCCTAGTCCGGCGGACGAACTTCGCCCACGCCCCCCACCAAGGCTATAGCCCACCCGATTTTTGGCCATTTTTCCGCTGGGGGGTTTTGGCACCCTGACCTTCGGGTACTAATTTTTTGGCGTGGCTGTGCCCGTGGCCTATTCTTGGCACACGGAGGCCGCCCACAAAGTCTCGGGCCATTCAGAGTCCGGCGGACGAACTTCGCCCACGCCCCCCACCAAGGCTATAGCCCACCCGTTTTTTGGCCATTTGGGGGGTTTTGGCACCCCGAACTTCGGGTGCTATTTTTTGGGCGCGGCTGTGCCCGTGCCCTTTTTTTGCCACACGGAGGCCGCCCGCAAAGTCTCGGGCCATTCCGAGTCCGGCGGACGAAGTTCGCCCACGCCCCCCACCAAGGCGATAGCCCACGCGTTTTTTGGCCATTTGGGGGGTTTTGGCACCCCGAACTTCGGGTGCTAATTTTTTGACTCAGCTGTGCCCGTGGCCTATTTTTACCACATGGAGGCCGCCCGCAAAGTCTCGGGCCATTCCGAGTCCGGAGGACGAACTTCGCCCACGCCCCCCACCAAGGCTATAGCCCACCCGTTTTTTGGCCATTTGGGGGGTTTTGGCACCCCGACGTTCGGGCGCTAATTTTGGGCGCGGCTGTGCCCGTGGCCTATTTTTGGCACACAGAGGCCGCCCGCAAAGTCTCGGGCCATTCCGAGTCCGGCGGACGAACTTCGCCCACGCACCCCACCAAGGCTATAGCCCACCCGTTTTTTGGCCATTTTTGCGCTGGGGGGTTTTGGCACCCCGACCTTCGGGTACTAATTTTTGGGCGCGGCTGTGGCCGTGGCCTATTTTTGGCACACGGAGGCCGCCTACAAACTCTCGGGCCATTCCGAGTCCTGCGGGCGAACCACGCCCACGCCCCCCACCAAGGCTATAGCCCACCCGTTTTTTGGCCATTTGGGGGGTTTTGTCACCCCGACCTTCGGGCGCAAATTTTTGTGCGCGGCTGTGCCCGTGGCCTATTTTTGGTACACGGAGGCCGCCCGCAATGTCTCGGGCCATTCCGAGTCCGGCGGACGAACTTCGCCCACCCCCCCCACCAAGGCTATAGCCCACCCGTTTTTTGGCCATTTGGGGGGTTTTGGCACCCCGACCTTCGGGCGCTAATTTTTTGGCACGGCTGTGCCCGTGGCCGATTTTTGGCACACGGAGGCCGCCCGCAATGTCTCGGGCCATTCCGAGTCCTGCGGGCGAACCACGCCCACGCCCCCCACCAAGGCTATAGCCCACCCGTTTTTTGGCCATTTGGGGGGTTTCGGCACCCCGACCTTCGGGCGCTAATTTTTGGGCGCGGCTGTGCCCGTGACCTATTTTTGGCACACGGAGGCCGCCCGCAAAGTCTCGGGCCATTCCGAGTCCGGCGGACGAACTTTGCCCACACCCCCCACCAAGGCTATAGCCCACCCGTTTTTTGGCCATTTTTTCGCTGGGGTGTTTTGGCACCCCGACCTTGGGGTGCTAATTTTTGGGCGCGGCTGTGCTCGTGGCCTAATTTTGGCACACGGAGGCCGCCCGGAAAGTCTCAGGCCATTCCGAGTCCGGCGGGCGAACATCGCCCACGCCCCCCACCAAGGCTATAGCCCACCCGTTTTTTGGCCATTTGGGGATTTTGGCACCCCGACCTTCAGGCGATAATTTTTGTGAATGGCTGTGCCCGTGGCTATTTTTGGCACACGAAGGCCGCCCCTAAAGTCTCGGGCCATTCCGAGTCCGGCGGACGAACTTCGCCAACGCCCCCCACCAAGGCTATTGCCCACCCGTTTTTTGGCCATTTGGGGGGTTTTGGCACCCCATACTTCGGGCGCTAATTTTTGGGCGTGGCTGTGCCCGTGGCCTATTTTTGGCACACGGAGGCCGCCCGCAAAGTCTCGGGCCATTCCGAGCCCGGCGGACGAACTTCACCCACGCCCCCCACCAAGGCTATAGCCCACCCGTTTTTTGGCCATTTGGGGGGTTTTGGCACCCCGACCTTCGGGCGCATATTTTTGGGCGCGGCTGTGCCCGTGGCCTATTTTTGGCACACGGAGGCCGCCCGCAAAGTCTCGGGCCATTCCACGTCCGGCGGACGAACTTCGCCCACGCTCCCCACCAAGGCTATAGCCCACCCGTTTTTTGGCCATTTGGGGGGTTTTGGCACCCCAACCTTCGGGCGCTAATTTTTGGGCGCGGCTGTGCCCGTGGCCTATTTTTGGCACACGGAGGCGGCCCGCAAAGTCTCGGTCCATTCCGAGTCCGGCGGACGAACTTCGCCCATGCCCCCCACCAAGGCTATAGCCCACCCATTTTTTGGCCATTTTTCCGCTGGGGGTTTTGGCACCCCGACCTTCGGGTGCTAATTTTTGGGTGCGGCTGTGCCCGTGGCCTATTTTTGGCACACGGAGTCCGCCCGCAAAGTCTCGGGCCATTCCGAGTCCGGCGGACGAACTTCGCCCATGCCCCCCACCAAGGCTATAGCCCACCCGTTTTTTGGCCATTTTTCCGTTGGGGGTTTTGGCACCCCGACCTTCGGGTGCTAATTTTTGGGTGCGGCTGTGCCCGTGGCCTATTTTTAGTCCGGCGGACGATCTTCGCCCACGCCCCCCACCAAGGCTATAGCCCACCCGGTTTTTGGCCATTTGGGGGGTTTTGGCACCCCGACCTTCGGGTGCTAATTTTTGGGCTCGGCTGTGCCCGTGGCCTAGTTTTGGCACACGGAGGCTGCCCGCAAAGTCTCGGGCCATTCCGAGCCCGGCGGACGATCTTCGCCCACGCCCCCCACCAAGGCTATAGCCCACCCGATTTTTGGCCATTTGGGGGGTTTTGGCACCCCGACCTTCGGGCGCTAATTTTTGTACGCGGCTGTGCCTGTGGCCTATTTTTGGCACACGGAGGCGGCCCGCAAAGTCTCGGGCCATTCCGAGTCCGGCGGACGAACTTCGCCCATGCCCCCCACCAAGGCTATAGCCCACCCGTTTTTTGGCCATTTTTCCGCTGGGGGTTTTGGCAACCCGACCTTTGGGTGCTAATTTTTGGGTGCGGCTGTGCCCATGGCCTATTTTTGGCACACAGAGGCCACCCGCAAAGTCTCGGGCCATTACGAGTCCAGCGGACGAACTTTGCCCACGCCCCCCACCAAGGCTATAGCCCACCACCCGTTTTTTGGCTATTTTTCCGCTGGGGGGTTTTGGCACCCGACCTTGGTGCTAATTTTTGGCGGCTGTGCCCGTGACCCTAGTTTTGGCAGACGGAGCCGCCCGCAAAGTGTCGGGCCATTCCGAGTCCGGCGGACGAACTTCGCCCGTCCCCACCAAGGCTATAGCCCACCCGTTTTTGGCCATTTGGGGGTTTTGGCACCCCGACCTTGGGTGCTAATTTTTAAGCGCGGCTGTGCCCGTGGCCTAGTTGCACACGGAGGCTGCCCGCAAAGTCTAGGGCCATTCCGAGTCCGGCGGACGAACTTCGCCACGCCCCCACCAAGGCTATAGCCGACCGTTTTTGGCCATTCGGGGTTTTGGCACCCGACCTTGGTGCTAATTTTGTGCTGTGCCCGTGGCCTATTTTTGGCACACGGAGGCCGCCCATAAAGTCTCTGGCCATTCGAGTCCGGCGGACGAACTTCCACGCCCCCGGCTATAGACCACCCGATTTTTGGCTATTTTTTCCGCTGGGGTTTTGGCACCCGACCTTCGGGCGCTACTTTTTGGCGCGGCTTTGCCCGTGGCCTATTTTTACGGAGGCCGCCTGCAAAGTCTCGGGCCATTCGAGTCCGGACGAACTTCGCCCGCCCCCCACCAAGGCTATAGCCCACCCGATTTTGGCCATTTTCCGCAGGGGTTTTGGCACCCCGACCTTCGGGCGCTAATTTTTGGGCGCGGCTGTGCCCGTGGCCTATTTTTGACACACGGAGGCTGCTCGCAATGTCTCGGGCCATTCCGAGTCCGGCGGACGAACTTCGCCCACGCCCCCCACCAAGGCTATAGCTCACCCGATTTTTGGCCATTTTTCCGCTGTGGGGTTTTGGCACCCCGTCCTTCGGGTGCTAATTTTTGTGGCTATGTCCGTGGCCTATTTTTGGCAGGCCGCCCCAAAGTCTCGGGCTATTCGAGTCAGCGGTCGAACCGCCCACGCTGAACAAGGCTATAGCCCACCCGTTTTTTGGCCATTTGGGGGGTTTTGGCACCCCCACATACGGCCGCATATTTTTGGTCGAGGCTGTGCCCGTGGCCTATTTTTGGCACAGGGAGGACGCCCGCAAAGTCTCGGGCCATTCCTCTTCCTGCTGACGAAATTGGCCCACGCTCCCCACCAAGGCTATAGCCCACCCGTTTTTTGGCCATTTGGGGGGTTTTGGCACTAACCTTGGGCGCTAATTTTTGGCGCGGCTGTGCCCGTGGCCTATTTTGGCACCACGGAGGCCGCCCGCAAAGTCTCGGGCCATTCCGAGGCCAGCGGACGAACTTCACCACGCCCCCACCAAGGCTATAGCCCACCCGTTTTTGGCCATTTGGGGTTTTGGCACCCGACCTTGGGCGCATATTTTTGGCGCGGCTGTGCCCGTGGCCTATTTTTGGTACACGGAGGCCGCCCGCAAAGTCTCGGGCCATTCCACGCCCGGCGGACGAACTTCGCCCACCCTCCCCACCAAGGCTATAGCCCACCCGTTTTTTGGCCATTTGGGGGGTTTTGGCACCCCAAACATCGGGCGCTAATTTTTGGGCGCGGCTGTGCCCGTGGCCTATTTTGGCACACGGAGGCGGCCCGCAAAGTCTCGGTCCATTCCGAGTCCGGCGGACGAACTTCGCCCATGCCCCCCACCAAGGCTATAGCTCACCCGATTTTTGGCCATTTTTCCGCTGTGGGGTTTTGGCACCCCGTCCTTCGGGTGCTAATTTTCTTGTGGCTATGTCCGTGGCCTATTTTTGGCACGGAGGCCGCCCCAAAGTCTCGGGCTATTCAGTCCAGCGGTCGAACTTCGCCCCCCAACAAGGCTATAGCCCACCCGTTTTTGGCCATTTGGGGGTTTTGGCACCCGACCTTGGGCGCATATTTTTGGCGCGGCTGTGCCCGTGGCCTATTTTGGCACACGGAGGCCGCCCGCAAAGTCTCGGGCCATTCCACGTCCGGCGGACGAACCGCCAGCTCCCCACCAAGGCTATAGCCCACCCGTTTTTTGGCCATTTGGGGGGTTTTGGCACCCCATACTACGGGCGCTAATTTTTGGGCGTGGCTGTGCCCGTGGCCTATTTTTGGCCCACGGAGGCCGCCCGCAAAGTCTCGGGCCATTCCGAGACCGGCGGACGAACTTCACCACGCCCCCACCAAGGCTATAGCCCACCCGTTTTTGGCCATTTGGGGGTTTTGGCACCCCGACCTTGGGCGCATATTTTTGGCGCGGCTTTGCCCGTGGCCTATTTTTGGCACACGGAGGCCGCCCGCAAAGTATCGGGCCATTCCGAGTCCGGCGGACGAACTTCGCCCACGTCCCCCACCAAGGCTATAGCCCACCCGTTTTTTGGCCATTTGGGGGGTTTTGGCACCCCGACCTTCGGGTGCTAATTTTTGGGCGCGGCTGTGCCCGTGGCCTAGTTTTGGCACACGGAGGCTGCCCGCAAAGTCTAGGGCCATTCCGAGTCCGGCGGACGAACTTCGCCCACGCCCCCCACCAAGGCTATAGCCGACCCGTTTTTTGGCCATTCGGGGGGTTTTGGCACCCCGACCTTCGGGTGCTAATTTTTCGGCGCGGCTGTGCCCGTGGCCTATTTTTGGCACACGGAGGCCGCCCATAAAGTCTCTGGCCATTCCGAGTCCGGCGGACGAACTTCGGCCACGCCCCCCACCAAGGCTATAGACCACCCGATTTTTGGCTATTTTTCCGCTGGGGGGTTTTGGCACCCCGACCTTCGGGCGCTACTTTTTGGGCGCGGCTTTGCCCGTGGCCTATTTTTGGCACACGGAGGCCGCCTGCAAAGTCTCGGGCCATTCGGAGTCCGGCGGACGAACTTCGCCCACGCCCCCCACCAAGGCTATAGCCCACCCGATTTTTGGCCATTTTTCCGCAGGGGGGTTTTGGCACCCCGACCTTCGGGCGCTAATTTTTGGGCGCGGCTGTGCCCGTGGCCTATTTTTGACACACGGAGGCTGCTCGCAATGTCTCGGGCCATTCCGAGTCCGGACGAACTTCGCCCACGCCCCCACCAAGGCTATAGCTCACCCGATTTTTGGCCATTTTCCGCTGTGGGGTTTTGGCACCGTCCTTGGGTGCTAATTTTGGCTATGTCCGTGGCCTATTTTTGGCACACGGAGGCCGCCCCCAAAGTCTCGGGCTATTCCGAGTCCAGCGGTCGAACTTCGCCCACGCCCCCAACAAGGCTATAGCCCACCCGTTTTTTGGCCATTTGGGGGGTTTTGGCACCCCGACCTTCGGGCGCATATTTTTGGGCGCGGCTGTGCCCGTGGCCTATTTTTGGCACACGGAGGACGCCCGCAAAGTCTCGGGCCATTCCACGTCCGGCGGACGAACTTCGCCCACGCTCCCCACCAAGGCTATAGCCCACCCGTTTTTTGGCCATTTGGGGGGTTTTGGCACCCCAACCTTCGGGCGCTAATTTTTGGGCGCGGCTGTGCCCGTGGCCTATTTTTGGCACACGGAGGCCGCCCGCAAAGTCTCGGGCCATTCCGAGCCCGGCGGACGAACTTCACCCACGCCCCCCACCAAGGCTATAGCCCACCCGTTTTTTGGCCATTTGGGGGGTTTTGGCACCCCGACCTTCGGGCGCATATTTTTGGGCGCGGCTGTGCCCGTGGCCTATTTTTGGTACACGGAGGCCGCCCGCAAAGTCTCGGGCCATTCCACGTCCGGCGGACGAACTTCGCCCACGCTCCCCACCAAGGCTATAGCCCACCCGTTTTTTGGCCATTTGGGGGGTTTTGGCACCCCAACCTTCGGGCGCTAATTTTTGGGCGCGGCTGTGCCCGTGGCCTATTTTTGGCACACGGAGGCGGCCCGCAAAGTCTCGGTCCATTCCGAGTCCGGCGGACGAACTTCGCCCATGCCCCCCACCAAGGCTATAGCTCACCCGATTTTTGGCCATTTTTCCGCTGTGGGGTTTTGGCACCCCGTCCTTCGGGTGCTAATTTTTGCGCGCGGCTATGTCCGTGGCCTATTTTTGGCACACGGAGGCCGCCCCCAAAGTCTCGGGCTATTCCGAGTCCAGCGGTCGAACTTCGCCCACGCCCCCAACAAGGCTATAGCCCACCCGTTTTTTGGCCATTTGGGGGGTTTTGGCACCCCGACCTTCGGGCGCATATTTTTGGGCGCGGCTGTGCCCGTGGCCTATTTTTGGCACACGGAGGCCGCCCGCAAAGTCTCGGGCCATTCCACGTCCGGCGGACGAACTTCGCCCACGCTCCCCACCAAGGCTATAGCCCACCCGTTTTTTGGCCATTTGGGGGGTTTTGGCACCCCATACTACGGGCGCTAATTTTTGGGCGTGGCTGTGCCCGTGGCCTATTTTTGGCACACGGAGGCCGCCCGCAAAGTCTCGGGCCATTCCGAGCCCGGCGGACGAACTTCACCCACGCCCCCCACCAAGGCTATAGCCCACCCGTTTTTTGGCCATTTGGGGGGTTTTGGCACCCCGACCTTCGGGCGCATATTTTTGGGCGCGGCTGTGCCCGTGGCCTATTTTTGGCACACGGAGGCCGCCCGCAAAGTCTCGGGCCATTCCACGTCCGGCGGACGAACTTCGCCCACGCTCCCCACCAAGGCTATAGCCCACCCGTTTTTTGGCCATTTGGGGTTTTGGCACTAACCTTCGGGCCCTAATTTTTGGGCGAGGCTGTGCCGTGGGCGTATTTTTGGCACACGGAGGTGGCCCGCAATGTCTCGGGCCATTCCGAGTCCGGCGGACGAACTTCGCCCACGCCCCCCACCAAGGCTATAGCCCACCCGTTTTTCGGCCATTTTTCCGCTGGGGGTTTTGGCACCCCGACCTTCGGGTGCTAATTTTTGGGTGCGGCTGTGCCCGTGGCCTATTTTTGGCACACGGAGTCCGCCCGCAAAGTCTCGGGCCATTCCGAGTCCGGCGGACGAACTTCGCCCACGCCCCCCACCAAGGCTATAGCCCACCCGTTTTTTGGCCATTTTTCCGCTGGGGGTTTTGGCACCCCGACCTTCGGGTGCTAATTTTTGGGTGCGGCTGTGCCCGTGGCCTATTTTTAGTCCGGCGGACGAACTTCGCCCACGCCCCCCACCAAGGCTATAGCCCACCCGTTTTTTGGCCATTTGGGGGGTTTTGGCACCCCGACCTTCGGGTGCTAATTTTTCGGCGCGGCTGTGCCCGTGGCCTATTTTTGGTACACGGAGGCCGCCCGCAAAATCTCGTGCCATTCCTAGTCCGGCGGACGAACTTCGCCCACGCCCCCCACCAAGGCTATAGCCCACCCGATTTTTGGCCATTTTTCCTCAGGGGAGTTTTGGCACCCCGACCTTCGGGCGCTAATTTTTGGGCGAGGCTGTGCCTATGGCCTATTTTTTGCACACAGAGTCCGCCCGCAAAGTCTCGGGCCATTCCGAGTCCGGCGGACAAACTTCGCCCACGCCCCCCACCAAGGCTATAGCCCACCCGATTTCTGACATTTTTCCGCAGGGAGGTTTTGGCACCCCGACCTTCGGGCGCTAATTTTTGGGCGCGGCTGTGCCCGTGGCCTATTTTTGGCACACGGAGCCCGCCCGCAAAGTCTCGGGCCATTCCGAGTCCGGCTGAGGAACTTCGCCCCCTAAGGCTATAGCCCACCCGTTTTTGGCCATTTGGGGGCTTTTGGCACCCGACCGTCAGGCGCTAATTTTAGAGGCGCGGCTGTGCCGTGGCCTATTTTGGCACACGGAGGCCGCCCGCAAAGTCTCGGGCCATTCCTAGTCCGGCGGACGAACCGCCACGCCCCCACCAAGGCTATAGCCCACCCGATTTACGACATTTTCCGCAGGGAGGTTTTGGCACCCGACCATCGGGCGCTAATTTTGGCGCGGCTGTGCCGTGGCCTATTTTTGGCACACGGAGCCCGCCCGCAAAGTCTCGGGCCATTCCGAGTCCGGCTGAGGAACTTCGCCCTCGCCCCCCACGAAGGCTATAGCCCACCCGTTTTTTGGCCCTTTGGGGAGTTTTGGCACCCCAAACTTCGGGTGCAAAATTTTGTGCGCGGCTGTGCCCGTGGCCTATTTTTGGCACACGGAGGCCGCCTGCAAATCCTCGGGCCATTCGAGTCCGGCTGACTAACTTCGGCCTCGCCCCCCACCAATGCTATAGCCCACCCGTTTTTGGCCATTTGCGGAGTTTTGGCACCCCAAACTTCGGGTGCTAAATTTTGTGCGGCTGTGCCGTGGCCTATTTTGGCACACGGAGGCCGCCTGCAAATCCTCGGGCCATTCCGAGTCCGTTGGACGAACTTCGCCCACGCCCCCACCAAGGCTATAGCCCACCCGTTTTTTGGCCATTTGGGGGATTTGGCACCCCGACCGTCAGGCGCTAATTTTAGGGCGCGGCTGTGCCCGTGGCCTATTTTAGCACACGGAGGCCGCCCGCAAAGTCTCGGGCCATTCCTAGTCCAGGACGAACCGCCACGCCCCACCAGGCTATAGCCCACCCGATTTACGACATTTTTCCGCGGGAGGTTTTGGCACCCGACCATCGGGCGCTAATTTTTAGGCGCGCTGTGCCCGTGGCCTATTTTGGCACACGGAGGCCGCCCGCAAAGTCTCGGGCCATTCCTAGTCCGGCGGACGAACTTCGCCACGCCCCCAAGGCTATAGCCCACCCGATTTCGACATTTTTCCAGGAGGTTTTGGCACCCCGACCATCGGGCGCTAATTTTTGGGCGCGGCTGTGCCCGTGGCCTATTTTTGGCACACGGAGCCCGCCCGCAAAGTCTCGGGCCATTCCGAGTCCGGCTGAGGAACTTCGCCCTCGCCCCCCACGAAGGCTATAGCCCACCCGTTTTTTGGCCATTTGGGGAGTTTTGGCACCCCAAACTTCGGGTGCTAAATTTTGTGCGCGGCTGTGCCCGTGGCCTATTTTTGGCACACGGAGGCCGCCTGCAAATCCTCGGGCCATTCCGAGTCCGGCTGAGGAACTTCGCCCTCGCCCCCCACCAAGGCTATAGCCCACCCGTTTTTTGGCCATTTGCGGAGTTTTGGCACCCCAAACTTCGGGTGCTAAATTTTGTCTTGTGGCTGTGCCCGTGGCCTATTTTGGCACACGGAGGCCGCCTGCAAATCCTCGGGCCATTCGAGTCCGGCGGACGAACCGCCACGCCCCACCAGGCTATAGCCCACCCGATTTCGACATTTTTCCGCAGGTTTTGGCACCCGACCTTGGGCGCTAAATTTTGGGCGCGGCTGTGCCCGTGGCCTATTTTTGGCACACGGAGCCCGCCCGCAAAGTCTCGGGCCATTCCGAGTCCGGCTGAGGAACTTCGCCCACGCCCCCAACTAAGGCTATAGCCCACCCGTTTTTTGGCCATTTGGGGGCTTTTGGCACCCCGACCGTCAGGCGCTAATTTTAGGGCGCGGCTGTGCCCGTGGCCTATTTTTGGCACACGGAGGCCGCCCGCAAAGTCTCGGGCCATTCCTAGTCCGGCGGACGAACTTCGCCCACGCCCCCCACCAAGGCTATAGCCCACCCGATTTCTGACATTTTTCCGCAGGGAGGTTTTGGCACCCCGACCATCGGGCGCTAATTTTTGGGCGCGGCTGTGCCCGTGGCCTATTTTTGGCACACAGGCCCGCCCGCAAACTCTCGGGCCAGTCCGAGTCCGGCTGAGGATCGTCGCCCACGCCCCCCTCGTAGGCTATAGCCCACCCGTTTTTTGGCCATTTGGGGAGTTTTGGCACCCCAAACTTCGGGTGCAAAATTTTGTGCGCGGCTGTGCCCGTGGCCTATTTTTGGCACACGGAGGCCGCCTGCAAATCCTCGGGCCATTCCGAGTCCGGCTGAGGAACTTCGCCCTCGCCCCCCACCAAGGCTATAGCCCACCCGTTTTTTGGCCATTTGCGGAGTTTTGGCACCCCAAACTTCGGGTGCTAAATTTTGTGCGCGGCTGTGCCCGTGGCCTATTTTTGGCACACGGAGGCCGCCTGCAAATCCTCGGGCCATTCCGAGTCCGGCGGACGAACTTCGCCCACGCCCCCCACCAAGGCTATAGCCCACCCGTTTTTTGGCCATTTGGGGGATTTGGCACCCCGACCGTCAGGCGCTAATTTTAGGGCGCGGCTGTGCCCGTGGCCTATTTTTGGCACACGGAGGCCGCCCGCAAAGTCTCGGGCCATTCCTAGTCCGGCTGAGGAACTTCGCCCTCGCCCCCCACGAAGGCTGTAGCCCACCCGTTTTTTGGCCATTTGGGGAGTTTTGGCACCCCAAACTTCGGGTGCTAAATTTTTGTGCGCGGCTGTGCCCGTGGCCTATTTTTGGCACACGGAGGCCGCCTGCAAATCCTCGGGCCATTCCGAGTCCGGCTGAGGAACTTCGCCCTCGCCCCCCACCAAGGCTATAGCCCACCCGTTTTTTGGCCATTTGCGGAGTTTTGGCACCCCAAACTTCGGGTGCTAAATTTTGTGCGCGGCTGTGCCCGTGGCCTATTTTTGGCACACGGAGGCCGCCTGCAAATCCTCGGGCCATTCCGAGTCCGGCTGAGGAACTTCGCCCACGCCCCCAACTAAGGCTATAACCCACCCGTTTTTTGGCCATTTGGGGGCTTTTGGCACCCCGACCGTCAGGCGCTAATTTTAGGGCGCGGCTGTGCCGGTGGCCTATTTTTGGCACACGGAGGGCGCCCGCAAAGTCTCGGGCCATTCCTAGTCCGGCGGACGAACTTCGCCCACGCCCCCCACCAAGGCTATAGCCCACCCGATTTCTGACATTTTTCCGCAGGGAGGTTTTGGCACCCCGACCTTCGGGCGCTAATTTTTGGGCGCGGCTGTGCCCTTGGCCTATTTTTGGCACACGGAGCCCGCCCGCAAAGTCTCGGGCCATTCCGAGTCCGGCGGACGAACTTCGCCCACGCCCCCCACCAAGGCTATAGCCCACCCGATTTCTGACATTTTTCCGCAGGGAGGTTTTGGCACCCCGACCTTCGGGCGCTAATTTTTGGGCGCGGCTGTGCCCGTGGCCTATTTTTGGCACACGGAGCCCGCCCGCAAAGTCTCGGGCCATTCCGAGTCCGGCTGAGGAACTTCGCCCACGCCCCCAACTAAGGCTATAGCCCACCCGTTTTTTGGCCATTTGGGGGCTTTTGGCACCCCGACCGTCAGGCGCTAATTTTAGGGCGCGGCTGTGCCCGTGGCCTATTTTTGGCACACGGAGGCCGCCCGCAAAGTCTCGGGCCATTCCTAGTCCGGCGGACGAACTTCGCCCACGCCCCCCACCAAGGCTATAGCCCACCCGATTTCTGACATTTTTCCGCAGGGAGGTTTTGGCACCCCGACCATCGGGCGCTAATTTTTGGGCGCGGCTGTGCCCGTGGCCTATTTTTGGCACACGGAGCCCGCCCGCAAAGTCTCGGGCCATTCCGAGTCCGGCTGAGGAACTTCGCCCTCGCCCCCCACGAAGGCTATAGCCCACCCGTTTTTTGGCCATTTGGGGAGTTTTGGCACCCCAAACTTCGGGTGCTAAATTTTGTGCGCGGCTGTGCCCGTGGCCTATTTTTGGCACACGGAGGCCGCCTGCAAATCCTCGGGCCATTCCGAGTCCGGCTGAGGAACTTCGCCCTCGCCCCCCACCAAGGCTATAGCCCACCCGTTTTTTGGCCATTTGGGGAGTTTTGGCACCCCAAACTTCGGGTGCTAAATTTTGTGCGCGGCTGTGCCCGTGGCCTATTTTTGGCACACGGAGGCCGCCTGCAAATCCTCGGGCCATTCCGAGTCCGGCGGACGAACTTCGCCCACGCCCCCAACCAAGGCTATAGCCCACCCGTTTTTTGGCCATTTGGGGGATTTGGCACCCCGACCTTCGGACTGTAATTTTTGGGCGCGGCTGTGCCCGTGGCATATTTTTGGCACACGGAGGCCGCCTGTAAAGTCTCGCGCCATTCCGAGTCCGGCGGACGAACGTCGTCCACGCCCTCCACCAAGGCTATAGCCCACCCGATTTTTGGCCATTTTTCCGCTGGGGGGTTTTGGCACCCCGACCTTCGGGCGCTACTTTTTCGGCGTGGCTGTGCCCGTGGCCTATTTTTGGCACACGGAGACCGCCCGCAAAGTCTCGGGCCATTCCGAGTCCAGCGGACGAATTTCGCCCACGCCTCCCACAAAGGCTATAGCCCACCCGTTTTTTGGCCATTTGGGGGGTTTTGGCACCCCGACCTTCGGGCGCAAATTTTTGGACGTGGCTGTGCCTGTGGCCTATTTTTGGGACACGGAGGCCGCCCGCAAAGTCTCGGGCCATTCTGAGTCCGGCGGACGAACTTCGCCCACGCCCCCCACCAAGGCTATAGCCCACCCGATTTTTGGCCATTTTTCCGCTATGGGGTTTTGGCACCCCGACCTTCGGGTGCTAATTTTTGGGCGCGGCTGTGCCCGTGTCCTATTTTTGGCACGCGGAGGACGCCCGCAATGTATCGGGCAATTCCGAGTCCGGCGGACGAACTTCGCCCACGCCCCCCACCAAGGCTATAGCCCACCCGATTTTTGGCCATTTTTCCGCTGGGGGGTTTTGGCACCCCGACCTTCGGGCGTTAATATTTGGGGGCGGCTGTGTCCGTGGCCTATTTTTGGCACGCGGAGGCCGCCCACAATGTATCGGGCAATTCCGAGTCCGGCGGACGAACTTCGCCCACGCCCCCCACCAATCCTATAGCCCACCCATTTTTTGGCCATTTGGGGGGTTTTGGCACCTTGACCTTCGGGCGCTAATTTTTGAGCGCGGCTGTGCCCGTGGCCTACTTTTGGTACACGGAGGCCGCCCGCAAAGTCTCGTACCATTCCTAGTCCGGCGGACGAACTTCGCCCACGCCCCCCACCAAGGCTATAGCCCACCCGATTTTTGGCCATTTTTCCGCAGGGAGGTTTTGGCACCTTGACCTTCGGGCGCTAATTTTTGGGCGCGGCTGTGCCCGTGGCCTATTTTTGGCACACGGAGGCCGCCCGCAAAGACTCGTTCCATTCCTAGTCCGGCGGACGAACTTCGCCCACGCCCCCCACAAAGGCTATAGCCCACCCGATTTTTGGCCATTTTTCCGCTGGGGGGTTTTGGCACCCCGACCTTCGGGCACTAATTTTTGGGGGCGGCTGTGTCCGTGGCCTATTTTTGGCACGCGGAGACCGCCCGCAAAGTCTCGGGCAATTCCGAGTCCGGCGGACGAACTTCGCCCACGCCCCCCACCAAGGCTATAGCCCACCCGTTTTTTGGCCATTTGGGGGGTTTTGGCAACCCGACCTTCGGGCGCTAATTTTTGGGTGCGGCTGTGACCGTGGCCTACTTTTGGCACACGGAGGCCGCCCGCAAAGTCTCGTGCCAGTCCTAGTCTGGCGGACGAACTTCGCCCACGCCCCCCACAAAGGCTATAGCCCACCCGATTTTTGGCCATTTTTCCGCTGGGGGGTTTTGGCACCCCGACCTTCGGGCGTTAATTTTTGGGGGCGGCTGCGTCCGTGGCCTATTTTTGGCACGCGGAGGACGCCGCAATGTATCGGGCAATTCCGAGTCCGGCGGACGAACTTCGCCCACGCCCCCCACCAATCCTATAGCCCACCCGTTTTTTGGCCATTTGGGGGGTTTCGGCACCCTGAACTTCGGGTGCTAATTTTTGGGGGCGGCTGTGACCGTGGCCTATTTTTGGCACACGGAGGCCGCCCGCAAAGTCTCGGGCCATTCCGAGTCCGGCGGACGAACTTCGCCCACGCCCCCCACCAAGGCTATAGCCCACCCGATTTTTGTCCATTTTTCCGCTGGGGGTTTTGGCACCCCTACCTTCGGGTACTAATTTTTGGGCGCGGCTGTGCCCGTGCCTATTTTTGGCACACGGAGGCAGCCCGCAAAGTCTCGGCCCATTCCGAGTCCGGCGGACGAACTTCGCCCACGCCCCCCACCAAGGCTATAGCCCACTCGTTTTTTTTCCGCTGGGGGGTTTTGGCACCCCGACCTTCGGGTGCTAATTTTTGGACGCGGCTGTGCCCGTGGCCTATTTTTGGCACACGGAGGCCGCCCGCAATGTCTCGTGCCATTCCTAGCCCGGCGGACGAACTTCGCCCATGCCCCCCACCAAGGCTATAGCCCACCCGATTTTTGGCCATTTTTCCGCAGGGGGTTTTGGCACCCCGACCTTCGGGCGCTAATTTTTGGCCGCGGCTGTGCCCGTGGCCTATTTTTGGCTCACGGAGGCCACCCGCAAAGTCTCGGGCCATTCCGAGTCCGCCGGACGAACTTCGCCCACGCCCCCCACCAAGGCTTTAGCCCACCCGTTTTTTGGCCATTTGGGGGGTTTTGGCACCCCGACCTTCGGACACTAATTTTTGGGCGCGGCTGAGCCCGTGGCCTATTTTTGGCACACGGAGGCCCGCAAAGTCTCGGGCCATTCCGAGTCCGGCGGACGAACTTCGCCCACGCCCCCCACCAAGGCTATAGCCCACCCGTTTTTATGCCATTTGGGGGGTTTTATCACCCCGACCTTCGGGTGCTAATTTTTGGATGTGGCTGTGCCCGTGGCCTATTTTTGGTGCATGGAGGCCGCCCGCAATGTCTCGTGCCATTCCTAGTCCGGCGAACGAACTTCGCCCACGCCCCCCACCAAGGCTATAGCCCACCCGATTTTTGTCCATTTTTCCGCTGGGGGTTTTGGCACCCCTACCTTCGGGTACTAATTTTTGGGCGCGGCTGTGCCCGTGGCCTATTTTTGGCACACGGAGGCAGCCCGCAAAGTCTCGGCCCATTCCTAGTCCGGCGGACGAACTTCGCCCATGCCCCCCACCAAGGCTATAGCCCACCCGATTTTTGGCCATTTTTCCGCAGGGGGATTTGGCACCCCGACCTTCGGGTGCTAATTTTTGGACGCGGCTGTGTCCGTGGCCTATTTTTGGCACACGGAGGCTGTCCGCAAAGTCTCGGGCCATTCCGAGTCCGGCGGACGAACTTCGCCCACGCCCCCCACCAAGGCTATAGCCCACTCGTTTTTTTTCTGCTGGGGGGTTTTGGCACCCCGACCTTCGGGTGCTAATTTTTGGGCGCGGCTGTGTCCGTGGCCTATTTTTGGCACACGGAGGCCGCCCGCAATGTCTCGTGCCATTCCTAGTCCGGCGGACGAACTTCGCCCACGCCCCCCACCAAGGCTATAGCCCACCCGATTTTTGGCCATTTTTCCGCAGGGGGTTTTGGCACCCCTACCTTCGGGTGCTAATTTTTGGCCGCGGCTGTGTCCGTTGCCTATTTTTGGCTCACGGAGGCCGCCCGCAAAGTCTCGGGCCATTCCGAGTCCGGCTGACGATCTTCGCCGCCGCTCCCCACAAAGGCTATAGCCCACCCGTTTTTTGGCCATTTGGGGGGTTTCGGCACCCCGAACTTCGGGTGCTAATTTTTAGGCGCGGCTGTGACCGTTGCCTATTTTTGGCACACGGAGGCCGCCCGCAATGTCTCGTGCCATTCCTAGTCCGGCGGACGAACTTCGCCCATGCCCCCCACCAAGGCTATAGCCCACCCGATTTTTGGCCATTTTTCCGCAGGGGGATTTGGCACCCCGACCTTCGGGTGCTAATTTTTGGACGCGGCTGTGTCCGTGGCCTATTTTTGGCACACGGAGGCTGTCCGCAAAGTCTCGGGACATTCCGAGTCCGGCGGACGAACTTCGCCCACGCCCCCCACCAAGGCTATAGCCCACTCGTTTTTTTTCTGCTGGGGGGTTTTGGCACCCCGACCTTCGGGTGCTAATTTTTGGGCGCGGCTGTGTCCGTGGCCTATTTTTGGCACACGGAGGCCGCCCGCAATGTCTCGTGCCATTCCTAGTCCGGCGGACGAACTTCGCCCATGCCCCCCACCAAGGCTATAGCCCACCCGATTTTTGGCCATTTTTCCGCAGGGGGTTTTGGCACCCCTACCTTCGGGTGCTAATTTTTGGCCGCGGCTGTGTCCGTTGCCTATTTTTGGCTCACGGAGGCCGCCCGCAAAGTCTCGGGCCATTCCGAGTCCGGCTGACGATCTTCGCCGCCGCTCCCCACAAAGGCTATAGCCCACCCGTTTTTTGGCCATTTGGGGGGTTTCGGCACCCCGAACTTCGGGTGCTAATTTTTAGGCGCGGCTGTGACCGTGGCCTATTTTTGGCACACGGAGGCCGCCCGCAAAGTCTCGGGCCATTCCGAGTCCGGCGGACGAACTTCTTCCACGCCCCCCACCAAGGCTTTAGCCCACCCATTTTTTGGCCATTTGGGTGGTTTTGACACCCCGACCTTCGGGTGCTAATATTTGGACGTGGCTGTGCCCGTGGCCAATTTTTGGCACACGGAGGCCGCCCGCAAAGTCTCGTGCCATTCCTAGTCCGGCGGACGAACTTCGCCCATGCCCCCCACCAAGGCTATAGCCCACCCGATTTTTTGCCATTTTTCCGCTGGGGGGTTTTGGCACCCCGACCTTCGGGTGCTAATTTTTGGGCGCGGCTGTGTCCGTGGCCTATTTTTGGCACACGGAGGCCGCCCGCAATGTCTCGTGCCATTCCTAGTCTGGCGGACGAACTTCGCCCATGCCCCCCACCAAGGCTATAGCCCACCCGATTTTTGGCCATTTTTCCGCAGGGGGATTTGGCACCCCGACCTTCGGGTGCTAATTTTTGGACGCGGCTGTGCCCGTGGCCTATTTTTGGCACACGGAGGCTGTCCGCAAAGTCTCGGGCCATTCCGAGTCCGGCGGACGAACTTCGCCCACGCCCCCCACCAAGGCTATAGCCCACTCGTTTTTTTTCTGCTGGGGGGTTTTGGCACCCCGACCTTCGGGTGCTAATTTTTGGGCGCGGCTGTGTCCGTGGCCTATTTTTGGCACACGGAGGCCGCCCGCAATGTCTCGTGCCATTCCTAGTCCGGCGGACGAACTTCGCCCACGCTCTCCACAAAGGCTATAGCCCACCCGATTTTTGGCCATTTTTCCGCTGGGGGGTTTTGGCACCCCGACCTTCGAGCGCTACTTTTTCGGCGTGGCTGTGCCCGTGGCCTATTTTTGGCACACGGATGCCGCCCGCAAAGTCTCGGGCCATTCCGAGTCCAGCGGACGAACTTCGCCCACGCCTCCCACAAAGGCTATAGCCCACCCATTTTTTGGCCATTTGGGGGTTTTTGGCACCACGACCTTCGGGCGCTAATTTTTGGGCGCGGCTGTGCCCGTGGCCTATTTTTGGTACACGGAGGCCGCCCGCAAAGTCTCGGGCCATTCCGAGTCCGGCGGACGAACTTCGCCCACGCCCCCCACCAAGGCTATAGCCCACCCGATTTTTGGCCATTTTTCCGGGGGGGGTTTTGGCACCCCGACCTTCGGGCGCATATTTTTGGGGGCGGCTGTGTCCGTGGCCTATTTTTGGCACACGGAGGCCGCCCGCAAAGTCTCGGGCCATTCCGAGTCCGGCGGACGAACTTCGCGCACGCCCCCCACTAAGGTTATAGCCCACCCGTTTTTTGGCCATTTGGGGGGTTTTGGCACCCCGACCTTCGGGCGCTAATTTTTGGGCGCGGCTGTGCCCATGGCCTATTATTGGCACACAGAGGCCGCCCGCAAAGTCTCGCGCCATTCCGAGTCCGGCGGACGAACTTCGCCCATGCCCCCCACCAAGGCTATAGTCCACCCGATTTTTGGCCATTTTTCCGCTATGGGGTTTTGGCACCCCGACCTTCGGGCGCTACTTTTTGAGCGTGGCTTTGCCCGTGGCATATTTTTGGCACACGGAGGCCGCCTGCAAAGTCTCGGGCCATTCCGAGCCCGGCGGACGAAATTCGCCCACGCCCCCCACAAAGGCTATAGCCCACCCGTTTTTTGGCCATTTGGGGGGTTTTGGCACCCCGACCTTCAGGCGCTAATTTTTGGGCGCGGCTGTGCCCGTGGCCTATTTTTGGCACACGGAGGCCACCCGTAAAGTCTCGCACCATTCCGAGTCCGGCGGACGAACTTCGCCCACGCTCTCCACAAAGGCTATAGCCCTCCCGATTTTTGGCCATTTTTCCGCTGGGGGGTTTTGGCACCCCGACCTTCGAGCGCTACTTTTTCGGCGTGGCTGTGCCCGTGGCCTATTTTTGGCACACGGATGCCGCCCGCAAAGTCTCGGGCCATTCCGAGTCCAGCGGACGAACTTCGCCCACGCCTCCCACAAAGGCTATAGCCCACCCGTTTTTTGGCCATTTGGGTGTTTTTCGCACCCCGACCTTCGGGCACTAATTTTTGGGTGCGGCTGTGCCCGTGGCCTATTTTTGGCACACGGAGGCCGCCCGCAAAGTCTCGGGCCAATCCGAGTCCGGCGGACGAACTTCGCCCACGCCCCCCACCAAGGCTATAGCCCACCCGTTTTTTGGCCATTTGGGGGGTTTTGGCACCCCGACCTTCGGGCGCTAATTTTTGGGCGCGGCTGTGCCCATGGCCTATTTTTGGCACACAGAGGCCGCCCGCAAAGTCTCGCGCCATTCCGAGTCCGGCGGACGAACTTCGCCCACGCCCCCGACAAAGGCTATAGCCCACCCGATTTTTGGCCATTTTTCCGCTATGGGGTTTTGGCACCCGTCCTTCGGGTGCTAATTTTTGTGCGCGGCTGTGCCCGTGGCCTACTTTTGGCACATGGAGGACGCCCGCAAATCCTAGGGCCATTCCGAGTCCGGCGGACGAACTTCGCCCACGCCCCCCACCAAGCCTATTGCCCACCCGTTTTTTGGCCATTTGGGGGGTTTTGGCACCCCGACCTTCGGGCGCTAATTTTTTAGCGCGGCTGTGCCCGTGGCCTACTTTTGGCACACGGAGGCCGTCCGCAAAGTCTCGAGCCATTTCGAGTCCGGCGGACGAACTTCGCCCACCCCCCCCACCAAGGCTATAGCCCACCCGTTTTTTGGCCATTTTTCCGCTGAGGGTTTTGGCACCCCGACCTTCGGTGTTACTTTTTGGGGGCGGCTGTGTCCGTGGCCTATTTTTGGCACGCGGAGGCCGCCCGCAAAGTCTCGGGCAATTCCGATTCCGGCGGACGAACTTCGCCCATCCCCCCCACCAAGCCTATTGCCCACCCGTTTTTTGGCCATTTGGGGGGTTTTGGCACCCCGACCTTCGGGCGCTAATTTTTTAGCGCGGCTGTGCCCGTGGCCTACTTTTGGCACACGGACGCCGTCCGCAAAGTCTCGAGCCATTCCGAGTCCGGCGGACGAACTTAGCCCACGCCCCCCACCAAGGCTGTAGCCCACCCGATTTTTGGCCATTTTTCCGCAGGGAGGTTTTGGCACCCCGACCTTCGGGCGCTAATTTTTGGGCGCGGCTGTGCCCGTGGCCTATTTCTAGCGCACGGAGGCCGCCGGCAAAGTCTCGTACCATTCCTAGTCCGGCGGACGAACTTTGCCCACGCCCCCCACAAAGGCTATAGCCCACCCGATTTTTGGCCATTTTTCCGCTATGGGGTTTTGGCACCACGACCTTCGGGTGCTAATTTTTGTGCGCGGCTGTGCCCGTGGCCTACTTTTGGCACACGGAGGACGCCCGCAAATCCTAGGGCCATTCCGAGTCCGGCGGACGAACTTCGCCCACGCCCCCCACCAAGCCTATTGCCCACCCGTTTTTTTGCCATTTGGGGGGTTAAGGGAACCCCGACCTTCGGGCGCTAATTTTTGAGCGCGGCTGTGCCCATGGCCTACTTTTGACACACGGAGGCCGTCCCCAAAGTCTCGAGCCATTCCGAGTCCGGCGGATGAACTTCGCCCACCCCCCCCACCAAGGCTATTGCCCACCCGTTTTTTGGCCATTTTTCCGCTGGGGGGTTTTGGCACCCCGACCTTCGGGCGTTAATTTTTGGGGGCGGCTGTGTACGTGGCCTATTTTTGGCACGCGGAGGCCACCCGTAAAGTCTCGGGCAATTCCGAGTCCGGCGGACGAACTTCGCCCCCGCCCCCCACCAAGCCTATTGCCCACCCGTTTTTTGGCCATTTGGGGGGTTTTGGCACCCCGACCTTCGGGCGCTAATTTTTTAGCGCGGCTGTGCCCGTGGCCTACTTTTGGCATACGGAGGCCGTCCGCAAAGTCTCGAGCCTTCCGAGTCCGGCGGACGAACTTCGCCCACGCCCCCCACCAAGGCTATAGCCCACCCGATTTTTGGCCATTTTTCCGCAGGGAGGTTTTGGCACCCCGACCTTCGGGCGCTAATTTTTGGGCGCGGCTGTGCCCGTGGCCTATTTTTAGCGCACGGAGGCCGCCGGCAAAGTCTCGTGCCATTCCTAGTCCGGCGGACGAACTTTGCCCACGCCCCCCACAAAGGCTATAGCCCACCCGATTTTTGGCCATTTTTCCGCTATGGGGTTTTGGCACCCCGACCTTCGGGTGCTAATTTTTGTGCGCGGCTGTGCCCGTGGCCTACTTTTGGCACACGGAGGACGCCCGCAAATCCTAGGGCCATTCCGAGTCCGGCGGACGAACTTCGCCCACGCCCCCCACCAAGCCTATTGCCCACCCGTTTTTTTGCCATTTGGGGGGTTTTGGTACCCCTACCTTCGGGCGCTAATTTTTTAGCGCGGCTGTGCCCGTGGCCTACTTTTGGCACACGGAGGCCGTCCGCAAAGTCTCGAGACATTCCGAGTCCGGCGGACAAACTTCGCCCACGCCCCCCACCAAGGCTATAGCCCACCTGTTTTTTGGCCATTTTTCCGCTGGGGGGTTTTGGGTCCCCATCCTTCGGGCGTTAATTATTGGGGGCGGCTGTGTCCGTGGCCTATTTTTGGCACGCGGAGGCCACCCGCAAAGTCTCGGGCAATTCCGAGTCCGGCGGACGAACTTCGCCCACGCCCCCCACCAAGCCTATTGCCCACCCGTTTTTTGGCCATTCGGGGGGTTTTGGCACCCCGACCTTCGGGCGCTAATTTTTTAGCGCGGCTGTGCCCGTGGCCTACTTTGGGCACACGGAGGCCGCCCGCAAAGTCTCGGGCCATTCCGCGTCCGGCGGACGAACTTCGCCCACGCCCCCCACCAAGGCCATAGCCCACCCGTTTTTTGGCCATATTTCCGCTGGGGGTTTTTGGCAGCCCGACCTTCGGGCGCTAATTTTTTTGCGCGGCTGTGCCCGTGGCCTATTTTTAGCACACGGAGGCCGCCCACAAAGTCTCGTGCCATTCCTAGTCCGGCGGACGAACTTTGCCCACGCCCCCCACAAAGGCTATAGCCCACCCGATTTTTGGCCATTTTTCCGCAGGGAGGTTTTGGCACCCCGACCTTCGGGCGCTCATTTTTGGGCGCGGCTGTGCCCGTGGCCTATTTTTAGCACACGGAGGCCGCCCACAAAGTCTCGTGCCATTCCTAGTCCGGCGGACGAACTTTGCCCACGCCCCCCACAAAGGCTATAGCCCACCCGATTTTTGGCCATTTTTCCGCAGGGGGTTTTGGCACCCCGACCTTCGGGCGCTAATTTTTGGGGGCGGCTGTGTCCGTGGCCTATTTTTGGCATGCGGAGGCCGCCCGCAAAGTCTCGGGCAATTCCGAGTCCGGCGGACGGACTTCGCCCACGCCCTCCACCAAGGCTATAGCCCACCCGATTTTTGGCCATTTTTCCGCTGGGGGGTTTTGGCACCCCGACCTTCGGGCGCTACTTTTTCGGCGTGGCTGTGCCCGTGGCCTATTTTTGGCACACGGAGGCCGCCCGCAAAGTCTCGGGCCATTCCGAGTCCGGCTGACGAAGTTCGCCCAAGCCCCCCGCCAAGGCTATAGCGCACCCGTTTTTTGGCCATTTGGGGGGTTTTGGCACCCCGACCTTCGGGTGCTAATTTTTGGGCGCGGCTGTGCCCGTGGCCTATTTTTGGCACCCGGAGGCCGCCCGCAAAGTCTCGGGCCATTCCGCGTCCGGAGGACGAACTTCGCCCACGCCCCCCACCAAGGCCATAGCCCACCCGTTTTTTGGCCATTTTTCCGCTGGGGGTTTTTTGCACCCCGACCTTCGGGCGCTAATTATTTAGCGCGGCTGTGCCCGTGGGCTACTTTTGGCACACGGAGGCCATCCGCAAAGTATCGAGCCATTCCTAGTCCGGCGGACGAACTTTGCCCACGCCCCCCACCAAGGCCATAGCCCACCCGATTTTTGGCCATTTTTCCGCAGGGGGTTTTGGCACCCCGACCTACGGGCGCTAATTTTTGGGGGCGGCTGTGTACGTGGCCTATTTTTGGCATGCGGAGGCCACCCGTAAAGTCTCGGGCAATTCCGAGTCCGGCGGACGAACTTCGCCCACGCCCCCCACCAAGCCTATTGCCCACCCGTTTTTTGGCCATTTGGGGGGTTTTGGCACCCCGACCTTCGGGCGCTAATTTTTTAGCGCGGCTGTGCCCGTGGCCTACTTTTGGCACACGGAGGCCGTCCGCAAAGTCTCGAGCCATTCCGAGTCCGGCGGACGAACTTCGCCCACGCCCCCCACCAAGGCTATAGCCCACCCGATTTTTGGCCATTTTTCCGCAGGGAGGTTTTGGCACCCCGACCTTCGGGCCCTAATTTTTGGGCGCGGCTGTGCCCGTGGCCTATTTTTAGCGCACGGAGGCCGCCGGCAAATTATCGTGCCATTCCTAGTCCGGCGGACGAACTTTGCCCACGCCCCCGACAAAGGCTATAGCCCACCCGATTTTTGGCCATTTTTCCGCTATGGGGTTTAGGCACCCCGACCTACGGGTGCTAATTTTTGTCTTGTGCCCGTGGCCTACTTTTGGCACACGGAGGACGCCCGCAAATCCTAGGGCCATTCCGAGTCCGGCGGACGAACTTCGCCCACGCCCCCCACCAAGCCTATTGCCCACCCGTTTTTTTGCCATTTGGGGGGTTTTGGTACCCCTACCTTCGGGCGCTAATTTTTGAGCGCGGCTGTGCCCGTGGCCTACTTTTGGCACACGGAGGCCGTCCGCAAAGTCTCGAGACATTCCGAGTCCGGCGGACAAACTTCGCCCACGCCCCCCACCAAGGCTATAGCCCACCTGTTTTTTGGCCATTTTTCCGCTGGGGGGTTTTGGGTCCCCAACCTTCGGGCATTAATTATTGGGGGCGGCTGTGTCCGTGGCCTATTTTTGGCACGCGGAGACCACCCGTAAAGTCTCGGGCAATTCCGAGTCCGGCGGACGAGCTTCGCCCACGCCCCCCACCAAGCCTATTGCCCACCCGTTTTTTGGCCATTTGGGGGGTTTTGGCACCCCGACCTTCGGGCGCTAATTTTTTAGCGCGGCTGTGCCCGTGGCCTACTTTTGGCACACAGAGGCCGCCCGCAAAGTCTCGGGCCATTCCGCGTCCGGCGGACGAACTTCGCCCACGCCCCCCACCAAGGCCATAGCCCACCCGTTTTTTGGCCATATTTCCGCTGGGGGTTTTTGGCAGCCCGACCTTCGGGCGCTAATTTTTTTGCGCGGCAGTGCCCGTGGCCTATTTTTAGCACACGGAGGCCGCCCACAAAGTCTCGTGCCATTCCTAGTCCGGCGGACGAACTTTGCCAACGCCCCCCACAAAGGCTATAGCCCACCCGATTTTTGGCCACTTTTCCGCAGGGAGGTTTTGGCACCCCGACCTTCGGGCGCTCATTTTTGGGCGCGGCTGTGCCCGTGGCCTATTTTTAGCACACGGAGGCCGCCCACAAAGTCTCGTGCCATTCCTAGTCCGGCGGACGAACTTTGCCCACGCCCCCCACAAAGGCTATAGCCCACCCGATTTTTGGCCATTTTTCCGCAGGGGGTTTTGGCACCCCGACCTTCGGGCGCTAATTTTTGGGGGCGGCTGTGTCCGTGGCCTATTTTTGGCATGCGGAGGCCGCCCGCAAAGTCTCGGGCAATTCCGACTCCGGCGGACGGACTTCGCCCACGCCCTCCACCAAGGCTATAGCCCACCCGATTTTTGGCCATTTTTCCGCTGGGGGGTTTTGGCACCCCGACCTTCGGGCGCTACTTTTTCGGCGTGGCTGTGCCCGTGGCCTATTTTTGGCACACGGAGGCCGCCCGCAAAGTCTCGGGACATTCCGAGTCCGCCGGACGAAGTTCGCCCACGCCCCCCACCAAGGCTATAGCGCACCCGTTTTTTGGCCATTTGGGGGGTTTTGGCACCCCGACCTTCGGGTTCTAATTTTTGGGCGCGGCTGCGCCCATGGCCTATTTTTGGCACACGGAGGCCGCCCGCAAAGTCTCGGGCCATTCCGCGTCCGGAGGACGAACTTCGCCCACGCCCCCCACCAAGGCCATAGCCCACCCGTTTTTTGGCCATTTTTCCGCTGGGGGTTTTTGGCACCCCGACCTTCGGGCGCTAATTTTTTAGCGCGGCTGTGCCCGTGGGCTACTTTTGGCACACGGAGGCCGTCCGCAAAGTCTCGAGCCATTCCGAGTCCGGCGGACGAACTTCGCCCACGCCCCCCACCAAGGCTATAGCCCACCCGATTTTTGGCCATTTTTCCGCATGGAGGTTTTGGCACCCCGACCTTCGGGCGCTAATTTTTGGACGCGGCTGTGCCCGTGGCCTATTTTTAGCACACGGAGGCCGCCCACAAAGTCTCATGCCATTCCTAGTCCGGCGGACGAACTTTGCCCACGCCCCCCACCAAGGCCATAGCCCACCCGATTTTTGGCCATTTTTCCGCAGGGGGTTTTGGCACCCCGACCTACGGGCGCTAATTTTTGGGGGCGGCTGTGTCCGTGGCCTATTTTTGGCACGCGGAGGCCGCCCGCAAAGTCTCGGGCAATTCCGAGTCCGGCGGACGGACTTCGCCCACGCCCTCCACCAAGGCTATAGCCCACCCGATTTTTGGCCATTTTTCCGCTGGGGGGTTTTGGCACCCCGATCTTCGGGCGCTACTTTTTCGGCGTGGCTGTGCCCGTGGCCTATGTTTGGTACATGGAGGCCACCCGCAAAGTCTCGGGCCATTCCGAGTCCGGCGGACGAAGTTCGCCCACGCCCCCCACCAAGGCTATAGCGCACCCGTTTTTTGGCCATTTGGGGGGTTTTGGCACCCCGACCTTCGGGTGCTAATTTTTGGGCGCAGCTGTGCCCGTGGCCTATTTTTGGTACACGGAGGCCGCCCGCAAAATCTCGGGCCATTCCGAGTCCGGGGGACGAACTTCGCCCACGGCCCCCACCAAGGGTATAGCCCACCCGTTTTTTGGCCAATTTGGGGTTTTGGCACCCCGACCTTCGTGTGCAAATTTTTAGGCGCGGCTGTGCCCGTAGGCTATTTTTGGCGAACGGAGGCCACCCGCAAAGTCTCGTGGCAGTCCTAGTCTTGCGGATGAAGTTCGCCCACGCCCCCCACAAAGGCTATAGCCCACCCGATTTTTGGCCATTTTTCCGCTGGGGGGTTTTGGCACTCCGACCTTCGGGCGCAAATTTTTGGCCGCGGCTGTGCCCGTGGCCTCTTTTTGGCTCACGGAGGCCACCCGCAAAGTCTCGGACCATTCCGCGTCCGGCGGACGAACTTCGCCCACGCCCCCCACCAAGGCCATAGCCCACCCGTTTTTTGGCCATTTTTCCGCTGGGGGGTTTTGGCACCCCGACCTTCGGGCGCTAATTTTTTAGCGCGGCTGTGCCCGTGGCCTACTTTTGGCACACGGAGGCCGTCCGCAAAGTCTCGAGCCATTCCGAGTCCGGCGGACGAACTTCGCCCACGCCCCCCACCAAGGCTATAGCCCACCCGATTTTTGGCCATTTTTCCGCAGGGAGGTTTTGGCACCCCGACCTTCGGGCGCTAATTTTTGGGCACGGCTGTGCCCGTGGCCTATTTTTGGCACACGGAGGCTGCCCGCAAAGTCTCGGGCCAATCCGAGTCCGGCGGACGAACTTCGCCCACGCCCCCCACCAAGGGTATAGCCCACCCGATTTTTGGCCATTTTTCCGCTATGGGGTTTTGGCACCCCGACCTTCGGGCGCTAATTTTTGTGCGCGGCTGTGCCCGTGGCCTACTTTTGGCACACGGAGGCCGCCCGCAAATCCTCGGGCCATTCCGAGTCCGGCGGACGAACTTCGCCCACGCCCCCCACCAAGCCTATTGCCCACCCGTTTTTTGGCCATTTGGGGGGTTTTGGCACCCCGACCTTCGGGCGCTAATTTTTGTGCGCGGCTGTGCCCGTGGCCTAATTTTGGCACACGGAGGCCGCCCGCAAAGTCTCGGGCCATTCCGAGTCCGGCGGACGAACTTCGCCCACGCCCCCCACCAAGCCTATTGCCCACCCGTTTTTTGGCCATTTGGGGGGTTTTGGCACCCCGACCTTCGGGCGCTAATTTTTTAGCGCGGCTGTGCCCGTGGCCTACTTTTGGCACACGGAGGCCGCCCGCAAAGTCTCGGCTATTCCGGCCGGCGGACGAACTCGCCACGCCCCCCACCAAGGCCATAGCCCACCCGTTTTTTGGCCATTTTTCCGCTGGGGGTTTTTGGCACCCCGACCTTCGGGCGCTAATTTTTGAGCGCGGCTGTGCCCGTGGCCTACTTTTGGCACACGGAGGCCGCCCGCAAAGTCTCGGGCCATTCCGCGTCCGGCGGACGAACTTCGCCCACGCCCCCCACCAAGGCCATAGCCCACCCGTTTTTTGGCCATTTTTCCGCTGGGGGTTTTTGGCACCCCGACCTTCGGGCGCTAATTTTTTAGCGCGGCTGTGCCCGTGGCCTACTTTTGGCACACGGAGGCCGTCCGCAAAGTCTCGAGCCATTCCGAGTCCGGCGGACGAACTTCGCCCACGCCCCCCACCAAGGCTATAGCCCACCCGATTTTTGGCCATTTTTCCGCAGGGAGGTTTTGGCACCCCGACCTTCGGGCGCTAATTTTTGGGCGCGGCTGTGCCCGTGGCCTATTTTTAGCACACGGAGGCCGCCCACAAAGTCTCGTGCCATTCCTAGTCCGGCGGACGAACTTTGCCCACGCCCCCCACAAAGGCTATAGCCCACCCGATTTTTGGCCATTTTTCCGCAGGGGGTTTTGGCACCCCGACCTTCGGGCGCTAATTTTTGGGGGCGGCTGTGTCCGTGGCCTATTTTTGGCATGCGGAGGCCGGCCGCAAAGTCTCGCGCAATTCCGACTCCGGCGGATGGACTTCGCCCACGCCCTCCACCAAGGCTATAGCCCACCCGATTTTTGGCCATTTTTCCGCTGGGGGGTTTTGGCACCCCGACCTTCGGGCGCTACTTTTTCGGCGTGGCTGTGCCCGTGGCTTATTTTTGGCACAGGGAGGCCGCCCGCAAAGTCTCGGGCCATTCCGAGTCCGGCGGACGAAGTTCGCCCACGCCCCCCACCAAGGCTATAGCGCACCCGTTTTTTGGCCATTTGGGGGGTTTTGGCACCCCGACCTTCGGGTGCTAATTTTTGGGCGCGGCTGTGCCCGTGGCCTATTTTTGGCACACAGAGGCCGCCCGCAAAGTCTCGGGCCATTCCGCGTCTGGGACGAACTCGCCACGCCCCTCCCAGGACATAGCCCACCCGATTTTTGGCCATTTTTCCGCTGGGGGTTTTTGGCACCCCGACCTTCGGGCGCTAATTTTTGAGCGCGGCTGTGCCCGTGGCCTACTTTTGGCACACGGAGGCCGTCCGCAAAGTCTCGAGCCATTCCGAGTCCGGCGGACGAACTTCGCCCACGCCCCCCACCAAGGCTATAGCCCACCCGATTTTTGGCCATTTTTCCGCATGGAGGTTTTGGCACCCCGACCTTCGGGCGCTAATTTTTGGGCGCGGCTGTGCCCGTGGTCTATTTTTAGCACACGGAGGCCGCCCACAAAGTCTCATGCCATTCCTAGTCCGGCGGACGAACTTTGCCCACGCCCCCCACCAAGGCCATAGCCCACCCGTTTTTTGGCCATTTTTCCGCTGGGGGTTTTTGGCACCCCGACCTTCGGGCGCTAATTTTTTAGCGCGGCTTTGCCCGTGGCCTACTTTTGGTACACGGAGGCCGTCCGCAAAGTCTCGAGCCATTCCGAGTCCGGCGGACGAACTTCGCCCATGCCCCCCACCAAGGCTATAGCCCACCCGATTTTTGGCCATTTTTCCGCAGGGAGGTTTTGGCACCCCGACCTTAGGGCGCTAATTTTTGGGCGCGGCTGTGCCCGTGGCCTATTTTTGGCACCCGGAGGCCGCCCACAAAGTCTCGGGCCATTCCGAGTCCGGCGGACGAATCTCGCCACGCCCACCAAGGCTATAGCCCACCCGTTTATTGGCCATTTGGGGGGTTTTCGCAACCTGACATGCGGGCGCTAATTTTTGGGCGCGGCTGTGCCCAAGGCCTATTTTTGGCACCCGGAGGCCGCCCACAAAGTCTCGGGCCATTCCGAGTCCGGCGGACGAACTTCGCCCACGCCCCCCACCAAGGCTATAGCCCACCCGTTTATTGGCCATTTGGGGGGTTTTCGCAACCTGACCTTCGGGCGCTAATTTTTGGGCGCGGCTGTGCCTATTTTTGGCACCCGGAGGCTGCCCACAAAGTCTCGGGCCATTCCGAGTCCGGCGGACGAACTTCGCCCACGCCCCCCACCAAGGCTATAGCCCACCCGTTTATTGGCCATTTGGGGGGTTTTCGCAACCGGACCTTCGGGCGCTAATTTTTGGGCGCGGCTGTGCCCAAGGCCTATTTTTGGCCCATGGAGGCCGCCCGCAATTTCTCGGGCCATTCCGAGTCCGGCGGACGAACTTCGCCCACGCCCCCCACCAAGGCTATAGCCCACCCGATTTTTGGCAATTATTCCGCTGGGGGGTTTGGCACCCCGACCTTCGTGCGCTAATTTTTGGGCGCGGCTGTGCCCATGGCCTATTTTTGGCACCCGGAGGCCGCCCACAAAGTCTCGGGCCATTCCGAGTCCGGCGGACGAACTTCGCCACGCCTACCAAGGCTATAGCCCACCCGCTTTTGGCCATTTGGGGGTTTTGGCACCCCGAACTGGTGCTCATTTTTAAGGCGCTGGCTGGGCCTATTTTTGGCACACGGAGGCCGCCCGCAACGTCTCGGGCCATTCCGAGTCCGGCGGACGAACTTCGCCCACGCCCCCCACCAAGGCTATAGCCCACCCGTTTTTTGGCCCTTGGGGGGTTTTTGCACCCCGAACTTCGGGCGCTAATTTTTGGGCGCGGCTGTGCCCGTGGCCTATTTTTGGCACCCGGAGGCCGCCCACAACGTCTCGGGCCATTCCGAGTCCGGCGGACGAACTTCGCCACGCCACCAAGGCTTTAGGCCACCCGTTTATTGGCCATTTGGGGGGTTTTCGTACCCTGACCTTCGGGCGCTAATTTTTGGGCGCGGCTGTGCCCGTGGCCTATTTTTCGCACACGGAGGGCGCCCGCAAAGTCTCGGGCCATTCGGAGTCCGGCGGACGAACTTCGCCCACGCCCCCCACCAAGGCTATAGCCTACCCGATTTTTGGCCATTTTTCCGCTGGGGGGTTTTGGCACCCCGACCTTCGGGTGCTAATTTTTCGACGCGGCTATGCCCGTGGCCTATTTTTAGCACACGGAGGCCGCCCCCAAAGTCTCGGGCCATTCCGAGTCCGGCGGACGAACTTCGCCCACGCCTCCCACCATGGCTATAGCCCACCCGTTTTTTGGCCATTTGGGGGGTTTTGGCACCCCGACCTCCGGGCGCTAATTTTTGGGCGCGGCTGTGCCCGTGGCCTATTTTTGGCACACGGAGGCCGCCCGCAAAGTCTCGGGGCATTCCGAGTCCGGCGGATGAACTTCGCCCACTCCCCCCACCAAGGCTATAGCCCACCCGTTTTTTGGCCATTTGGGGGGTTTTGGCACCCCGACCTTCGGGCGCTAATTTTTGGGTGCGGCTGCGCCCGTGGCCTATTTTTGGCACCCGGAGGCCGCCCACAACGTCTCGGGCCATTCCGAGTCCGGCGGACGAACTTCGCCCACGCCCCCCACCAAGGCTATAGCCCACCCGTTTATTGGCCATTTGGGGGGTTTTCGTACCCTGACCTTCGGGCGCTAATTTTTGGGCGCGGCTGTGCCCGTGGCCTATTTTTGGCACACGGAGGGCGCCCACAACGTCTCGGGCCATTCGGAGTCCGGCGGACGAACTTCGCCCACGCCCCCCACCAAGGCTATAGCCCACCCGATTTTTGGCCATTTTTCCGCTGGGGGGTTTTGGCACCCCGACCATCGGGCGCTAATTTTTCGACGCGGCTATGCCCGTGGCCTATTATTAGCACACGGAGGCCGCCCCCAAATTCTCGGGCCATTCCAAGTCCGGCGGACGAACTTCGCCCACGCCCCCCACCAAGGCTGTAGCCCACCCAATTTTTGGCCATTTTTCCGCTGGGGGGTTTTGGCACCCCGACCTTCGGGCACTAATTTTTGGGCGCGTCTGTACCCGTGGCCTATTTTTGGCACATGGAGGCCGCCGGCAAAGTCTCGGGCCATTCCGAGTCCGGCGAACGAACTTCACCCACGCCCCCTACCAAGGCTATAGCCCACCCGATTTTTGGCCATTTTTCCGCTGGGGGGTTTTGGCACCCCGACCTTCGGGCGCTAATTTTTGGGCGCGGCTATGCCCATGGCCAATTTTTGACACACGGAGGCCGCCCACAAAGTCTCATGCCATTCCTAGTCCGGCGGACGAACTTTGCCCACGCCCCCCACCAAGGCCATAGCCCACCCGTTTTTTGGCCATTTTTCCGCTGGGGGTTTTTGGCACCCCGACCTTCGGGCGCTAATTTTTTAGCGCGGCTTTGCCCGTGGCCTACTTTTGGTACACGGAGGCCGTCCGCAAAGTCTCGAGCCATTCCGAGTCCGGCGGACGAACTTCGCCCATGCCCCCCACCAAGGCTATAGCCCACCCGATTTTTGGCCATTTTTCCGCAGGGAGGTTTTGGCACCCCGACCTTAGGGCGCTAATTTTTGGGCGCGGCTGTGCCCGTGGTCTATTTTTAGCACACGGAGGCCGCCCACAAAGTCTCATGCCATTCCTAGTCCGGCGGACGAACTTTGCCCACGCCCCCCACCAAGGCCATAGCCCACCCGTTTTTTGGCCATTTTTCCGCTGGGGGTTTTTGGCACCCCGACCTTCGGGCGCTAATTTTTTAGCGCGGCTTTGCCCGTGGCCTACTTTTGGTACACGGAGGCCGTCCGCAAAGTCTCGAGCCATTCCGAGTCCGGCGGACGAATCCGCCATGCCCCCACCAAGGCTATAGCCCACCCGATTTTTGGCCATTTTTCCGCAGGGAGGTTTTGGCACCCTGACCTTAGGGCGCTAATTTTTGCTGTGCCCGTGGCCTATTTTTGGCACCCGGAGGCCGCCACAAAGTCTCGGGCCATTCCGAGTCCGCGGACGAATCTCGCCCACGCCCCACCAAGGCTATAGCCCACCTGCTTTATTGGACATTTGGGGGGATTACGCAACCTGACATGCGGGCGCTAATTTTTGGGCGCGGCTGTGCCCAAGGCCTATTTTTGGCACCCGGAGGCCGCCCACAAAGTCTCGGGCCATTCCGAGTCCGGCGGACGAACTTCGCCCACGCCCCCCACCAAGGCTATAGCCCACCCGTTTATTGGCCATTTGGGGGGTTTTCGCAACCTGACCTTCGGGCGCTAATTTTTGGGCGCGGCTGTGCCCGTGGCCTATTTTTGGCACCCGGAGGCTGCCCACAAAGTCTCGGGCCATTCCGAGTCCGGCGGACGAACTTCGCCCACGCCCCCCACCAAGGCTATAGCCCACCCGTTTATTGGCCATTTGGGGGGTTTTCGCAACCGGACCTTCGGGCGCTAATTTTTGGGCGCGGCTGTGCCCAAGGCCTATTTTTGGCCCATGGAGGCCGCCTCGCACTTTCGGGCCATTCCGAGTCCGCGGACGAACTCGCCCACGCCCCACCAAGGCTATAGCCCACCCGATTTTTGGCAATTATTCCGCTGGGGTTTGGCACCCCGACCTTAGTGCGCTAATTTTTGGGCGCCTATGGCCTATTTTTGGCACCCGGAGGCCGCCCGCAAAGTCTCGGGCCATTCCGAGTCCGCGGACGAACTCGCCACGCCCCACCAAGGCTATAGCCACCCGTTTTTGGCCATTTGGGGGTTTTGGCACCCCGAACTGGTGCTCATTTTTGGGCGGCTGGGCCTGTGGCCTATTTTTGGCACACGGAGGCCGCCTGCAACGTCTCGGGCCATTCCGAGTCCGCGGACGAATCTCGCCACGCCCCACCAAGGCTATAGCCCACCCGGCCCTTGGGGGGTTTTTGCACCCCGAACTTCGGGCGCTAATTTTTGGGCGCGGCTGTGCCCGTGGCCTATTTTTGGCACCCGGAGGCCGCCCACAACGTCTCGGGCCATTCCGAGTCCGGCGGACGAACTTCGCCCACGCCCCCCACCAAGGCTATAGCCCACCCGTTTATTGGCCATTTGGGGGGTTTTCGTACCCTGACCTTCGGGCGCTAATTTTTGGGCGCGGCTGTGCCCGTGGCCTATTTTTCGCACACGGAGGGCGCCCGCAAAGTCTCGGGCCATTCGGAGTCCGGCGGACGAACTTCGCCCACGCCCCCCACCAAGGCTATAGCCTACCCGATTTTTGGCCATTTTTCCGCTGGGGGGTTTTGGCACCCCGACCTTCGGGTGCTAATTTTTCGACGCGGCTATGCCCGTGGCCTATTTTTAGCACACGGAGGCCGCCCCCAAAGTCTCGGGCCATTCCGAGTCCGGCGGACGAACTTCGCCCACGCCTCCCACCATGGCTATAGCCCACCCGTTTTTTGGCCATTTGGGGGGTTTTGGCACCCCGACCTCCGGGCGCTAATTTTTGGGCGCGGCTGTGCCCGTGGCCTATTTTTGGCACACGGAGGCCGCCCGCAAAGTCTCGGGGCATTCCGAGTCCGGCGGACGAACTTCGCCCACGCCCCCCACCAAGGCTATAGCCCACCCGTTTTTTGGCCATTTGGGGGGGTTTTGTCACCCCGACCTTCGGGCGCCACTTTTAGGTGCGGCTGCGCCGTGGCCTATTTTTGGCACCCGGAGGCCGCCACAACGCCTCGGGCCATTCCGAGTCCGGGACGACCGCCCACGCCCCCCACCAAGGCTATAGCCCACCCGTTTATTGGCCATTTGGGGGGTTTTCGTACCCTGACCTTCGGGCGCTAATTTTTGGGCGCGGCTGTGCCCGTGGCCTATTTTTGGCACACGGAGGGCGCCCACAACGTCTCGGGCCATTCGGAGTCCGGCGGACGAACTTCGCCCACGCCCCCCACCAAGGCTATAGCCCACCCGATTTTTGGCCATTTTTCCGCTGGGGGGTTTTGGCACCCCGACCATCGGGCGCTAATTTTTCGACGCGGCTATGCCCGTGGCCTATTATTAGCACACGGAGGCCGCCCCCAAATTCTCGGGCCATTCCAAGTCCGGCGGACGAACTTCGCCCACGCCCCCCACCAAGGCTGTAGCCCACCCAATTTTTGGCCATTTTTCCGCTGGGGGGTTTTGGCACCCCGACCTTCGGGCACTAATTTTTGGGCGCGTCTGTACCCGTGGCCTATTTTTGGCACATGGAGGCCGCCGGCAAAGTCTCGGGCCATTCCGAGTCCGGCGAACGAACTTCGCCCACGCCCCCCACGAAGGCTATAGCCCACCCGATTTTTGGCCATTTTTCCGCTGGGGGGTTTTGGCACCCCGACATTCGGGCGCTAATTTTTGGGCGCGGCTGTGCCCGTGGCCTATTTTTGGCACACGGAGGCCGCCCGCAAAGTCTCGGGCCATTCCGTGTCCGGCGGACGAACTTCGCCCACGCCCCCCACCAAGGCTATAGCCCACCCGATTTTTGGCCATTTTTCCGCTGGGGGGTTTTGGCACCCCGACCTTCGGGCGCTAATTTTTGGGCGCAGCTATACCCATGGCCAGTTTTTGGCACACGGAGGCCGCCCGCAAAGTCTCGGGCCATTCCGAGTCCGGCGAACGAACTTCGCCCACGCCCCCCACCAAGGCTATAGCCCACCCGATTTTTGGCCATTTTTCCGCTGGGGGGTTTTGGCACCCCGACCTTCGGGCGCTAATTTTTGGGCGCGGCTGTGCCCGTGGCCTATTTTTGGCACACGGAGGCCGACCGCAAAGTCTCGGGCCATTCCGAGTCCGGCGGACGAACTTCGCCCACGCCCCCCACCAAGGCTATAGCCCACCCGATTTTTGGCCATTTTTCCGCTGGGGGGTTTTGGCACCCCGACCTTCGGGCTCTAATTTTTGGACGCGGCTGTGCCCGTGGCCTATTTTTGGCACACGGAGGCCGCCCGCAAAGTCTCGGGCCATTCCGAGTCCGGCGGACGAACTTCACCCTCACCCCCCACCAAGGCTATAGCCCACCCGTTTTTTGGACATTTGGGTGGTTTTGGCACCCCGACCTTCGGGCGCTAATTTTTTAGCGCGGCTGTGCCTGTGGCCTATTTTTGGTACACGGAGGCCGCCCGCAAAGTCTCGGGCCATTCGGAGTCCGGCGGACGAACTTCGCCCACGCCCCCCAGCAAGGCTATAGCCCACCCGATTTTTGGCCATTTTTCCGCTGGGGGGTTTTGGCACCCCAAACTTCGGGCGCTAATTTTTGGGCGCGGCTATGCTCGTGGCCTATTTTTGGCACACGGAGTGGGCCCCCAAAGTCTCGGGCCATTCCGAGTCCGGCACGAACTTCGCCCACGCCCCCCACCAAGGCTATAGCCCACCCGATTTTTGGCCATTTTTCCGCTGGGGGGTTTTGGCACCCCGGCCTTCGGGCACTAATTTTTGGACGCGGCTGTACCCGTGGCCTATTTTTGGCACACGGAGGCCGCCCGCAAAGTCTCGGGCCATTCCGAAACCGGCGGACGAACTTCGCCCACGCCCCCCACCAAGGCTATAGCCCACCCGATTTTTGGCCATTTTTCCGCTGGGGGGTTTTGGCACCCCGACCTTCGGGTGCTAATTTTTTGACGCGGCTCTCCCCGTGGCCTATTTTTAGCTCACGGAGGCCGCCCCCAAAGTCTCGGGCCATTCCGAGTCCGGCGGACGAACTTCGCCCACGCCCCCCACCAAGGCTATAGCCCACTCGTTTTTTGGCCATTTGGGGGGGTTTGGCACCCCGACCTTCGGGCGCTAATTTTTAAGGCTGTGCCCGTGGCCTATTTTTGGCACCCGGAGGCCGCCCACAAAGTCTCGGGCCATTCCGAGTCCGGCGGACGAACTTCGCCCACGCCCCCCACCAAGGCTATAGCCCACCCGTTTATTGGCCATTTGGGGGGTTTTCGCAACCTGACATGCGGGCGCTAATTTTTGGGCGCGGCTGTGCCCAAGGCCTATTTTTGGCACCCGGAGGCCGCCCACAAAGTCTCGGGCCATTCCGAGTCCGGCGGACGAACTTCGCCCACGCCCCCCACCAAGGCTATAGCCCACCCGTTTATTGGCCATTTGGGGGGTTTTCGCAACCTGACCTTCGGGCGCTAATTTTTGGGCGCGGCTGTGCCCGTGGCCTATTTTTGGCACCCGGAGGCGGCCCACAAAGTCTCGGGCCATTCCGAGTCCGGCGGACGAACTTCGCCCACGCCCCCCACCAAGGCTATAGCCCACCCGTTTATTGGCCATTTGGGGGGTTTTCGCAACCGGACCTTCGGGCGCTAATTTTTGGGCGCGGCTGTGCCCAAGGCCTATTTTTGGCCCATGGAGGCCGCCCGCAATTTCTCGGGCCATTCCGAGTCCGGCGGACGAACTTCGCCCACGCCCCCCACCAAGGCTATAGCCCACCCGTTTTTTGGCCATTTGGGGGGTTTTCGCACCCCGACCTTCGGGCTCTAATTTTCGGCGCGGCTGTGCCCGTGGTCTATTTTTGGCACACGGAGGCCGCCCGCAAAGTCTCGGGCCATTCCGAGTCCGCGGATTTAACTTCGCCACACCCCCACCAAGGCTATAGCCCACCCGTTTTTTGGCCATTTGGGGGGTTTTGGCACCCCGACCTTCGGGCGCTAATTTTTGGGTGCGGCTGAGCCCGTGGCCTATTTTTGGCACACGGAGGCTGCCCGCAAAGTCTCGGGCCATTCCGAGTCCGGCGGACGAACTTCGCTCACGCCCCCCACCAAGGCTATAGCCCACCCGATTTTTGGCCATTTTTCCGCTGGGGGGTTTTGGCACCCCGACCTTCGGGCACTAATTTTTTGGCGCGGCTGTGCCCGAGGCCTATTTTTGGCACACGGAGGCCGCCCGCAAAGTCTCGGGCCATTCGGAGTCCAGCGGACGAACTTCGCCCACGCCCCCCACCAAGGCTATAGCCCACCCGATTTTTGGCCATTTTTCCGCTGGGGGGTTTTGGCACCCCGACCTTCGGGCGCTAATTTTTGGGCGCGGCTGAGCCCATGGCCTATTTTTGGCACACGGAGGCCGCCCGCAAAGTCTCGGGCCATTCCGAAACCGGCGGACGAACTTCGCCCACGCCCCCCACCAAGGCTATAGCCCACCCGATTTTTGGCCATTTTCCGCTGGGGGGTTTTGGCACCCCGACCTTCGGGTGCTAATTTTTTGACGCGGCTCTCCCCGTGGCCTATTTTTAGCTCACGGAGGCCGCCCCCAAAGTCTCGGGCCATTCCGAGTCCGGCGGACGAACTTCGCCCACGCCCCCCACCAAGGCTATAGCCCACCCGTTTTTTGGCCATTTGGGGGGGTTTGGCACCCCGACCTTCGGGCGCTAATTTTTGGGCGCGGCTGTGCCCGTGGCCTATTTTTGGCACCCGGAGGCCGCCCACAAAGTCTCGGGCCATTCCGAGTCCGGCGGACGAACTTCGCCCACGCCCCCCACCAAGGCTATAGCCCACCCGTTTATTGGCCATTTGGGGGGTTTTCGCAACCTGACATGCGGGCGCTAATTTTTGGGCGCGGCTGTGCCCAAGGCCTTTTTTTGGCACCCGGAGGCCGCCCACAAAGTCTCGGGCCATTCCGAGTCCGGCGGACGAACTTCGCCCACGCCCCCCACCAAGGCTATAGCCCATTCATTTTTTGGCCATTTGGGGAGTTTTGGCATCCGACCTTCGGGTGCTAATTTTTGGCGCGGCAGTGCCCGTGGCATATTTTTGGCACACGGAGGGGGCCCCCAAAGTCTCGGGCCATTCCGAGTCCGGCGGACGAACTTCGGCCACACCCCCCACCAAGGCTATAGCCCACCCGTTTTTTGGCCATTTGGGGGGTTTTGGCCCCCCGACCTTCGGGTGCTAATTTTTGGGCGCGGCTGTGCCCGTGGCCTATTTTTGGCACATGGAGGCCGCCCGCAAAGTTTCGTGCCATTCCTAGTCCGGCGGACGAACTTCGCCCACGCCCCCCACCAAGGCTATAGCCCACCCGATTTTTGGCCATTTTTCCGCTGGGGGGTTTTGGCACCCCGACCTTCGGGCGCTAATTTTTGGGCGCAGCTTTGCCCGTGGCCTATTTTTGGCACACGGAGGCCGCCCGCTAAGTCTCGGGCCATTCCGAGTCCGGCGGACGAACTTCGCCCACGCCCCCCACCAAGATTATAGCCCACCCGTTTTTTGGCCATTTGGGGGGTTTTGGCACCCCCACCTTCGGGTGCTAATTTTTGGGCGCGGCTGTTCCCGTGGCCTATTTTTGGCACACGGAGGCCGCCCGCAAAGTTTCGTGCCATTCCTAGTCCGGCGGACGAACTTCGCCCACGCCCCCCACCAAGGCTATAGCCCACCCGTTTTTTGGCCATTTGGGGGGTTTTGGCACCCCCACCTTCGGGTGCTAATTTTTGGGCGCGGCTTTGCCCGTGGCCTATTTTTGGCACAGGGAGGCCGCCCGCAAAGTCTCGGGTCATTCCGAGTCCGGCGGACGAACTTCGCCCACGCCCCCCACCAAGGCTATAGCCCACCCGTTTTTTGGCCATTTGGGGGGTTTTGGCACCCCGACCTTCGGGCGCTAATTTTTGGGCGCGGCTGTGCCCGTGGCCTATTTTTGGCACCCGGAGGCCGCCCACAAAGTCTCGGGCCATTCCGAGTCCGGCGGACGAACTTCGCCCACGCCCCCCACCAAGGCTATAGCCCACCCGTTTATTGGCCATTTGGGGGGTTTTCGCAACCTGACATGCGGGCGCTAATTTTTGGGCGCGGCTGTGCCCAAGGCCTATTTTTGGCACCCGGAGGCCGCCCACAAAGTCTCGGGCCATTCCGAGTCCGGCGGACGAACTCGCCACGCCCACCAAGGCTATAGCCCACCCGTATCTTGGCCACTTGGGGGGTTTTCGCAACCTGACCTTCGGGCGCTAATTTATGGGCGCGGCTGTGCCCGAGGCCTATTTTTGGCACCCGGAGGCTGCCCACAAAGTCTCGGGCCATTCCGAGTCCGGCGGACGAAGTACGCCCAAGCCCCCAACCAAGGCTATAGCCCACCCGTTTATTGGCCATTTGGGGGGTTTTCGCAACCGGACCTTCGGGCGCTAATTTTAGGGCCCGCATGTCCCCAAGGCATATTTTTGCCCATGGAGGCCGCCGCACTTTCGGGCTATTCCGAGTCCGCGGACGAACTCGCCCCACCAAGGCTATAGCCCACCCGTTTTTTGGCCATTTGGGGGGTTTTCGCACCCCGACCTTCGGGCTCTAATTTTCGGCGCGGCTGTGCCCGTGGCCTATTTTTGGCACACGGAGGCCGCCCGCAAAGTCTCGGGCCATTCCGAGTCCGGCGGACGAACTTCGCCCACGCCCCCCACCAAGGCTACAGCCCACCCGATTTTTGGCCATTTTTCCGCTGGGGGGTTTTGGCACCCCGACCTTCGGGCGCTACTTTTTAGACGCGGCTAAGCCCGTGGCCTATTTTTGGCACACGGAGGCTGCCCCCAATGTCTCGGGCCTTTCCGAGTCCTGCGGACGAACTTCGCCCACGCCCCCCACCAAGGCTATAGCCCACCCGATTTTTGGCAATTTTTCCGCTGGGGGGTTTTGGCACCCCGACCTTCGGGCACTAATTTTTTAGCGCGGCTGTGCCCGAGGCCTATTTTTGGCACACGGAGGCCGCCCGCAAAGTCTCGGGCCATTCGGAGTCCAGCGGACGAACTTCGCCCACGCCCCCCACCAAGGCTATAGCCCACCCGATTTTTGGCCATTTTTCCGCTGGGGGGTTTTGGCACCCCGACCTTCGGGCGCTAATTTTTGGGCGCGGCTGAGCCCATGGCCTATTTTTGGCACACGGAGGCCGCCCGCAAAGTCTCGGGCCATTCCGAGTCCGGCGGACGAACTTCGCCCACGCCCCCCACCAAGGCTATAGCCCATTCATTTTTTGGCCATTTGGGGAGTTTTGGCATCCGACCTTCGGGTGCTAATTTTTGGCGCGGCAGTGCCCGTGGCATATTTTTGGCACACGGAGGGGGCCCCCAAAGTCTCTGGCCATTCCGAGTCCGGCGGACGAACTCGCCACGCCCCACCAAGGTTATAGCCCACCCGTTTTTGGCCATTTGGGGTTTTGGCCCCGACCTTCGGTGCTAATTTTTGGGCGCGGCTGTGCCGTGGCCTATTTTTGGCACATGGACGCCGCCTTTCGTGCCATTCCTAGTCCGGGACGAACTTCGCCACGCCCACCAAGGCTATAGCCCACCCGATTTTTGGCCATTTTTCCGCTGGGGGGTTTTGGCACCCCGACCTTCGGGCGCTAATTTTTGGGCGCAGCTTTGCCCGTGGCCTATTTTTGGCACACGGAGGCCGCCCGCAAAGTCTCGGGCCATTCCGAGTCCGGCGGACGAACTTCGCCCACGCCCCCCACCAAGGTTATAGCCCACCCGTTTTTTGGCCATTTGGGGGGTTTTGGCACCCCCACCTTCGGGTGCTAATTTTTGGGCGCGGCTGTTCCCGTGGCCTATTTTTGGCACACGGAGGCCGCCCGCAAAGTTTCGTGCCATTCCTAGTCCGGCGGACGAACTTCGCCCACGCCCCCCACCAAGGCTATAGCCCACCCGATTTTTGGCCATTTGGGGGGTTTTGGCACCCCCACCTTCGGGTGCTAATTTTTGGGCGCGGCTTTGCCCGTGGCCTATTTTTGGCAATGGGAGGCCGCCCGCAAAGTCTCGGGTCATTCCGAGTCCGGCGGACGAACTTCGCCCACGCCCCCCACCAAGGCTATAGCCCACCCGTTTTTTGGCCATTTGGGGGGTTTTGGCACCCTGACCTTCGGGCGGTAATTTTTGGGCACGGCTGTGCCCGTGGCCTATTTTTGGCACACGGAGGCCGCCCGCAAAGTCTCGGGCCATTCCGAGTCCGGCGGACGAACTTCGCCCACGCCCCCCACCAAGGCTATAGCCCACCCGATTTTTGGCCATTTTTCCGCTGGGGGGTTTTGGCACCCCGACCTTCGGGCGCTAATTTTTGGGCGCGGCTGTGCCCGAGGCCTATTTTTGGCACACGGAGGCCGCCCGCAATTTCTCGGGCCATTCCGAGTCCGGCGGACGAACTTCGCCCACGCCCCCCACCAAGGCTATAGCCCACCCGTTTTTTGGCCATTTGGGGGGTTTTCGCACCCCGACCTTCGGGCTCTAATTTTTGGGCGCGGCTGTGCCCATGGCCTATTTTTGGCACACGGAGGCCGCCCGCAAAGTCTCGGGCCATTCCGAGTCCGGCGGACGAACTTCGCCCACACCCCCCACCAAGGCTATAGCCCACCCGATTTTTGGCCATTTGCTTTGGCGCCCGACCTTCGGGCGCTAATTTTGGGTGCTGTGCCTGTGGGCCTATTTTTGGCACACGGAGGCGGCCCGCAAAGTCTCGGGCCATTCAGTCCGGCGGACGAACTCGCCACGCCCCCACCAAGGCTATAGCCCACCCGATTTTTGGCCATTTTTCCGCAGGGGGTTTTTGCACCCGACCTTCGGGCCCTAATTTTTGGGCGCGCTGTGCCTGTGGCCTATTTTTGGCACATGGAGGCAGCCCGCAGTCTCGGGCCATTCCGAGTCCGCGGACGAACGCCCCCGCCCACCAAGGCTATAGCCCACCCGATTTTTGGCCATTTTTCCGCTGGGGGGTTTTGGCACCCCGACCTTCGGGCACTAATTTTAGGGCGCGGCTTTGCCCGTGGCCTAGTTTTGGCACACGGAGGCCGCCCGCAAAGTCTCGGGCCATTCCGAGTCCGGCGGACGAACTTCGCCCACGCCCCCCACCAAGGCTATAGCCCACCCGTTTTTTGGCCATTTGGGGGGTTTTGGCACCCTGACCTTGGGGCGGTAATTTTTAGGCACGGCTGTGCCCGTGGCCTATTTTTGGCACCCGGAGGCCGCCCACAAAGTCTCGGGCCATTCCGAGTCCGGCGGAAGAACTTCGCCCACGCCCCCCACCAAGGCTATAGCCCACCCGTTTTTTGGCCATTTGCGGGGTTTTCGCAACCTGACCTTCGGGCGCTAATTTTTGGGCGCGGCTGCGCCCAAGGCCTATTTTTGGCACACGGAGGCCGCCCGCAATTTCTCGGGCCATTCCGAGTCCGGCGGACGAACTTCGCCCACGCCCCCCACCAAGGCTATAGCCCACCCGTTTTTTGGCCATTTTTCCGCAGGGGGTTTTCGCACCCCGACCTTCGGGCTCTAATTTTCGGCGCGGCTGTGTCCGTGGCCTAATTTTGGCACACGGAGGCTGCCCGCAAAGTCTCGGGCCATTCTGAGTCCGGCGGACGAACTTCGGCCACACCCCCCACCAAGGCTATAGCCCACCCGTTTTTTGGCCATTTGGGGGGTTTTGGCACCCCGACCTTCGGGCGCTAATTTTTTGGTGCGGCTGTGCCTGTGGCCCATTTTTGGCACACGGAGGCTGCCCGCAAAGTCTCGGGCCATTCCGAGTCCGGCGGACGAACTTCGCCCACGCCCCCCACCAAGGCTATAGCCCACCCGATTTTTGGCCATTTTTCCGCTGGGGGGTTTTGGCACCCCGACCTTCGGGCGCTAATTTTTGGGCGCGGCTGTGCCCGAGGCCTATTTTTGGCACACGGAGGCCGCCCGCAATTTCTCGGGCCATTCCGAGTCCGGCGGACGAACTTCGCCCACGCCCCCCACCAAGGCTATAGCCCACCCGTTTTTTGGCCATTTGGGGGGTTTTCGCACCCCGACCTTCGGGCTCTAATTTTTGGGCGCGGCTGTGCCCGTGGCCTATTTTTGGCACACGGAGGCCGCCCGCAAAGTCTCGGGCCATTCCGAGTCCGGCGGACTTCGCCACACCCCCACCAAGGCTATAGCCCACCCGCTTTTTGGCCATTTGGGTTTTGCGCCCGACCTTCGGGAGCTACTTTTTGCGTGCGGCTGTGCCCGTGGCCTCATTTTTGGCACACGGAGGCGGCCCGCAAAGTCTCGGCCATTCAGTCCGCGGACGAATCTCGCCCACGCCTACCAAGGCTATAGCCCACCCGATTTTTGGCCATTTTTCCGCAGGGGGTTTTGGCACCCTGACCTTCGGGCCCTACTTTTGGGCGCGGCTGTGCCCGTGGCCTATTTTTGGCACATGGAGGCAGCCCGCAGTCTCGGGCCATTCCGAGTCCGCGGACGAATCTCGCCACGCCCCACTCAAGGCTATAGCCCACCCGATTTGGCCATTTTTCCGCTGGGGGTTTTGGCACCCTGACCTTCGGGCACTAATTTTTGGGCGCTTTGCCTGCGTGGCCTATTTTTGGCACACGGAGGCCGCCGCAAAGTCTCGGGCCATTCCGAGTCCGGCGGACCCGCCACGCCCACCAAGGCTATAGCCCACCCGTTTTTTGGCCATTTGGGGGGTTTTGGCACCCCGATCTTCGGGCGGTAATTTTTGGGCGCGGCTGTGCCCGTGGCCTATTTTTGGCACACGGAGGCCGCCTGCAAAGTCTCGGGCCATTCCGAGTCCGGCGGATGAACTTCGCCCACGCCCCCCACCAAGGCTATAGCCCATTCATTTTTTGGCCATTTGGGGAGTTTTGGCATCCGACCTTCGGGTGCTAATTTTTGGAGCGGCAGTGCCCGTGGCCTATTTTTGGCACACGGAGGGGGCCCCCAAAGTCTCTGGCCATTCCGAGTCCGGGGCGGACGAATCTCGCCACGCCCACCAAGGTTATAGCCTGACCTGCTTTTGGCCATTTGGGGGGTTTCGGCCCCGCGACCTTCGGGTGCGAATTTTTGGGCGCGGCTGTGTCCGTAGCCTATTTTTGGCACATGGAGGCCGCCCGCAAAGTTTCGTGCCATTCCTAGTCCGGCGGACGAACTTCGCCCACGCCCCCCACCAAGGCTATAGCCCACCCGATTTTTGGCCATTTTTCCGCAGGGGGTTTTGGCACCCCGACATTCGGGTGCTAAGTTTTGGGCGCGGCAGTGCCCGTGGCCTATTTTTGGCACACGGAGGCCGCCCCCAAAGTCTCTGGCCATTCCGAGTCCGGGCGGATTTAATCTCGCCACGCCCCCCTCAAAGGTTATAGCCCACCCGTTTTTTGGCCATTTGGGGGGTTTTGGCACCCCGACCTTCGGGTGCTAATTTTTGGGCGTGGCTGTGCCCGTGGCCTATTTTTGGCACATGGAGGCTGCCCGCAAAGTTTCGTGCCATTCCTAGTCCGGCGGACGAACTTCGCCCACGCCCCCCACCAAGGCTATAGCCCACCCGATTTTTGGCCATTTTTCCGCAGGGGGTTTTGGCACCCCGACCTTCGGGCCCTAATTTTTGGGCGCGGCTGTGCCCGTGGCCTATTTTTGGCACATGGAGGCCGCCCGCAAAGTCTCGGGCCATTCCGAGTCCGGCGGACGAACTTCGCCCACGCCCCCCACCAAGGCTATAGCCCACCCGATTTTTGGCCATTTTTCCGCTGGGGGGTTTTGGCACCCCGACCTTCACTAATTTTTGGGCTGCGTTGCTGTGGCCTATTTTTGGCACACGGAGGCGCCCCGCAAAGTCTCGGTCCATTCCGAGTCCGGGCGGACCCACGCCCCACCAAGGCTATAGCCCACCCGTTTTTTGGCCATTTGGGCGGTTTTGGCACCCCGACCTTCGGGCGGTAATTTTTGGGCGCGGCTGTGCCCGTGGCCTATTTTTGGCACACAGAGGCCGCCTGCAAAGTCTCGGGCCATTCCGAGTCCGGCGGACGAACTTCGCCCACGCCCCCCACCAAGGCTATAGCCCATTCATTTTTTGGCCATTTGGGGAGTTTTGGCATCCGACCTTCGGGTGCTAATTTTTGGCGCGGCAGTGCCCGTGGCCTATTTTTGGCACACGGAGGGGGCCCCCAAAGTCTCTGGCCATTCCGAGTCCGGCGGACGAACTTCGCCCACGCCCCCCACCAAGGTTATAGCCCACCCGTTTTTTGGCCATTTGGGGGGTTTTGGCCCCCCGACCTTCGGGTGCTAATTTTTGGGCGCGGCTGTGCCCGTGGCCTATTTTTGGCACATGGAGGCCGCCCGCAAAGTTTCGTGCCATTCCTAGTCCGGCGGACGAACTTCGCCCACGCCCCCCACCAAGGCTATAGCCCACCCGATTTTTGGCCATTTTTCCGCTGGGGGGTTTTGGCACCCCGACCTTCGGGCGCTAATTTTTGGGCGCAGCTTTGCCCGTGGCCTATTTTTGGCACACGGAGACCGCCCGCAAAGTCTCGGGCCATTCCGAGTCCGGCGGACGAACTCGCCACGCCCACCAAGGTTATAGCCCACCCGCTTGGCCATTTGGGGTTTTGGCACCCCCACCTTCGGGTGCTAATTTTTGGGCGCGGCTGTTCCCGTGGCCTATTTGGCACACGGAGGCCGCCCCGCAAAGTTTCGTACCATTCCTAGTCCGGGACGAATCTCGCCACGCCCCACTCAAGGCTATAGCCCACCCGATTTTTGGCCATTTGGGGGGTTTTGGCACCCCCACCTTCGGGTGCTAATTTTTGGGCGCGGCTTTGCCCGTCGCCTATAATACGCAATGGGAGGCCGCACGCAAAGTCTCGGGTCATACCGAGTCCGGCGGACGAACTTCGCCCACGCCCCCCACCAAGGCTATAGCCCACCCGTTTTTTGGCCATTTGGGGGGTTTTGGCACCCTGACCTTCGGGCGGTAATTTTTGGGCACGGCTGTGCCCGTGGCCTATTTTTGGCACACGGAGGCCGCCCACAAAGTCTCGGGCCATTCCGAGTCCGGCGGACGAACTTCGCCCACGCCCCCCACCAAGGCTATAGCCCACCCGTTTTTTGGCCATTTGGGGAGTTTTGGCATCCGACCTTCGGGTGCTAATTTTTGGGGGCGGCAGTCCCCGTGGCCTATTTTTGGCACACGGAGGCCGACCCCAAAGTCTCTGGCCATTCCGAGTCCGGCGGACGAACTTCGCCTACGCCCCCCACCAAGGCTATAGCCCACCCGTTTTTTGGCCATTTGGGGGGTTTTGGCACCCCGACCTTCGGGTGCTAATTTTTGGGCGCGGCTGTGCCCGTGGCCTATTTTTGGCACATGGAGGCTGCCCGCAAAGTTTCGTGCCATTCCTAGTCCGGCGGACGAACTTCGCCCACGCCCCCCACCAAGGCTATAGCCCACCCGATTTTTGGCCATTTTTCCGCAGGGGGTTTTGGCACCCCGACCTTCGGGCGCTAATTTTTGGGCGCGGCTGTGCCCGTGGCCTATTTTTGGCAAACAGAGGCCGCCCGCAAAGTCTCGGGCCATTGCGAGTCCGGCGGACGAACTTCGCCCAAGCCCCCCACCAAGGCTATAGCCCACCCGATTTTTGGCCATTTTTCCGCAGGGGGGTTTTGGCACCCCGACCTTCGGGCGCTAATTTTTGGGCGCGGCTTTGCCCGTTGCCTATTTTTGGCACACGGAGGCTGCCCGCAAAGTCTCGGGCCATTCCGAGTCCGGCGGACGATCTTCGGCCACGCCCCCCACCAAGGCTATAGCCCACCCGTTTTTTGGCCATTTGGGGGGTTTTGGCACACCCCGACTCAGGGTGCTAATTTTGAGCGCGCTGTGCCCGTGGGCCTCTTTTTGGCTCACGGAGGCTGACCACAAAGTCTCGGACCCTTTTTCCGAGAACGGGCAACGGTCTCGCCCCACGCCCACCAAGGCTATAGCCCACCCGATTTTTGGCCATTTTTCCGCTGGGGGGTTTTTGCACCCCGACCTTCGGGCTCTACTTTTTGGGCGCAGCTTTGCCCGTGGCCTATTTTTGTCACACGGAGGCCGCCCGAAAAGTCTCGGGCCATTCCGAGTCCGGCGGACGAACTTCGCCCACGCCCCCCACCAAGGCTATAGCCCACCCGTTTTTTGGCCATTTGGGGTTTTGGCCCCGACCTTCGGTGCTAATTTTTGGGCGCGGCTGTGCCCGGTCCTATTTTTGGCACACGGAGGCCGCCCGCAGTCTCGCTATTCCAGTCCGGGCGAATCCGCCCACGCCACCAAGGTTATAGCTCACCTGCTTTTGGCCATTTGGGGGTTTTGCACCCCACCTTCGGGTGCTAATTTTGCTGGCCGTTCCCGTGGCCTATTTTTTGGCACACGGAGGCCGCCCGCAAAGTTTCCCTAGTCCGGGACGAACTCGCCCACGCCCCCTAGAGCTATAGCCCACCCGATTTTTGGCCATTTTTCCGCAGGGGGTTTTGGCACCCCGACCTTCGGACGCTAATTTTGGGCGCTGTGCCTGCGGGCCTATTTTTGGCAAACAGAGGCCGCCTCTCGTGGACGGGTCTAATCTGGGGGTTTGGCACCCACGGTGCGGATTTTTGGCACACACGGAGGTTCTCGCCCCCGCCTCGCCCACGCCCTACCTGGCTATAGCCCACCCGATTTTTGGCCATTTTTCCGCAGGGGGGTTTTGGCACCCCGACCTTCGGGAGCTAATTTTTGGGAGCGGCTTTGCCTGTGGCCTATTTTTGGCACACGGAGGCTGCCTGCAAAGTCTCCGGCCATTCCCGAGTCCGGGATAACTTCGCCCACGCCCCACCAAGGCTATAGCCCACCCGCTTTTGGCCATTTGGGAGTTTTGGCACACCTTTACGGCAGTGCCTATTTTTGGCACACGGAGGCTGCCCCCAAAGTCTCTGGCCATTCTCGCCCACGCCACTAAGGTTATAGCCACCCGCTTTTGGCCATTTGGGGGTTTTGCAGGGTGCTAATTTTTGGCGCGGCTGGCCTATTTTTGGCACATGGAGGCCGCCCGCAAAGTTTCCTGCCATTCCTAGTCCGCGGACGAACTTCGCCCCACGCCCACCAAGGCTATAGCCCACCCGATGGCCATTTTTCCGGGGGGTTTTGGCACCCCGACCTTCGGGCTACTTTTGGCTGTGCCTGCGGGCCTATTTTTGGCACATGGAGGCAGCCCGCAAAGTCTCGGGCCATTCCGAGTCCGGCGGACGAACTTCGCCCACGCCCCCCACCAAGGCTATAGCCCACCCGATTTTTGGCCATTTTTCCGCTGGGGGTTTTGGCACCCACCTTCGGCACTAATTTTTGGGCGCGCTTTGTCCGTGGCCTATTTTTGGCACACGGAGGCCGCCCGCAAAGTCTCGGGCCTTCCGAGTCCGCGGATTTAATCTCGCCCACGCCCCCCACCAAGGCTATAGCCCACCCGTTTTTTGGCCATTTGGGGGGTTTTGGCACCCCGACCTTCGGGCGGTAATTTTTTGAGCGGAAGTGCCCGTGGCCTATTTTTGGCACACGGAGGGGGCCTGCAAAGTCTCGGGCCATTCCGAGTCCGGCGGACGAACTTCGCCCACGCCCCCCACCAAGGCTATAGCCCATTCATTTTTTGGCCATTTGGGGAGTTTTGGCATCCGACCTTCGGGTGCTAATTTTTGGAGCGGCAGTGCCCGTGGCCTATTTTTGGCACACGGAGGGGGCCCCCAAAGTCTCTGGCCATTCCGAGTCCGGCGGACGAACTTCGCCCACGCCCCCCACCAAGGATATAGCCCACCCGTTTTTTGGCCATTCGGGGGGTTTTGGCACCCCCACCTTCGGGTGCTAATTTTTGGGCGCGGCTGTTCCCGTGGCCTATTTTTGGCACACGGAGGCCGCCCGCAAAGTTTCATCCTAGTCCGGCGGACGAACCGCCCACGCCCCACTAAGGTTATAGCCCACCATGGCCATTTACGGGTTTTGGCCTCCGACCTTCGGGTGCTAAGTTTTGGGCGCGCTGTGCCAGTGCCTATTTTTTGGCACATGGAGGCCGCCTGCAGTTTCGTGCCATTCCTAGTCCGCGACGAAGCCGCCACGCCCCCCACCAAGGCTATAGCCCACCCGATTTTTTGCCATTTTTCCGCAGGGGGTTTTGGCGCCCCGACCTTCGAGCCCTAATTTTTGGGCGCGGCTGTGCCCGTGGCCTATTTTTGGCACACGGAGGCCGCCCGCAAAGTCTCGGGCCATTCCGAGTCCGGCGGACGAACTTCGCCCACGCCCCCCACCAAGGTTATAGCCCACCCGTTTTTTGGCCATTTGGGGGTTTGGCACCCCACCTTCGGGTGCTAATTTTTAAGGCGCTGTTCCCGTGGCCTATTTTTGGCACACGGAGGCCGCCCGCAGTTTCGTGCGTTATTCCTAGTCCGGCGGACGAATCTCGCCACGCCCCACCAAGGCTATAGCCCACCCGTTTTGGCCATTTGGGGTTTTGGGCACCCCCACCTTCGGTGTTATTTTTTGGGCGCGCTTTGCCTGGCCGCCTATTTTTGGCACACGGAGGCCGCCTGCAAAGTCTCGGGCCATTCCGAGTCCGCGGACGAACTCTCGCCCACGCCCCACCAAGGCTATAGCCCACCCGCGGCCATTTGGGGGTTTTGGCACTTGACCTTTCGGTAATTTTGTGCGCGGCTGTGCCTGCGGGCCTATTTTTGGCACACGGAGGCCGCCTCAAAGTCTCGGGCTATTCCAGTCCGCGGACGAACTCTCGCCACGCCCCACCAGGCTATAGCCCACCCAAGTTTTTGCCATTTGGGAGTTTTGCATCCGACCTTCGGTGCTAATTTTTAGCAGGCAGTGCTCGTGGCTATTTTTGGCACACGGAGGCTGACCCCAAAGTCTCTGGCTATTCCGAGTCCGCGACGAATCTCGCCTTACGCCTACCAAGGTTATAGCCCACCTGCTTTTTGGCCATTTGGGGGTTTTGCACCCCACCTGGTGCTAATTTTTAAGGTGTTCCCGTGGCCTATTTTTGGCACACGGAGGCCGCCCGCAAAGTTTCGTGCCATTCCTAGTCCGGCGGACGAACTTCGCCCACGCCCCCCACCAAGGCTATAGCCCACCCGATTTTTGGCCATTTTTCCGCAGGGGGTTTTGGCACCCCGACCTTCGGGCGCTAATTTTTGGGCGAGGCTTTGCCCGTGCCCTATTTTTGGCACACGGAGGCTGCCCGCAAAGTCTCGGGCCATTCCGAGTCCGGCGGACGATCTTCGCCCACGCCCCCCACCAAGGCTATAGCCCACCCGTTTTTTGGCCATTTGGGGGGTTTTGGCACCCTGACCTTCGGGTGCTAATTTTTGAGCGCGGCAGTGCCCGTGGCCTATTTTTCGCACACGGAGGCTGCCCACAAAGTCTCGGACCCTTCCGAGTCCGGCGGACGAACTTCGCCCACGCCCCCCACCAAGGCTATAGCCCACCCGATTTTTGGCCATTTTTCCGCTGGGGGGTTTTGGCACCCCGACCTTCGGGCGGTAATTTTTGGGAGCATCTTTGCCCGTGGCCTATTTTTGGCACACGGAGGCCGCCCGCAAAGTCTCGGGCCATTCCGAGTCCGGCGGACGAACTTCGCCCACGCCCCCCACCAAGGCTATAGCCCACCCGTTTTTTGGCCATTTGGGGGGTTTTGGCACCCTGACCTCGGGCACTAATTTTAAGGGCAGCTGTGCCTGGGTGGCCTATTTTTTGCACACGGAGGCGCCTTACAAAGTCTCGGACATTCCGAGTCCGAATGAAAATCTACGCCTACGCCTACCAAGGCTATAGCCACCTGCTTTTTGGCCATTTGGGGTTTGGCACCCCTTGGTGCTACTTTTGCGGCTGTGCCGTGCTCATTTTTGTACACGGAGGCTGCCCCCAAAGTCTCTGCAGGTAATATTACGTCGTTGGGTGGACCCAATCTCGCCACGCCCCACCAAGGTTATAGCCCACCCGATTTTGGCCATTTGGGTATTGGCACCTGACCTTTCGGGAGCCAATTTTTGGTGCCTGCCTATTTTTTTGGCACACGGAGGCGCACGCAAAGTCTTGGGCCATTCCAAGTCCGGCGGACGAACTTTGCTCCACGCCCCACCAAGGATATAGCTGACTCACCCTTTTTTTGGCCATTTTTCCGCTATTTGGCACCCCGACAATCGGTGCTTTTTAGGCGCGGCTCGCCCTGCGGGCTTCCAGGTTTGGCACACGGAGGCCACTCTACAAAGTCTCGGCAATTGTCCGGGTGACAGAACGCCCACGCCCGACAAAGGCTTAGCCCACCCGCTTTTTGGCCATTTGGGGGTTTGGCACCTCGACCTTCGGGCACTATTTTTTGACGCTGCCATGTGCCTGTGGCCTATTTTTGGCACACCCGGAGGCCGCCTCGCAAAGTCTCGGCCATTCGAGTCCAATGGGCGGACGAACTCGCCACGCTCAAGGCTATAGCCCACCCATTTTATTTGGGGTTTTGGCACCCCTGACCTTCGGCAAGCCATTTTTCGGGCGCTGCTGTGCCTGTGCCTCTATTTTTTGCACACGGATGCCGCCCGCAGAAAGTCTCGTGCCATTCCTAGTCCGGGCGGGATAAATTCGCCCACGCCCCACCAAGCTATAGCCCACCCGATTTTTGGGCATTTTTCCTCTGGGGGTTTTGCACCACCTTCGGCGCTAATTTGCGCGGCTGTGCCTGTGGCTCTATTTTTGGCTCATACGGAGGCCGCCCGCAAAGTCTCGGCCACTCGAGTCCGGCGGACGAACTCGCCCACGCCCACCAAGGCTATAGCCCACCCGATTGGCCATTTTCCGCAGGGGGTTTTGGCACCCCGACCTTCGGGCGCTAATTTTTTAAGGCTGTGCCTGCAGTTTTTTTTGGTACACACATGGAGGCCGCCCGCATAAAGTCTCGGGCCACTCCGAGTCCGGGGACGACTTCGCCTACGCCCACTAACGCTTATAGCCCACCCGCTTTTTTGGCCATTTTTCCGCCGGGGTTTTAGCACTTCACCTTCGGCGCTTTAATTTTGGCTGCTGTGCCTGCAGGCCTATTTTTGGCATAATGGAGGCCGCCCCCGCAGTTTAGGGGCTATTCCGAGTCCGCGGACGAACATCGCCCACGCCCCCCACCAAGGCTATAGCCCACCCGTTTTTTGGCCATTTGGGGGGTTTTGGCACCCCGACCTTCGGGTGCTAATTTTTCGGCGCGGCTGTGCCCGTGGCCTATTTTTGGCACACGGAGGCCGCGCGCAAAATCTCGTGCCATTCCTAGCCCGGTGGACGAACTTCGCCCACGCCCCCCACCAAGGCTATAGCCCACCCGATTTTTGGCCATTTTTCCGCAGGGGGGTTTTGGCACGCCGACCTTCGGGTGCTAATTTTTGGGCGAGGCTGTGCCCGTGGCCTATTTTTGGCACACGGAGGCCGTCCGCAAAGTCTCGGGCCATTTGGAGTCCGGCGGACGAACTTCGCCCACGCCTACCAAGGCAGCCCACCTGCTTTTTGGCCATTTTTCCGCTAGGGGTTTTGGCACCCTGACCTTTCGGGTGCTAATTTTTAGGCGCGGCCTGCTCTGCGTGGCCTAGTTTTGGCACTTTTGAAACAGAGGCCGCCCGCATAAAGTCTCGGGCCATTCCCGAGTCCGCAGACGAATCTTCGCCCACGCCCCACCAAGGCTATAGCCGACCCGTATTTTTGGCCACTTGGGGTTTTTTGACCTTCGTCAGCATTTTTAAAAGTGCGCCGCGGGCTTCCATTTTTTTTTAGCGCACGGAGGCTGCCCGCAGTCTCCGGCCATTCCGAAGTTCGCGGACGAACTTCGCCCACGCCTCACCAAGGCTATAGCCCACCCGATTTTAGCCATTTGGGGGTATTGCTTGGCACCCCCGACCTTTGGGAGCAAATTTTTGGGCGCGGCTGTGCCTGTGGCCTATTTTTGGAACACGGAGGCCGCCTGCGAAAGTCTCGGGCCATTCCGAGTCCGGGACTTTGCCCTCTACGCCCCACTCAAGGCTATAGCCACCACCCGCTTTTTTTGGCTATTTTTCCGCTAGGGGTTTTGCACCCCGACCTCGGGTGCTGATTTTAGGGGGCCGCCCTGCGTGGCCTAGTTTGGGCTTAGCACGGAGGCCGCCTGTAGTCTCGGCCATTCCGAGTCCGCGGACGAATCTCGCCACGCCCTACCAAGGCTATAGCTCACCCATTTTTGGCCATTTAGGGGGTTTTTTCTGCACCCCGATCTTCGGCGCTAATTTTTGTGCGTGGCTGTACCCGTGGCCTATTTTTGGGCACACGGAGGCCGCCATAAGTTTCGGGCTTCCGAGTCCGCGGACGAACTCGCCACGCCTACCAAGGTTATAACCGCCTGCTTTTAGCCATTTGGGGGTTTGCACCACACGACCTTCGAGCTAATTTTTATGCTGCTGTGCCTGCGGGCCTATTTTTGGCACACGGAGGCCGCCCTGCAAAGTCTTGGGCCATGCCAAGTCCGGTAGACGAACTTGCCCACGCCCCATTTCACCAAGGATATAGCCAGACCACCTGCTTTTTTTGCCATTTTTTCCGCTGGGTTTTGGTACCCCGACCTTCGGGTGCTAATTTTTAGGAGCGGCTCTGTCCGTGGCCTAGTTTTGGCACACACAGAGGCCATTAAAGCAAAGTCCCAGTGGGGCTATTCAGTCCGACGGGGGCCCCTCGCCCACGCCCCACCAAGGCTATAGCCGACCCGGGGCTTTTTTGGCCATTTGGGGTTTTGGCACCCCGACTGGGTGCCACTTTTTGGCGCGGCTGTGCCCGTGGCCTATTTTTGGCACAATGGAGGGCCGCCTCCAAAAGTCTCTGGCCATTCCGAGTCCGGGCGGACGAACCGCCATGCCTCTACACCAAGGCTATAGCCCACCATTTTTGGCCATTTTTCCGCTGGGGTTGTGGCACTTGACCTTCGGCGCGCTACTTTTGCGCCAGCGGCTGTGCCTGTGGCCTATTTTTGGCACACGCAGGAGGCCGCCCAAAGTCTCTGGCCATTCCGAGTCCGGTATGAACTTTAATCGCCCCACGCCCCCACCAAGGCTATAGCCTACCCGATTTTTGGCCATTTTTCCGCTGGGGTTTTGGCACCGCGACTGGCGCTACTTTTGTGCGGCTTTGCCCGTGGCCTATTTTGGCACACGGAGGCCGCCCTCCAAAGTCTCGGCACCTTCGAGTCCACCTCGCCCACGCCCAGATAAAGCGCTATAGCCCACCTGCTTTTTTGGTCATTTGGGGTTTTGCACCCAGACTTCTCGGGTGCTAATTTTTCGCGCGGTGGTGCCTATGCCCATGCCTATTTTTGGCACGAGACCGCCTCTCCCCACAGTCTCGTGCTATTCCTAGTCCGGGCGGAGGAACTTCGACCACGCCCATAAGGCTATAGCCCACCCGATTTTGGCCATTTTTCCAGGTTTTTCAAGCACCCGACCTGGGCGCTTATTTTTGGGCGCGGCTGTGCCTGCGGTGGCCTATTTTTTTGACACACGGAGGCCGCCTGTAATGTCTCGGCCATTCGAAGGTCCAGTCCGGCGGACGAATTCGCTTATACACTCCCTACTCAAGGCTATAGCCTTACCCGATTTTTGGCCATTTTTCCGCTGTGGGTTTTGGCACCCCGTCCTTTCGGGCGCTAATTTTTGAGCTGCTGCGGCCTGCATTAGTGGCTATTTTTGGCACACGAGGCCCTCTAAAGTCTCGGGCCATTCCGAACGTAGACGAACCTTCGCCCACGCCCCTTCACCAAGGGCTATAGCTCTACCCGATGGCCATTTTTCCGCAGGGGTTTTGGCACTTCGACCTTCACTACTATTTTTAAGGCGCTGGCTTGTGCCTGGCCTATTTTTTTGGCACTGGAGGCTGCCCGCAGAAGTCTCGGACCAGGCTATTCTGAGTCCGCGAACCTGTGAACTTCCATGCCCACGCCAAAACATAATAGCCCACCCGCTTTTGCACATATCCTAGGGTGTTTTTGGCACACCGACTGGTGCTACTTTTGGGCACGGCTGTGCCTGCGGGCTATTTTTGCACACGGAGGCCGCCCGCAAAGTCTCGGCTATTCCCGAGCCTGGCGGACGACGCCGCCCGCGCTTCTCACCTGCTATAGCCTACCCGCTTTTGGCTATTTGGGGTTTTGCACCTTGAAGGCTTCTTCGTGCGCGGCTGAGCCTGGTGGGCCTGGCGGCGACACGGAGGCGCCCATGCAGTGTCGCGCGGTTATTCCTAGTCCGCGGATTTACCCGCCCACAACCCCACCAAGGCTACTGTAGCCACCATGGCTTTTTGCCATTTGGGTTTTGGGTACACCACTTTCGGTGCTAATTTTAGGCGCGGCTGTGCCTGTGGCCTATTTTTGGCACACGGAGGACGCCCCAAAGTCTCGGGCCATTCCTGAGTCCGCGGATGAACTCCTTGCTTGCTCACCAACGCTATAGCCCACCCGATTTTTGGCCATTTTTCCGCTGGGGGTTTTGGCAGCCCGACCTGGTGCTAATTTTTAGGTGAGGCTATGCCTGCGGGCCTATTTTTGGCAGTAGAAGGTGCCCCAAAGTCTCGGGCCATTCGAGTCCGGGCGGATGAATCCGCTTTGCCACGCACCTCACCAATGCTATAGCCCATCCGATTTGGCCATTTTCCGCTAGGTTTTGGCACCCGACCTCGGGTGCTAATTTTTAGGCGCGCTGTGCCTGCGTGGCTCCACTTTTTGGCACACGGAGGCAGCCTCAGCAAGTCTCGGGCACCCGAAGTCCAAGGACAACTCGCCACACGCCCTGGGCCAAGGCCGCTTCACCCGATTTTGGCCATTTTCCGCTTAGGGGTTTTGGCACTCGACCTTTGGTCGCTAATTTTTTTGGGCGCGGCTGTGCCTGTGAATCCTATTTTGACACACGGAGGTCAGCCCGCAGTCTAGGCCATTCCGAGTCCGGGGCGGACGAATGTCGCCACGCCCCACCAAGGCTATAGCTCACCTGCGTTTTGGCCATTGGGGTTTTGGCACCCTGACTCCGGGTTTCACTTTGGTACGGCTGTGCCTGCGGCCTATTTTTACACCCGGAGGCCGCCGCAAAGTCTCGGCCATTCTGAGTCTGGCGGAAGAACTTCGCCCACGCCCCACCAGGCTATAGCCTCACCCGATTTTGGCCATTTTTCCACTGGGGTTTTGGCACCCCACGACCTTGGCGCTAATTTTGGATATACTTCGTCGTATGCCTGTGGCCTATTTTTCTTTGGAGGCTGTCGCCCCAAAGTCTCGGGCCATTCGAGTCCGGGCGGTAGATTCACTGCCCCCACTCAAGGCTATATGCTCACGGATTTGTTGCTGCCATATTAGAGTTTTGGGCACCCCGAAATTCAGGTACAAAATACTTTTTTTAAATGGCTTGGCTGTGCCTGACAGCCCTACCCGGAGGCAGCCTTCGGAGACTCAGTGCCATTCCTAGTCCGGCCGTGACCGAATCTTCCATCGCCCACAAGTGCCATGCTTTTACCACGGAAGCTTGGCCTGTTGGCGTTTTCCAGGGGGTTTGGTGAATTAGTTTGGTGGCGGTAATTTTAGCGATAGCTTAAGGCAGTAATGCTTTTGAACCTAATTTTGCAGATTTGAGGCGCCCTGGAAGTCTCCATTCTGAAGTCCGAGACAAACTTCGACCACGCCTACCAAAGAGCTTGCCCACCCGATTTTTGGCCATTTTCAGCTGATTTGGCACCAAAGGTTAATTTATGGGCGCGGCTGGCTGCTAAATATTTTAACACCGGGAGACGCCAAAAGTCTCGGGCCATTCAGTCAATGAGATCGAATTCGCCACACGCTTCACTACCTGCCATATTGGCGGCAGTAGCCCACCCGCTTTTCGCCATCAGGGGTTTTGGCACCCCGACCTTCTGGCGCTAATTTTTATGCGGCTGTGCCACAGTGTGGCTCATTTTTGGCACCAGGAGGTTGCCTGCAAAGTCTCGGCCATTCCGAGTCCGGGCGGACGCATCCCGCCCCACTCCCCCCAGGCTATAGCCACCTCACGGTTTCTGGCCATTTGGGGGTTTTCGCACTCGACCTTCGGACGCTAATTTTCGGCGCTGTGCCTGTAGGGCTACTTGGCTAGCCTGCACGGAGGCCGCCCGCAAAAGTCTCGGACTATTCCTGAGTCCATGACAAATCTCGCCACGCCCTACTTCTTCAAGGCTTTTAGCCACCTGATTTTGCCATTTTTTCCGCTTGGGGTTTTGCACCCGACCTTCGCGGTCGCTAATTTTGGGCGCTGGGCTGTACCCAGAATAACTATTTTTTTGGCACACGGAGGTCAGCCGCCCCAAAATCTCGGGCCATTCCGTGTCCGGCGAGACGAATCTCGCCACCCCAATGCTCAGTCTAGTAAATTTCCCACCTGCTTTTGGCCATTTGGGGTTTTGGCACTTTCCTGAACTTCGGGCGGCTAATTTTGTGCGGCTGTGCCTGCGATCTTGGCTCATTTTTTTAACCTCCGAGGCCGCCCGCAAAGTCTCGGGCTATTCGAGTCTCAAGGTTGACGGTGATTTGATCTCGCCCCACGCCCACCAAGGCTATAGCCCACCCGTTATTGGCCATTCGGGGGTTTTGTCGACCCATGACGCGCTATTTTGGGGCGGCTGGTCCATTGGCTTCACTCTGGTACACTGGAGGCCACCTGCAAAGTCTCGGGCCACACCGAGTGAAACCGCGGACGACCGCCCACGCCACCAAGCGCTTGGTAGCCACCCGAGTTTTTGCCATTTTTCCGTCAGAGTTTTGGCACCCTCGACTCTTCGGGCGCTAATTTTTGGCGGCTGCTATGCCCGTGGCCTATTTTTGCACACGGAGGCCGCCCCAAAATCTCGGGCTATTCCGGCCCATGGACGAATCTCGCCCACGCCCCACCAAGGCTATAGCCCACCCGTTGCTGACATTCGGGGTTTTGGCACCTTGACTGGTGCTAATTTTTAGGCGCAGCTGTGCCTGCGGGCCTCATCGCTTTTTTGGCACACGGAGGCCGCCCGGAAAGTCGCGTGCCATTCTAGTCCGGGTGGACGAACTTCGCCACGCCCCACCAAGGCTATCGCCGACCACCCGATTTTTGGCCATTTTTCCGCAGGGGGTTTTGGTACCCCTGACCTTTGGGTGCCAATTTTTAGGCGCTGCCAGTGTAGCCCACTCTTGGCACACGGAGGCCGCCCGCAAAGTCTCGGCCATTCCGAGTCCGTGGACAAACTCTCGCCACGCCTACCAAGGCTTTAGCCCACCCGATTTTGGCCATTTTTCCGTGGGGTTTTGGGCACCCTGACCTTCGGTCGCTACTTTGGGCGCTGCTGTGCCTGCAGAGTGTGTGCCCATTTTTGGCACACGGAGGCCGCCTGCAAAGTCTCGGGCCATTCCGAGTCCGCGGATTTGTCTCGGCTCACGCCTACCAAGGCTATAGCCTACCTGCTTTTTGCCATTGGGGTTTTGGCACCCCGACCTTTCGGGTAAAAGCACTTTTGGGCGCGCTGTGCCTGCGGTGGCTCATTTTTGGCTCCAGGAGGCCGCCCCGCAAAGCTCGGCAATTCCCAGTCCGCCAAGCGGACGATCTCGCCCACGCCTACCAAGGCTATAGCCCACCGCTTATTGCCATTTGGGGGTTTTCGCACTCGACCTTCGGACGCTAATTTTTGCGCACGGTTATGCCCGTGGCCTATTTTTGGCACACACGGAGGCGCCCCAAAGTCTCTTCGGCCATTCTGTCCGCTGATGAACCTCGCCACGCCCCACCAAGCGCTATAGCCCACCCGACATTTTTGGCCATTTTTCCACCGGGGTTTTGGCACCCCACCTTTCGGCGCTAATTTGGTCATGCCCGTGGCCTATTTTTGGCACACGGAGGCCGCCCCTTCAATGTCTCGGCTATTCCGAGTCCGCGGAAGAACTTCGCCCACGCCCCCACCAAGGCTATAGCCCACCCGATTTTTGCCATTTTTCCGCTGGGGTTTTGGCACCGACCTTCGGCGCTAATTTTTGACGCGCTATGCCTGTGGCCTATTTTTTTAGCACACGGAGGCCACCCCCAAAGTCTGGGGCTATTCCGAGTCCGGACGGATCAACTCGCCCACGCCCTACCAAGGCTATAGCCACCCGCTTTTTGGCCATTTGGGGGTTTTGGCACCCCAAAGTTTGGGTGCAAATTTTTGGGCTGCTGCTGTGCCCATGGCCTATTTTTGGCACACGGAGGTCAGCCGCAGTCTCGGGCATTCCGAGTCCGCGGACGAACCTCGCCTACGCCCTACCAAGGCTATAGCCCACGCGCTTTTGGCCATTTATGGGGTTTTGGCACCCTGAGACTGTCGGGTGCTAATTTTCTGCTGCCTGCTGTGCCTGGGCTCTATTTTTGCACACGGAGGCCGCCTCGCAGTTTCATGCTATTCCTAGTCCGGCGGGACGTAACTCGCCACGCCCTGTACCAAGGCTATAGACCACCCGATTTTTGGCCATTTTTCCGCAGGGGGTTTTGGGTACCCCGACCTTCGGGCGCTAATTTTTACATGGGCGCAACTGTGCCTGTGGCCTATTTTTTAGCACACACGGAGGCCGCCTGCAGTTTCATGCTATTCCTAGTCCGGCGGGACGAACTCGCCACGCCCCACCAAGGCTATAGACCACCCGGCTTTTGGCCATTTTTCCGCAGGGGGTTTTGGTACCCGACCTGGGGTGCTAATTTTTGGGCGCGGCTGTGCCTGTGGCCCACTTTGGCACATGGAGGCCGCCCGCGCAGTCTCGGGCATTCCGAGTCCGCGGGATAAATTCGCCCCACGCCCCTACCAAGGCTTTAGCCCACCCGATTTTTGGGCCATTTTTCCGCGCTGGGGTTTTGGCACCCCTGCCTTTCGGGTCAAAGCTAATTTTGGGCGCGGGCCAGCTAGGCCTGCCTGGGTGGCCGGCTTTTTGGCACCCGGAGGCCGCCCGCAAAGTCTCGGGCCATTCCGAAGTCTGGCGGATGAACTTCGCCCACGCCCCACCAAGGCTATAAATTTCACCCGTTATCGCATTTGGGGGTTTTCGACTTCGACCTTGGGAGCTACCTTGGGCGCGGCTGTGCCTGTGGCCTAATTTTTGGCACACACGGAGGCCGCCCCGCAGTCTCGGCCATTCCGAGTCCGGGACAAATCTCGCCCACGCCCCAACAAGGCTATAGCCCACCTGCTTTTTGCCAGTTTTTGCACTCCGACCTTCGGCGCTACTTTAAGTGCCTGTGGGCCTATTTTTTTGCACCAGGAGGCCGCCTGCAAAGTCTCGGGCCATTCCGAGTCCGGGCGGGAAGAACTCTCAACCACGCCCACCAAGGCTATAGCCTACCCGCTTTTCTGCCATTTGGGGGTTTTGGCAACCCGACTCTTCGGTGCTAATTTTTAGGCGCAGCTGTGCCTGTGGCCTATTTTTGGTGCACACGGAGGCCGCCCGGAAAGCCCATTCCTAGTCCGTGGACGAACCTCGCCCACGCCCTACCAAGGCTATCGACCACCCGATTTTGCCATTTTTCCGCAGGGGTTTCGGTACTCCCGACTGGTGCTAATTTTAGGCGCGGCTGCTGCCTGTGGCTCCACTTTGGCACCAGGAGGCCGCCCGCAATGTCTCGGCCATTCCTGAGTCCGGCGGACAAATCTCGCCCACGCCTACCAAGGCTTTAGCCCACCCGATTTTTGCCATTTTTCCGCTGGGGTTTTGCACCACCTTCGGTCGCTAATTTTTGGGCGCGGTGTACCTCAGAATCCTATTTTTTGGCACACGGAGGCCGCCCGCGAAAATTCGGGCTATTCTGAGTCCGCGGATTTGTCTCGCCCACGCCCACCAAGGCTATAGCCCACCCGGCCATTTGGGGTTTTGCACCCCGACTCGGCGCCAATTTTGGGAGAGGCTGTGCCCTGGCCAATTTTTTGCACCAGGAGGCCGCCCGCAAAGTCTCGGCCATTCCGAGTCCGGGCGGACGCACTTCGCCCACTCCCCCACCAAGGCTATAGCCCAATTTCACCGCTTATCAAGCATTCGGGGTTTTCGCACCCGACCTTCGGACGCTAATTTCGGCGCGGCTGTGCCTGTGGCCTAATTTTGGCACACGGAGGCCGCCCGCAAAGTCTCGGCCATTCCGAGTCCGGCGGACAAATTCGCCCCACGCCCCTACCAAGGCTTTAGCCCACCTGATTTTTGCCATTTTTCCGCTGGGGTTTTGCACCGACCTTCGGTCGCTAATTTTTGGGCGCGGCTGTACCAGAATCTATTTTTGACACACGGAGGCCGCCTCGCAGTCTCGGCCATTCCGAGTCCGGGCGGACGGTCTCGCCCACGCCCCACCAAGGCTATAGCCCACCCTTCGGCCATCGGGGGTTTTGGCACCCCACCTGGGCGCTAATTTTGGCGTAAGGCTGTGCCTGTGGCCTATTTTTGGCACTCAGGAGGCCGCCCGCAAAGTCTCGGGCCATTCCGAGTCCGCGGACGAATCTCGCCACGCCCCACCAAGCCTATAGCCCACCTCGTTATTGCCATTTGGGAGGTTTTCGTACTCCGACCTTCGGATGCTAATTTCTCGGCGCGGCTGTGCCTGTGGCCTAATTTGGTACACGGAGGCTGCCCGCAAAGTATCGGGCCATTCCGAGTCCGGCGGACGAACTTCGCCCACGCCCCCCACCAAGGCTATAGCCCACCCGATTTTTGGTCATTTTTCCGCTGGGGGGTTTTGGCACCCCGACCTTCGGGTGCTAATTTTTGGGCGCGGTTATGCCCGTGGCCTATTTTTGGCACACGGAGGCCGCCCCCAAAGTCTCGGGCCATTCCGAGTCCGGCGGATGAACTTCGCCCACGCCCCCCACCAGGGCTATAGCCCACCCGATTTTTTGCCATTTTTCCGCTGGGGGGTTTTGCCACCCCGACCTTCGGGCGCTAATTTTTGGACGCGGCTATGCCCGTGGCCTATTTTTAGCACACGGAGGCCACCCCCAAAGTCTCGGGCCATTCCGAGTCCGGCGGACGAACTTCGCCCACGCCCCCCACCAAGGCTATAGCCCACCCGTTTTTTGGCCATTTGGGGGGTTTTGGCACCCCAACAATTGGGTGCAAATTTTTGGGCGCGGCTGTGCCCGTGGCCTATTTTTGGCACTCGGAGGCCGCCCGCAAAGTCTCGGGGCATTCCGAGTCCGGGCGACGACTCGCCTACGCCTACCAAGGCTATAACCCACGCCATGGCCATTTGGGGTTTTGCACCCCGACCGCCGGGTGCTAATTTTTAGGCGCTGCTGTGCCTGTGGGCCTTTTTGGCACACGGAGGCCGCCCGCAGTTTCATGCTATTCCTAGTCCGCGGACGAACTCGCCACGCCTACCAAGGCTATAGACTACCCGACTTTGGGCCATTTTTCCGCAGGGGGTTTTGGTACCTGACCTTCGGCACTAATTTTGACGCGGCTGTGCCCGTGGGTGGCTCACTTGGCACACGGAGGCCGACTCCCAAAGTCTCGGCCATTCCGAGTCCGCGGACAAACTCGCCCACGCCCAACCAAGGCTTTAGCCCACCCGATTTTGGCCGCTTTTCCGCTTGGGGATTTGCATCCCGACCTTCGGTCGCTACATTTTGCGCGCAGCTGCCTGCTTTCCTATTTTTTAGTACACGGAGGCCGCCCCAAAGTCTCGGCCATTCCCGAAACTGCAGACGGGTCTCGCCCACGCCTACCAAGGCTATAGCCCACCCATGGCCATTTGGGGGTTTTGGCACCCCGAGGTTCGTGCAACTTTGGGCGCGGCCGTGCCCGTGGCCTATTTTACACACGGAGGCCGCCCGCAAAGGCTCGGGCATTCCGAGTCCGGGCGACCCGCCTACGCCTACTCAAGGCTATAGCCCACGCCGCTTTTTCTACCATTGGGGTTTTGCACCCCGACTGGGTGCTAATTTTTAGAGTGGCTGTGCCTGGGGCTATTTTTGGCACACGGAGGCCGCCTTTGCAGTTTCTCATGCCATTCCTTAGTCCGCGACGAATTCGCCACGCCCCACCAAGGCTATAGACCACCCGATGGCCATTTCCGTAGGGGGTTTTGCACTCTGACCTTCGGGCACTAATTTTTGACGCTGTGCCTGCGGGCCTCCAATTGCACACGGAGGCCGCCTGCAAAGTCTCGCCATTCCGAGTCCGGCGGACAAATCCGCCCACGCCTACCAAGGCTTTAGCCCACCCGATTTTTGGCCTCAGCGCTGGGGATTTTGCCACCTGACCTTCGGTCGCCAATTTTGGGCGCAGCTGTGCCTGTGGCCTATTTTTAGCACACGGAGGCCGCCCCAAAGTCTCGGGCCATTCCGAGTCCGGGACGAATCTTCGCCCACGCCCCCACCAAGGCTATTGCCCTCCCTGCCATTTGGGGTTTTGGCACCCTGACTCGGGCGCTAATTTTTAAGGGCCCGGCTGTGCCCGTGGCTATTTTTGGCACACGGAGGCAGGCCGCAAAGTCTTCGGGCTATTCAAGTCCGGCGGACGGTCTCGCCCACGCCCACTCTGCTATAGCCCACCCCGCTTTTTGGCTATCATTGGGCTTTTTGGCACCCCGACCTTCGGGCGCTAATTTTTGGGCGCGGCTGTGCCCGTGGCCTATTTTTGGCACCAGGAGGCCGCCCGCAAAGTCTCGGGCCATTCCGAGTCCGGCGGACGCACTTCGCCCACTCCCCCCACCAAGGCTATAGCCCACCTGTTTATTGGCCATTTGGGGGGTTTTCGTACCCCGACCTTCGGACGCTAATTTTCGGGCGCGGCTGTGCCTGTGGCCTAATTTTGGCACACGGAGGCCGCCCGCAAAGTCTCGGGCCATTCCGAGTCCGGCGGACAAACTTCGCCCACGCCCCCTACCAAGGCTTTAGCCCACCCGATTTTTTGCCATTTTTCCGCTGGGGGGTTTTGGCACCCCGACCTTCGGTCGCTAATTTTTGGGCGCGGCTGTACCCGTAACCTATTTTTGACACACGGAGGCCGCCCGCAAAGTCTCGGGCCATTCCGAGTCCGGCGGACGAACTTCGCCCACGCCCCCCACCAAGGCTATAGCCCACCCGTTTTTTGGCCATTGGGGGGGTTTTGGCACCCCGACCTTCGGGCGCTAATTTTTGGGCGCGGCTGTGCCCGTGGCCTATTTTTGGCACCAGGAGGCCGCCCGCAAAGTCTCGGGCCATTCCGAGTCCGGCGGACGAACTTCGCCCACGCCCCCCACCAAGCCTATAGCCCACCTGTTTATTGGCCATTTGGGAGGTTTTCGTACCCCGACCTTCGGACGCTAATTTTCGGGCGCGGCTGTGCCCGTGGCCTATTTTTGGCACACGGAGGCCGCCCGCAAAGTCTCGGGCCATTCCGAGTCCGGCGGACAAACTTCGCCCACGCCCCCCACCAAGGCTTTAGCCCACCCGATTTTTGGCCGTTTTTCCGCTGGGGGATTTTGCCACCCCGACCTTCGGTCGCTAATTTTTGGGCGCGGCTGTACCCGTAACCTATTTTTGACACACGGAGGCAGCCCGCAAAGTCTCGGGCCATTCCGAGTCCGGCGGACGCACTTCGCCCACTCCCCCCACCAAGGCTATAGCCCACCTGTTTATTGGCCATTTGGGGGGTTTTCGTACCCCGACCTTCGACGCCAATTTCGGGCGCGCTGTGCCTGTGGCCTAATTTTTGGCACACGGAGGCCGCCCCAAAGTCTCGGGCCATTCCGAGTCCGCGGACGAATCTCGCCACGCCCCACCAAGGCTATTGCCTCTCCCGGGCTATTTGGGGGTTTTGGCACCCCACCTCGGGCGCTAATTTTTGCTTCGGCTGTGCCTGGGCCTATTTTTGGCACACGGAGGCCGGCCGCAGTCTCGGCCATGAAGTCCGGCGGACGAACTCGCCACGCCTACTCAAGGCTATAGCCCACCTGCTTTTGCCATTGGGGGTTTTGGCACCCCGACCTTCGGGCGATAATTTTTGGGCGCGGCTGTGCCCATGGCCTATTTTTGGCACCAGGAGGCCGCCCGCAGTCTCGGGCCATTCCGGAGTCCGCGGACGACTTCGCCCACTCCCACTCAAGGCTATAGCCCACCTGCTTATCCATTCGGGGGTTTTCGTGACCTTCGACGCTAATTTTCGGCGCGGCTGTGCCTGTGGCCTAATTTTGGTACACGGAGGCCGCCTGCAAAGTCTCGGCCATTCCGAAGTCCGCGACAAACTTCGCCCACGCCCTACCAAGGCTTTAGCCCACCCGATTTTTGCCATTTTTCCGCTTGGGGTTTTGCACCGACCTTCGGTCGCTAATTTTTGGGCGCGGCTGTACCAGAACCTATTTTTGACATACACGGAGGCAGCCCGCAAAGTCTCGGGCCATTCCGAGTCCGCGGACGAATCTCGCCCCACGCCCCACCAAGGCTATAGCCCACCCGCTTTTGGGCCATTGGGGGTTTTGGCACCCCCGACCTTCGGCGCTAATTTTGGGCGGCTGTGCCTGCGGGTCCTATTTTTGGCACTCAGGAGGCCGCCCGCAAAGTCTCGGGCTATTCCTGAGTCCGCGGACGAATCTCGCCACGCCCCACTCAAGCCTATAGCCCACCTTTTATTGGCCATTTGGGAGGTTTTCGCATTCCGACCTTCGGACGCGACTTCGGCGCGCTGTGCCTGCGGGCCTATTTTTTTGGCACACGGAGGCCGCCCGCAGTCTCGGGCTATTCCAGTCCGGCGGACGAATCTCGCCTACGCCCTACTCAAGGCTATAGCCCACCCGTTTATTGGCCATTTGGGGGGTTTTCGCAACCTGACCTTCGGGCGCTAATTTTTGGGGGCGGCTGTGCCCACGGCCTATTTTTGGCACACGGAGGCCGGGCCCACTCTCGGGCTATTCCAGTCCGGCGGACGAATCTCGCCCACGCCCCACCGAGGCTATAGCTCACCCGCTGGCCATTCGGGGTTTTCGCACTCCCGACCTTTGGGCTCTAATTTTCGGCGCGGCTGTGCCTGTGGCCTATTTTTTTGGCACACACGGAGGCCGCCCGCAAAGTCTCGGGCCATTCCGAGTCCGGCGGATCTCGCCCACGCCCCACTCAAGGCTAGCCACCCGCTTTTGGCCATTTGGGGGTTTTGGCACCCCCGACCTCGGGCGCCACTTTTTGCTCGGCTGTGCCTGGGCCTATTTTTGGCACACGGAGGCCCGCCGCAGTCTCGGCCATTCAAGTCCGGCGGACGAATCTCGCCCCACGCCCACTCAAGGCTACAGCCCACCCGATTTTGGTCATTTGGGGTTTTGGCACCCCGACCTTCGGGCGCTAATTTTTGGGCTCGGCTGTGCCTGTGGCTATATTTGGCACACGGAGGCCGCCGCAAAGTCTCGGCTATTCCGAGTCTGGCGGACGAACTTCGCCCACGCCCCACTCAAGGCTATAGCCCACCCGCTGGCCATTTGGGGGTTTTGGCACCCCCGACCTTCGGGCGCCAATTTTAAGGTGCGGCTGTGCCTGCGGCTCATTTTTTGGCACACGGAGGCCGCCTGCAAAGTCTCGGCCCATTCAAGTCCGGCGGACGAATCTCGCCCACGCCTACCAAGGCTATAGCCCACCCGCTTATTGGCCATTTGGGGGTTTTGGCACCCCGACCTTCGGGCCCTAATTTATGGGCGTGGCTGTGCACGAGTCCTATTTATGGCACACGGAGGCCGCCCGCACAGTCTCTGGCCATTCCCAGTCCGGCGGACGAACTTCGCCCACGCCGCCCACTCAAGGCTATAGACCACCTGCTTTTGGCCATTTGGGGGTTTTGGCACCCACCTTCGGGCGCCACTTTTGGCGCGGCTGTGCCTGGGTGGCCTATTTTTGGCACACGGAGGCCGGCCGCAAAGTCTCGGCCATTCCCGAGTCTGGCGGACGAACTCGCCCACGCCCACCAAGGCTACAGCCCACCCGATTTTTGGTCATTTGGGGTTTTGCACCCCGACCTTCGGGCGCCAATTTTGGGCTCAAGCTGTGCCTGCGGGCCTATTTTTGGCACCAGGAGGCCGCCTGCAAAGTCTCGGCCATTCCGAGTCCGCGGACGAATCTCGCCACGCCTACTCAAGCCTATAGCCCACCGCTTTATTGGCCATTTGGGAGGTTTTGCACTCGACCTTCGGACGCCAATTTTCGGCGCTGTGCCTGCGGGCCTATTTTTGGCACACGGAGGCCGCCCGCAAAGTCTCGGGCTATTCCGAGTCCGCGACGACTCGCCACGCCCTACCAAGGCTATAGCCCACCCGCTTATTGGCCATTTGGGGGTTTTCGCAACCTGACCTTCGGGCGCTAATTTTTGGGGGCGACAGCTTGTGCCTACGGCCTATTTTTGCACACGGAGGCCGCCCGCACTTTCGGCTATTCCGAGTCCGGGCGGACGAATCTCGCCACGCCCACCGAGGCTATAGCCCACCCGCTTTTGGCCATTTGGGGGTTTTCGCACCAGACCGACCTTTGGGCTCTACTGGCGCGCTGTGCCTGTGGGCCTATTTTTGGCACACGGAGGCCGCCCGCAGTCTCGGCCATTCCGAGTCCGCGGGATGAATCTCGCCACGCCTCTACCAAGGCTATGGCACCATGCTTTTTTTTGGCTATTTGGGGTACCACCCGACTGGGTGCTAATTTTTGCCTCGCTGTGCCTGTGGCCTATTTTTGGCACACACGGAGGCCGGCCGCAAAGTCTCGGCCATTCAAGTCCGGCGGACGAACTCGCCCACGCCCCACCAAGGCTACAGCCCACCCGATTTTTGGTCATTTGGGGGTTTTGGCACCCGACTCGGCGCTAATTTTTGCTCGGCTGAGCCTGTGGCCTATTTTTGGTACACACGGAGGCCGCCGCAAAGTCTCGGGCCATTCCGAAGTCTGGCGGACGAATCTCGCCACGCCCTACCAAGCTATAGCCCACCCGCTGCCATTTGGGGTTTTGGCACCCCGACCTTTCGGGCGCTAATTTTGGCGCTGCTGTGCCTGTGGCCTATTTTTGGTACACGGAGGCCGCCCGCAAAGTCTCGGCCCATTCAAGTCCGCGGACGAATCTCGCCCACGCCCCACTCAAGGCTATAGCCCACCCGCTTATTGGCCATTTGGGGGTTTTGGCACCCTGACCTTCGGGCCCTAATTTTTGCGGCTGTGCCCGTGGCCTATTTTTGGCACACGGAGGCCGCCTGCAGTCTCTGGCCACATTCCCAGTCCGGCGGACGAATCTCGCCCACGCTCCCACTCAAGGCTATAGACCACCCGCTTTTCGCCATTTGGGGTTTTGGCACCTGACTTCGGCGCTAATTTTTGGCAGCGGCTGTGCCTGCTATTTTTGGCACACGGAGGCCGCCGCAGTCTCGGCTATTCCGAGTCTGGCGGACGAATCTCGCCCACGCCCACCAAGGCTACAGCCCACCCGAGGTCATTTGGGGTTTTGGCACCCCGACCTTCGGGCGCCAATTTTGCTTCGCTGTGCCTGTGGCCTATTTTTGGCACACGGAGGCCGCCCGCAAAGTCTCGGCCATTCAAGTCCGCGGATTTAATCTTCGCACATTCCTGTACCAAGGCTATAGCCCACCCGCTTTTGGCCATTTGGGGTTTTGGTACCCTAACTTCGGGCGCTAATTTTTGACGCGGCTGTGCCTGCGTGGCCTCATTTTTGGCACACGGAGGCCGCCTCGCAGAAGTCTCGGGCTATTCCCGAGTCCGCGGACGAATCTCGCCCACGCCCCACCAAGGCTATTGCCCACCCGCTTTTGGCCATTTGGGGTTTTGGCACCCCGACTCCTCCGCGCTAATTTTGGGCTCGCTGTGCCCGTGGCCTATTTTTGGCACACGGAGGCCGGGCCGCAGTCTCGAGCCATTCTGAAGTCCGGGCGACGAAATCTCGCCCACGCCCTTACCCAAGGCTACAGCCCACCCGATTTTTGGTCATTTGGGGTTTTGGCACCCCACCTCGGGCGCTAATTTTTGGGCACGGCTGTGCCTGCGGCCTATTTTTGGCACACGGAGGCCGCCCGCAGTCTCGGGCCATTCCGAAGTCTGGCGACGATTTAATCTCGCCCACGCTCCCACCAAGGCTATAGCCCACCCGCTTTTGGCCATTTGGGGTTTTGCACCCTGACCTTCGGGCGCTAATTTTTGGGCGCGCTGTGCCTGTGGCCTATTTTTTTTGGCACACGGAGGCCGCCCAAAGTCTCGGCCATTCAAGTCCGGCGGACGAACTCTCGCACATTCCCCACCAAGGCTATAGCCCACCCGCTTTTGGCCATCTGGGGTTTTGGCACCTGAACTTCGGGCGCAATGTTTGGACGCGGCTGTGCCTGCGGGCTCATTTTTGGCACTCCGAGGCCGCCCGCAAAGTCTCGGGCCATTCCGAGTCCGCGGATGAATCTCGCCTCTACGCCCACCACGGCTATAGCCCACCCGTTTTTTGGCCATTTCGGGGGTTTTGGCACCCCGACCTTCGGGCGCTAATTTTTGGGCGCGGCTGTGCCATGGCCTATTTTTGGCACCCGGAGGCCGCCCACAAAGTCTCGGGCCATTCCGAGTCCGGCGGATGAACTTCGCCCACGCCCCCCACCAAGGCTATAGCCCACCCGTTTTTTGGCCATTTGGGGGGTTTTGGCACCCCGACCTTCGGGCGCTAATTTTTGGGCGCGGCTGTGCCCGCGGCCTAATTTTGGCACACGGAGGCCGCCCCCAAAGTCTCGGGCCATTCCGAGTCCGGCGGACGAACTTCGCCCACGCCCCCCACCAAGGCTATAGCCCACCCGTTTATTGGCCATTTGGGGGGTTCTCGCAACCTGACCTTCGGCCTCTAATTTTTGGGGGCGGCTGTGCCCACGGCCTATTTTTGGCACACGGAGACTGGCCCGCAATTTCGGCTATTGAGTCCGCGGACGAACTCGCCCACGCCCACCAAGGCTATAGCCCACCTGCTTTTGGCCATTTGGGGTTTTCGCACTCGACTTCGGGTTTCAATTTTCTCGGCACGGCTGTGCCTGGGCTCATTTGGCACACGGAGGCCGCCCGCAGTCTCGGGCCATTCCGAGTCCGGGCGGACGAATCCCGCCCACGCCCCACCAAGGCTATTGCCCACCCATTTTTGCCATTTGGGGGTTTTAGCACCACCCTCGGGCGCTAATTTTTGGGCTGTGCCTGTGGCCTATTTTTGGTACACGGAGGCCGCCGCAAAGTCTCGGCACCTGAAGTCCGCGACGAACTTCGCCACGCCCCACTCGCTACAGCCCACCCGATTTTCGGTCATTTGGGGGTTTTGCACCCGACCTTCGGGCGCCAATTTTTGGCTCGCTGTGCCTGTGGCCTATTTTTGGCACACGGAGGCCGCCCGCAGTCTCGGCCATTCCGAGTCTGGCGGACGAACTCTCGCCCCACGCCTACCAAGGCTATAGCCCACCCGCTTTTGGCCATTTGGGGGTTTTGGCACCCTGACCTTCGGGCGCCACTTTTTTGGCGCTGTGCCTGTGGGCCTATTTTTGGCACACGGAGGCCACCCGCAGTCTCGGGCCATTCAAGTCCGGCGGACGAATCTCGCCCACGCCCACCAAGGCTATAGCCCACCCGCTTATTGGCCATTTTGGGGTTTTGGCACCCCGACCTTCGGGCTCCTAATTTTTTTAAGGGCGCCTGTGGCCTATTTTTGGCACACGGAGGCCGCCCCGCAGTCTCTGGCCATTCCCAGTCCGGCGGACGAATCTCGCCATGCTCTCCCACCAAGGCTATAGCCCACCCGCTTTTTCGCCATTTGGGGGTTTGGCACCCGACCTTCGGGCGCTACTTTGGGCGCGCTGCCTGTGATCCTATTTTTGGCACCCGGAGGCCGCCTACAAAGTCTCAGGCTATTCCGAGTCCGCGGACGATCTCGCCACGCCCTACCAAGGCTATAGCCCACCCGCTTATTGGCCATTTGGGGTTTTCGCCCCGACTCGAACTTCGGGTGCTAATTTTTGGCGCCTGTGGCCTATTTTTGGCACACGGAGGCCGCCTGCAACGCCTCGGGCCATTCCGAGTCCGCGGGACGAACTTCGCCACGCCCTACCAAGGCTATAGCCCACCCGTTTATTGGCCATTTGGGGGTTTTGGCACCCCGACCTTCGGGCCCCAATTTTGGGCGCGGCTGTGCCTGCGGGCCTATTTTTGGCACACGGAGGTCACCCGCAAAGTCTGTGGCTATTCCCAGTCCGGGACGAATCCGCCCACGCTCCCACCAAGGCTATAGCCCACCCGCTTTTGGCCATTTGGGGGTTTTGGCACCCCGACTCGGCGCTACTTTTTGGGCTGCTGTGCCTGTGGCCTATTTTTGGCACACGGAGGCCGGGCCCCGCAAAGTCTGTGGTTATTCCCAGTCCGGGACGAATCTCGCCCACGCTCCCACCAAGGCTATAGCCCACCCGCTTTTGGCCATTTGGGGTTTTGGCACCCCGACCTCGGGCGCCACTTGCTGGCTGTGCCCGTGGCCTATTTTTGGCACACGGAGGCCGGCCGCAGTCTCGGGCCATTCAAGTCCGCGGACGAACTCGCCACGCCCACTCAAGGCTATAGCCCACCCGATTTTTGGCCATTTGGGGGTTTTGGCACCCCGACCTTCGGCGCTAATTTTTGCTCACAGCCTGTGGCCTATTTTTGGCACACGGAGGCCGCCCCGCAAAGTCTCGGGCTATTTAAGTCTGGCGGACGTCTCGCCCGCGCCTACCAAGGCTATAGCCCACCCGCTTTTGGCCATTTGGGGGTTTTGGCACCTGACCTCGGGCGCTACTTTTGGGCGCTGTGCCTGTGGCCTATTTTTGGCACACAGAGGCCGCCTCGCAAAGTCTCGGCCATTCAAGTCCGGCGGACGAATCTCGCCTACGCCCCACCAAGGCTATAGCCCACCCGCTTATTGGCCATTTGGGGGTTTTGGCACCCCCGACCTTCGGCTCCTACTTTTTAAGGCGGCTGTGCCTGGGGCCTATTTTTGGCACACGGAGGCCGCCCGCAGTCTCGGCCATTCCCAGTCCGGCGGACGAATCTCGCCCACGCCCCACCAAGGCTATAGCCCACCCGCTTTTGCCATTTGGGGGTTTTCGCACTTTGACCTTCGGCTCTAATTTTCGGCGCTGCTGTGCCTGGGTGGGCCTATTTTTTTAGCACACGGAGGCTACCCCAAAGTCTCGGCACCGAGTCCGGCGGACGAACTCGCCCACGCCTACCAAGGCTATAGCCCACCCGTTTTGGCCATTTGGGGTTTTGGCGCCCAACTGGTGCAATTTTTGCGCTGGGCCTGTGGCCTATTTTTTGGCACACGGAGGCCGCCTTCGCAACGCCTCGGGCCATTCCGAGTCCGCGGACGAATCTCGCCCACGCCTACCAAGGCTATAGCCCACCCATTTTTTGGCCCTTGGGGGGGTTTTTACACCCCGAACTTCGGGCGCTAATTTTCGGACGCGGCTGTGCCCGTGGCCTATTTTTGGCACCCGGAGGCCGCCCGCAAAGTCTCGGGCCATTCCAAGTCCGGCGGATGAACTTCGCCCACGCCCCCCACCAAGGCTATAGCCCACCTGCTTGGCCATTTGCGGGTTTTGCCACCCCGACCTTCGGGCGCTAATTTTCGGTCGCGGCTGTGCCCTTGGCCTATTTTTGGCACCCGGAGGCCGCCCACAAAGTCTCGGGCCATTCCCAGTCCGGCGGATGAACTCGCCACGCCCACCAAGGCTATAGCCCACCCGCTTTCGCCATTTGGGGTTTGGCACCCGACCTTCGGGCGCTAATTTTTAGGCGCGGCTGTGCTCAGATCCTATTTTTTTGGCACCCGGAGGCCGCCACAAAGTCTCGGGCCATTCCGAGTCCGGCGGACGAATCTCGCCACGCCCCACTCAAGGCTATAGCCCACCTGCTTATTGGCCATTTGGGGTTTTCGCAGCCTGACCTTCGGCGCTAATTTTTGGGCGCGCTGTGCCTGTGGCCTAGTTTGGCACACAGAGGCCGACCGCAAAGTCTCGGGCTATTCGAGTCCGGGCGGACGAATCTCGCCACGCCCACCAAGGCTATAGCCCACGATTTTTGGCCATTTTTCCGCTGGGGTGTTTGGCACCCCCACCGGCCGGGCGGTAATTTTTCGACGCGCTATGCCTGTGGGCCTATTTTAGCGCACTGAGGCCGCCCTCTAAAGTCTCGGCATTTCCGTGTCCGCGGACGAATCTCGCCACGCCCACCAAGGTATAGCCCACCCAATTTTTGGCCATTTTTCCGCCGGGGGGTTTTGGCACCCCGACCTTCGGGCACTAATTTTTGGGCGCGGCTGTACCCGTGGCCTGTTTTTGGCACACGGAGGCCGCCCGCAAAGTCTCGGGCCATTCCGAGTCCGGCGGACGAACTTCGCCCACGCCCCCCACCAAGGCTATAGCCCACCCGTTTATTGGCCATTTGGGGGGTTTTCGCAGCCTGACCTTCGGGCGCTAATTTTTGGGCGCGGCTGTGCCCGTGGCCTAGTTTTGGCACACAGAGGCCGACCGCAAAGTCTCGGGCCATTCGGAGTCCGGCGGACGAACTTCGCCCACGCCCCCCACCAAGGCTATAGCCCACACGATTTTTGGCCATTTTTCCGCTGGGGGGTTTTGGCACCCCGACCGTCGGGCGGTAATTTTTCGACGCGGCTATGCCCGTGGCCTATTTTTAGCGCACTGAGGCCGCCCCCAAAGTCTCGGGCATTTCCGTGTCCGGCGGACGAACTTCGCCCACGCCCCCCACCAAGGTATAGCCCACCCAATTTTTGGCCATTTTTCCGCCGGGGGGTTTTGGCACCCCGACCTTCGGGCACTAATTTTTGGGCGTGGCTGTACCCGTGGCCTGTTTTTGGCACACGGAGGCCGCCCGCAAAGTCTCGGGCCATTCCGAGTCCGGCGAACGAACTTCGCCCACGCCCCCCACCAAGGCTATAGCCCACCCGATTTTTGTCCATTTTTCCGCTGGGGGGTTTTGGCACCCCGACCTTCGGGCGCTAATTTTTGGACGCGGCTTTGCCCGTGGCCTATTTTTGGCACACGGAGGCCGCCCGCAAAGTCTCGGGCCATTCCGAGTCCGGCGGACGAACTTCACCCACGCCCCCCACCAAGGCTATAGCCCACCCGTTTTTTGGCCATTTTTCCGCTGGTGGGTTTTGGCACCCCGACCTTCGGGCACTAATTTTTGGGCGCGGCTGTGGCCGTGACCTATTTTCTCACAAGGAGGTCGCCCGCAAATTCTCGGGCCATTCCGAGACCGGCGGACGAACTTCGCCCACGCCCCCCACGAAGGCTATAGCCCACCCGTTTTTTGGCGATTTGGGGGGTTTTGGCACCCCGACCTTCAGGTGCTAATTTTTGGGCGCGGCTGTGCCCGTGGCCTATTTTTGTCACACGGAGGCCGACCGCAAAGTCTCGGGCCATTCCGAGTCCGGCGGACGAACTTCGCCCACGCCCCCCACCAAGGCTATAGCCCACCCGATTTTTGGCCATTTTTCCGCTGGGGGGTTTTGGCACCCCGACATTCAGGCGCTAATTTTTGGGCGCGGCTATGCCCATGGCCAATTTTTGACACACGGAGGCCGCCCGCAAAGTCTCGGGCCATTCCGAGTCCGGCGGACGAACTTCGCCCACGCCCCCCACCAAGGCTATAGCCCACCCGATTTTTGGCCATTTTTCCGATGGGGGGTTTTGTCACCCCGACCTTCGGGCGCTAATTTTTGGGCGTGGCTATGCCCGTGGCCTATTTTTGGCACACGGAGGCCGCACCCAAAGTCTCGGGCCATTCCGAGTCCGGCGGACGAACATCGCACACGCCCCCCACCAAGGCTATAGCCCACCCGATTTTTGGCCATTTTTCCGCTGGTGGGTTTTGGCACCCCGACCTTCGGGCACTAATTTTTGGGCGCGGCTGTGGCCGTGACCTATTTTTGGCACAAGGAGGTCGCCCGCAAAGTCTCGGGCCATTCCGAGTCCGGCGGACGAACTTCGCCCACGCCCCCCACGAAGGCTATAGCCCACCCGTTTTTTGGCCATTTAGGGGGTTTTGGCACCCCGACCTTCTGGTGCTAATTTTTCGGCGCGGCTGTGCCCGTGGCCTATTTTTGGCACACGGAGGCCGACCGCAAAGTCTCGGGCCATTCCGAGTCCGGCGGACGAATCTCGCCCCACGCCCTACCAAGGCTATAGCCCACCCCATTTTTGGCCATTTTTCCGCTGGGGTTTTGGCACCCCGACCTTCGGGCTCTAATTTTTGACGCGGCTGTGCCCGTGGCCTATTTTTGGCACACGGAGGCCGCCCGCAAAGTCTCGGCCATTCCAGTCCGCGGACGAACTTCACCTCACCCCACTCAAGGCTATAGCCCACCCTTTTGGACATTTGGGTGGTTTTGGCACTCACCTTCGGGCGCTAATTTTTAGCGCGCTGTGCCTGTGGCCTATTTTTGGTACACGGAGACCGCCTCGCAAAGTCTCGGCTATCTCGAGTCCGCGGACGAATCTCGCCACGCCTAAAGCAAGGCTATAGCCCACCCGATTTTTGGCCATTTTTCCGCTGGGGGGTTTTGGCACCCCAAACTTCGGGCGCTAATTTTTGGGTGCGGCTATGCTCGTGGCCTATTTTTGGCACACGGAGGCCGCCCCCAAAGTCTCGGGCCATTCCGAGTCCGGCGGACGAACTTCGCCCACGCCCCCCACCAAGGCTATAGCCCACCCGATTTTTGGCTATTTTTCCGCTGGGGGGTTTTGGCAACCCGACCTTCGGGCACTAATTTTTGGGCGCGGCTGTACCCGTAGCCTATTTTTGGCACACGGAGGCCGCCCGCAAAGTCTCAGGCCATTCCGAGTCCGGCGGACGAACTTCGCCCACGCCCCCCACCAAGGCTATAGCCCACCCAATTTTTGGCCATTTTTCCGCTGGGGGGTTTTGGCACCCCGACATTCGGGCGCTAATTTTTCGACGCGGCTATGCCCGTGGCCTATTTTTACCACACGGAGGCCGCCCCAAAAGTCTCGGGCCATTCCGAGTCCGGCGGACGAACTTCGCCCACGCCCCCCACCAAGGCTATAGCCCACCCGTTTTTTGGCCATTTGGGGGGTTTTGGCACCCCGACCTTCGGGCGCTAATTTTTGGGCGCGGCTGTGCCCGTGGCCTATTTTTGGCACCCGGAGGCCGCCCCAAAGTCTCGGGCCATTCCGAGTCCGGCGGACGAACTTCGCCCACGCCCCCCACCAAGGCTATTGCCCACCCGATTTTTGGCCATTTTTCCGCTTGGGGGTTTTGGCACCCCGACCTTCGGGCGCTAATTTCTGGGCGCGGCCGTGCCCGAGGCCTATTTTTGGTACACGGAGGCCGCCCGCAATTTCTCGGTCAATTCCGAGTCCGGCGGACGAACTTCGCCCACGCCCCCCACCAAGGCTATAGCCCACCCGATTTTTGGCTATTTTTACGCAGGGGGGTTTTGGCACTCCGACCTTCGGGCACTAATTTTTGGGTGCGGCTGTACCCGTGGCCTATTTTTGGCACACGGAGGCCGCCCGCAAAGTCTCGGGCCATTCCGAGTCCGGCGGACGAACTTCGCCCACGCCCCCCACCAAGGCTATAGCCCACCCGATTTTTGGCTATTTTTACGCTGGGGGGTTTTGGCACTCCGACCTTCGGGCACTAATTTTTGGGTGCGGCTGTACCCGTGGCCTATTTTTGGCACACGGAGGCCGCCCGCAAAGTCTCAGGCCATTCCGAGTCCGGCGGACGAATCTCGCCTACGCCCACCAAGGCTATAGCCCACCCGATTTTGGCCATTTTTCCGCTGGGGTTTTGGCACCCGACCTTCGGGCGCTAATTTTTCGACGCCTATGCCTTGGGCCTATTTTTTAGCACACGGAGGCCACCCCCAAAGTCTCGGCCATTCCGAGTCCGGCGGACGAATCCGCCCACGCCCCACCAAGGCTATAGCCCACCCGTTTTTTGGCCATTTGGGGGGTTTTGGCACCCCGACCTTCGGGCACTAATTTTTGGGCGCGGCTGTGCCCGTGGCCTATTTTTGGTACCCGGAGGCTGCCCACAAAGTCTCGGGCCATTCCGAGTCCGGCGGACGAACTTCGCCCACGCCCCCCACCAAGGCTATAGCCCACCCGTTTATTGGCCATTTGGGGGGTTTTCGCAACCTGACCTTCGGGCGCGGCTGTGCCCAAGACCTATTTTTGGCACACGGAGGCCGCCCGCAATTTCTTGGGCCATTCCGAGTCCGGCGGACGAACTTCGCCCACGCCCCCCACCAAGGCTATAGCCCACCCGTTTTTTGGCCATTTGGGGGGTTTTCGCACCCCGACCTTCAGGCTCTAATTTTCGGCGCGGCTGTGCCCGTGGCCTATTTTTGGCACACACGGAGGCCGCCCCGCAGTCTTGGGCCATTCCGAGTCCGCGGACGAACTTCGCCACACCCCCACCAAGGCTATAGCCCACCCGCTTTTGGCCATTTGGGGTTTTGGCAACCTGACCTTCGGGCGCTAATTTTTGGGTGTGGCTGTGCCCTTGTCCTATTTTTGGCACACGGAGGCTGCCCGCAGTCTCGGCCATTCCGAGTCCGCGGACGAATCTCGCCACGCCCAACAAGGCTATTGCCCACCCGGTTTTTGGCCTTTTTCCGCTTGGGGTTTTGGCACCCCGACTGCCGGGCGCTAATTTTTGGGCGCTGCAGCCCGAGGCCTATTTTTGGCACACGGAGGCCGCCTGCAATTTCTCGGGCCATTCCGAGTCCGGCGGACGAAGTTCACCCACGCCCCACTCAAGGCTATAGCCCACCCGCTTTTGGCCATTTGGGGTTTTCGCACTCGACCTTCGGCTCTAATTTTTGGGCTGTGCCTGGGGCCTATTTTTGGCACATTTGAGGCCGCCCGCAAAGTCTCGGCCATTCCGAGTCCGGCGGACGAACTCGCCCACACCCCCACCAAGGCTATAGCCCACCCGCTTTTGGCCATTTGGGGGGTTTTGGCACCCCGACCTTCGGGCGCTAATTTTTGGGTACGGCTGTGCCCGTGGCCTATTTTTGGCACACGGAGGCCGCCGGTAAAGTCTCGGGCCATTCCGAGTCCGGCGGACAAACTTCACCCACGCCCCCCACCAAGGCAATAGCCCACCCGATTTTTGGCCATTTTTCCGCTGGGGGGTTTTGGCACCCCGACCTTCGGGAACTAATTTTTGGGCGCGGCTGTGCCCATGGCCTATTTTTGGCACAAGGAGGCTGCCCGCAAAGTCTCGGGCCATTCCGAGTCCGGCAGACGAACTTCGCCCACGCCCCCCACGAAGGCTATAGCCCACCCGTTTTTTGGCCATTTGGGGGGTTTTGGCACCGCGACCTTCAGGTGCCAATTTTTGGGCGCGGCTGTTCCCGTGGCCTATTTTTGGCACACGGAGGCCGCCCGCAAAGTCTCGGGCCATTCCGAGTCCGGCGAACGAACTTCGCCCACGACCCCCACCAAGGCTATAGCCCACCCGATTTTTAGCCATTTTTCCGCTGAGGGGTTTTGGTACCCCGACCTTCGGGCGCTAATTTTTGGGCCCGGCAATGCCCATGGCCAATTTTTTGCACACGGAGGCCGCCCGCAAAGTCTCGGGCCATTCCGAGTCCGGCGGACGAACTTCGCCCACGCCCCCCACCAAGGCTATAGCCCACCCGATTTTTGGCCATTTTTCCGCTGGGGGGTTTTGGCACCCCGACCTTCGGGCGCTAATTTTTGGGAGCGGCTGTCCCCGTGGCCTATTTTTGGCACACGGAGGCCGCCCGCAAAGTCTCGGCCATTCCGAGTCCGGCGGACGAACTTAACCCACGCCCCCCACCAAGGCTATAGCCCACCCGATTTTTGGCCATTTTTCCGCGGGGGGTTTTTGCACCCCGACCTTCGGACACTAATTTTTGGGGGCGGCTGTGCCCTTGGCCTATTTTTGGCACAAGGAGGCCGCCCGCAAAGTCTCGGGCCATTCCGAGTCCGGCGGACGAACTTCGCCCACGCCCCCCACGAAGGCTATAGCCCACCCGTTTTTTGGCCATTTGGGGGGGTTTGGCACCCCGACCTTCAGGTGCTAATTTTTGTGCGCGGCTGTGCTCGTGGCCTATTTTTGGCACACGGAGGACGCCCGCAAAGTCTCGGGCCATTCCGAGTCCGGCGGACGAACTTCGCCCACGCCCCCCACCATGGCTATAGCCCACCCGTTTTTTGGCCATTTGGGGGGTTTTGGCACCGCGACCTTCAGGTGCTAATTTTTGGGCGCGGCTGTTCCCGTGGCCTATTTTTCGCACACGGAGGCCGCCCGCAAAGTCTCGGGCCATTCCGAGTCCGGCGGACGAACTTCGCCCACGACCCCCACCAAGGCTATAGCCCACCCGATTTTTAGCCATTTTTCCGCTGGGGGGTTTTGGTACCCCGACCTTCGGGCGCTAATTTTTGGGCCCGGCAATGCCCATGGCCAATTTTTTGCACACGGAGGCCGCCCGCAAAGTCTCGGGCCATTCCGAGTCCGGCGGACGAACTTTGCCCACGCCCCCCACCAAGGCTATAGCCCACCCGATTTTTGGCCATTTTTCCGCTGGGTGGTTTTGGCACCCCGACCTTCGGGCGCCACTTTTGGGCTGTGCCTGGGTGGCCTATTTTTGGCACACGGAGGCCGCCCGCAAAGTCTCGGGCCATTCCGAGTCCGGCGGACGAACTTCACCCACGCCTCCCACCAAGGCTATAGCCCACCCGATTTTTGGCATTTTTCCGCTGGGGGGTTTTTGCACCCCGACCCTCGGGCACTAATTTTTGGGCGCGGCTGTGCCCTTGCCCTATTTTTGGCACAAGGAGGCCGCCCGCAAAGTCTCGGGCCATTCCGAGTCCGGCGGGACGAATCCGCCACGCCCACCAAGGCTATAGCCCACCCGTTTTTTGGCCATTTGGGGGGTTTTGGCACCCCGACCTTCAGGTGCTAATTTTTGTGCGCGGCTGTGCTCGTGGCCTATTTGTGGCACACGGAGGCCGCCCGCAAAGTCTCGGCCATTCAGTCCGCGGACGAATCTCGCCACGCCCACCAAAGCTATAGCCCACCCGATTTTTGGCCATTTTTCCGCTTGGGGGTTTTGGCACCCCGACCTTCGGGCACTAATTTTTGGGCGCAGCTGTACCCGTGGCCTATTTTTTGCACACGGAGGCCGCCCGCAAAGTCTCGGGCCATTCCGAGTCCGGCGGACGAACTTCGCCCACGCCCCCCACGAAGGCTATAGCGCACCCGTTTTTTGGCCATTTGGGGGGTTTTGGCACCCCGACCTTGAGGTGCTAATTTTTGGGCGTGGCTATGCCCGTGGCCTATTTTTGGCACATGGAGGCCGCCCCCAAAGTCTCGGGCCATTCCGAGTCCGGCGGACGAACTTCGCCCACGGCCCCCACCAAGGCTATAACCCACCCGATTTTTGGCCATTTTTCCGCTGGGGGGTTTTGGCACCCCGACCTTCGGGCACGAATTTTTGGGCGCGGCTGTGCCCGTGGCCTATTTTTGGCACAAGGAGGTTGCCCGCAAAGTCTCTGGCCTTTCCGAGTCCGGCGGACGAACTTCGCCCGCGCCCCCCACCAAGGTTATAGCCCGCCCGTTTTTTGGCCATTTGGGGGGTTTTGGCACCCTGACCTTCGGGTGCTTATTTTTGGGCGCGGCTGTCCCCGTGGCCTATTTTTGACACAGGGAGGCCGCCCGCAAAGTCTCGGGCCATTCCGAGTCCGGCGGATTTAACATCGCCCACGCCTACCAAGGCTATAGCCCACCCGCTTTTGGCCATTTGGGGGTTTTGGCACCCGACTGGGTGCTAATTTTTAGGCGCTGCTCTGCCTGTGGCCTAGTTTTGGCACACGGAGGCCGCCCGCAAAGTCTCGGGCCATTCTGAGTCCGGCGGACGAATCTCGCCACGCCTCACCAAGGCTATAGCCGACCCATTTTTGGCCATTTGGGGTTTTGGCACCACCTGGTGCTAATTTTTGCGCGGCTGCGCCCGTGGTCTATTTTTTACACGGAGGCCGCCCCAAAGTCTCTGGCTATTCCGAGTCCGGGCGGACGACCCGCCACGCCCCACCAAGGTTATAGCCCACCCGTTTTTTGGCCATTTGGGGGGTTTTGGCACCCCGACCTTCGGGTGCTAATTTTTGGGCGCGGCTGTGCCCATGGCCTATTTTTGGCACATGGAGGCCGCCCGCAAAGTTTCGTGCCATTCCTAGTCCGGCGGACGAACTTCGCCCACGCCCCCCACCAAGGCTATAGCCCACCCGATTTTTGGCCATTTTTCCGCAGGGGGTATTGGCACCCCAACCTTCGGGCCCTAATTTTTGGGCGCGGCTGTGCCCGTTGCCTATTTTTGGTACATGGAGGCCGCCCGCAAAGTCTCTGGCCATTCCGAGTCCGGCGGACGAACTTCGCCCACGCCCCCCACCAAGGTTATAGCCCACCCGTTTTTTGGCCATTTGGGGGGTTTTGGCCCCCTGACCTTCGGGTGCTAATTTTGGGCGCTGTGCCCGTGGCTCCTATTTTTGGCACACGGAGGCCGCCCGCAGTTTCGCCATTCCTAGTCCGCGGACGAATCTCGCCACGCCCCACCAAGGCTATAGCCCACCCGATTTTGGCCATTTTTTCCGCAGGGGGCTTTTGCACCCCGACCTTCGGGCCCCACTTTTGGCTGTGCCTGTGGGCCTATTTTTGGCACACGGAGGCTGCCCGCAGTCTCGGCCATTCCGAGTCCGTGGACGAACTCGCCTGCCCCACCAAGGCTATAGCCCACCCGTTTTTTGGCCATTTTTCCGCTGGTGGGTTTTGGCACCCCGACCTTCGGGCGCTAATTTTTGGGCGCGGCTTTGCCCGTGGCCTATTTTTGGCACACGGAGGCTGCCCGCAAAGTCTCGGGCCATTCCCAGTCCGGGCGGACGAATCTCGCCACGCCCACCAAGGCTATAGCCCACCTGTTTTTTGGCCATTTGGGGGGTTTTGGCACCCCGACCTTCGGGTGCTAATTTTTTAGCACGGCTGTGCCCGTGGCCTATTTTTCGCACACGGAGGCTGCCCACAAAGTCTCGGACCCTTCCGAGCCCGGCGGACGAACTTCGCCTCTACGCCCCACCAAGGCTATAGCCCACCCGATTTTTGGCCATTTTTCCGCTGGGGGGTTTTGGCACCCCGACCTTCGGGCGCTAATTTTTGGGCGCAGCTTTGCCCGTGGCCTATTTTTGGCACACGGAGGCCACCCGCAAAGTCTCGGGCCATTCCGAGTCCGGCGGACGATTTACTCGCCACGCCCCCACCAAGGCTATAGCCCACCTGCTTTTGGCCATTTGGGGTTTTGGCACCCCGACTTCGGCACTAATTTTTGGGGGCGGCTGTGCCTATTTTTGGCACACGGAGGCCGCCCGCAGTCTCGGGCTATTCCGAGTCCGCGGACGAACCACGCCACGCCCCACCAAGGCTATAACCCACCTGCTTTTGGCCATTTGGGGTTTTGCACCCCGACCTTCGGTGCTAATTTTTGGGCTGTGCCTGTGGCCTATTTTTGGCACACAGAGGCCGCCTCCCAAAGTCTCTGCACATGATTGCTGGACGAACTCGCCTACGCCCCACCAAGGTTATAGCCCACCCGTTTTTTGGCCATTTGGGTGTTTTGGCAGCCCGGCCTTCGGGTGCTAATTTTTGGGCGCGGCTGTGCCCGTGGCCTATTTTTGGCACACGGAGGCCGCCCGCAAAGTCTCGGGCCATTCCGAGTCCGGCGGACGAACTTCGCCAACACCCCCCACCAAGGCTATAGCCCACCCGATTTTTGGCCATTTTTCCGCTGGGGGGTATTGGCACCCCGACCTTCAGGCGCTAATTTTTGGGCGCGGCTTTGCCCGTGGCCTATTTTTGGCACACGGAGGCTGCCCGCAAAGTCTCTGGCCATTCCGAGTCCGGCGGACGAACTTCGCTCACGCCCCCCACCAAGGCTATAGCCCACCCGTTTATTGGCCATTTGGGGGATTTTGGCACCCCGACCTTCGGCACTAATTTTTGTGCGGCTGTGCCCGTGGCCTATTTTTGGCACACGGAGGCCGCCCCGCAAAGTCTCGGGCCATTCCAATCCGGCGGATGAACTTCGCCCACGCCCACCAAGGCTATAGCCCACCCGCTTATTGGCCATTTGGGGATTTGGCACCCCGACCTTCGGCGCTAATTTTAAGGCTGTCCCCGTGGCCTATTTTTGGCACACGGAGGCCGCCTGAAAGTCTCCTGCCATTCCTAGTCCGGTGGACGAATCTCGCCCACGCCTACCAAGGCTATAGCCCACCCGATGGCCATTTTTCCGCTGGGGTTTTGGCACGCCGACTTCGGCGCTAATTTTTGCGCGCTTTGCCCGTGGCCTATTTTTGGCACACGGAGGCCGCCCGCAAAGTCTCGGCCATTCCTGAACCGGGACGAACTACGCCACGCCCTACCAAGGCTATAACTCCACCTGCTTTTGGCCATTTGGGGTTTTGCACCCCGACCTTCGGGTGCTAATTTTTGGGCGCGGCTGAGCCTGTGGCCTATTTTTGCACACAGAGGCCGCCTAAAGTCTCTACACGACTGCTGGACGAACTCTCGCCCACGCCCCACTCAAGGTTATAGCCTACCTGCTTTTGGCCATTTGGGTGTTTTGGCAGCCCGGCCTTCGGGTGCTAATTTTGCGCGCTGTGCCTGGTGGCCTATTTTTGGCACACGGAGGCCGCCCAGAAAGTCTCGGGCCATTCCGAGTCCGGGCGGACGAACTTCGCCCACGCCCCCCACCAAGGCTATAGCCCACCCGATTTTTGGCCATTTTTCCGCTGGGGGGTATTGGCACCCCGACCTTCAGGCGCTAATTTTTGGGCGCGGCTTTGCCCGTGGCCTATTTTTGGCACACGGAGGCCGCCCGTAAAGTCTCCTGCCATTCCTAGTCCGGTGGACGAACTCCACGCCCCACCAAGGCTATAGCCCATCCGTTTTTGGCCATTTGGGGGTTTTGGCACCGACTGGCACTAATTTTTGGGTGCTGTGCCTGTGGCCATTTTTGGTACACGGAGGTCCGCCTAAAGTCTCGGCTATTCCAATCCGCGGACGAATCTCGCCACGCCACCAAGGCTATAGCCCACCCGCTTATTGGCCATTTGGGGGATTTTGGCACCCCGACCTTCGGGCGCTAATTTTTAAGGGCGCTGTCCTCGTGGCCTATTTTTGGCACACGGAGGCCGCCCCGCAAAGTCTCCTGCCATTCCTAGTCCGGTGGACGAACTCGCCCACGCCCACCAAGGCTATAGCCCACCCGATGGCCATTTTTCCGCTGGGGTTTTGGCACGCCACCTTCGGGCGCTAATTTTTGCGCGGCTTTGCCTGTGGGTATTTTTGGCACACGGAGGCCGCCCCGCAAAGTTCGGGCTATTCCGGAGTCCGGCGGACGAATCTCACCCACGCCCACTCAAGGCTATAGCCCACCTGCTTTTGGCCATTTGGGGGTTTTGCTCCCGACCTTCGGTGCTTAATTGGCGCGGCTGTGCCGGCTATTTTTGGCACACGGAGGCCGCCACAAAGTCTCGGGCCATTCCGAGGGATTTAACTCTTGCCCACGCCCACCAAGGCTATAGCCCACCCGCTTTTGGCCATTTTTCCGCTGGGGTTTTGGCACCCCGACCTTCGGGCGCCAATTTTTAAGGCGCGCTTTGCCTGTGGCCTATTTTTGGCACACGGAGGCCGCCCGCAAAGTCTCTGGCCATTCCGAGTCCGGGCGGACGAATCTCGCCCACGCCCACCAAGGCTATAGCCCACCCGCTTTTGGCCATTTGGGGTTTTGGCACCCCGATCTTCGGCGGTAATTTTTGGGCTGTGCCTGTGGGCCTATTTTTGCACACGGAGGCCGCCTGCAAAGTCTCGGCCATTCCGAGTCCGGCGGATGAATCCCCGCCCCACGCCCACCAAGGCTATAGCCCAATCATTTTTTGGCCATTTGGGGAGTTTTGGCATCCGACCTTCGGGTGCTAATTTTTGGAGCGGCAGTGCCCGTGGCCTATTTTTGGCACACGGAGGGGGCCCCCAAAGTCTCTGGCCATTCCGAGTCCGGCGGACGAACTTCGCCCACGCCCCCCACCAAGGTTATAGCCCACCCGTTTTTTGGCCATTTGGGGGGTTTTGGCCCCCCGACCTTCGGGTGCGAATTTTTGGGCGCGGCTGTGTCCGTAGCCTATTTTTGGCACATGGAGGCCGCCCGCAAAGTTTCGTGCCATTCCTAGTCCGGCGGACGAACTTCGCCCACGCCCCCCACCAAGGCTATAGCCCACCCGATTTTTGGCCATTTTTCCGCAGGGGGTTTTGGCACCCCGACATTCGGGTGCTAAGTTTTGGGCGCGGCAGTGCCCGTGGCCTATTTTTGGCACACGGAGGCCGCCCCCAAAGTCTCTGGCCATTCCGAGTCCGGCGGACGAACTTCGCCCACGCCCCCCTCAAAGGTTATAGCCCACCCGTTTTTTGGCCATTTGGGGGGTTTTGGCACCCCGACCTTCGGGTGCTAATTTTTGGGCGCGGCTGTGCCCGTGGCCTATTTTTGGCACATGGAGGCTGCCCGCAAAGTGTCGTACCATTCCTAGTCCGCGACGAATCTCGCCCCACGCCCTACCAACGCTATAGCCCACCCGATTTTTGGCCATTTTTCCGCCGGGGGTTTTGGCACCCCGACCTTCGGGACCTAATTTTTGGGCGCGGCTGTGCCCGTGGCCTATTTTTGGCACACGGAGGCCGCCCAAAGTCTCGGGCCATTCCGAGTCCGGCGGACGAATCTCGCCCACGCCCTACTCAAGGCTATAGCCCACCCGATTTTTGGCCATTTTTCCGCTGGGGTTTTGGCACCCCGACCTTCGGCACTAATTTTTAAGGCGCGCGCTGCCTGCGGGCCTATTTTTGGCACACGGAGGCCGCCGAAAGTCTCGGCCATTCCGAGTCCGGGCGGACGAACTCGCCACGCCTACCAAGGCTATAGCCCACCCGCTGGCCATTTAAGGAGCTTTTGGCACCCCGACCTTTCAAGGGTACTTTTTAAGCGCTGTGCCTGTGGCCTATTTTTGGCACACAGAGGCCGCCTGCAAAGTCTCGGGCTATTCCGAGTCCGGGACGAATCTCGCCACGCCTACCAAGGCTATAGCCCATTCATTTTTGGCCATTTGGGAGTTTTGGCATCCGACCTTCGGGTGCTAATTTTTGCTGCAGTGCCTGTGGGCCTATTTTTGGCACACACGGAGGGGGCCTCAAAGTCTCTGGCCATTCCGAGTCCGGGTGGACGAATCTCGCCACGCCCACTCAAGGTTATAGCCCACCATGGCCATTTGGGGTTTTGGCCCCCGACCTCGGGTGCTAATTTTGGGCGCGGCTGTGCCTGCGGCCTATTTTTTGGCACATGGAGGCCGCCCGCAAAGTTTCGTATTCCTAGTCCGGGCGGACGAACTTGCCCACGCCCCCACCAAGGCTATAGCCCACCCGATTTTTGGCCATTTTTCCGCTTGGGGTTTTGGCACCCCGACCTTCGGGGGCTAATTTTGGGCGCAGCTTGCCTGTGGCCTATTTTTGGCACTCCGGAGACCGCCGCAAAGTCTCGGCTATTCCGAGTCCGGCGGGATGAATCTCGCCACGCCCCACCAAGGTTATAGCCCACCCGCTTTTTTGGCCATTTGGGGGTTTTGGCACCCCACCTTCGGGTGCTAATTTTTGCGCGGCTGTTCCTGGTATTTTTGGCACACGGAGGCCGCCTGCAGTTTCGTACCATTCCTAGTCCGGGCGGACGAATCTCGCCACGCCCACCAAGGTTATAGCCCACCCGCTTTTTGGCCATTGGGGGGTTTTTGGCACCCCCACCTTCGGGTGGCTATTTTGTGGCGCGGCTTTGCCCGTGGCCTATTTTTGGCACACGGAGGCCGCCCGCAAAGTCTCGGTCATTCCGAGTCCGCGGACGAATCTCGCCTACGCCTACCAAGGCTATAGCCCACCCGCTTTTTGGCCATTTGGGGGTTTTGGCACCCCCACCTTCGGGTGCTAATTTTGGGCTGTTCCCGTGGCCTATTTTTGCACACGGAGGCCGCCCGCAGTTTCCTGTACCATTCCTAGTCCGGCGGACGAATCTCGCCCACGCCCCACCAAGGTTATAGCCCACCCGCTTTTGGCCATTTGGGGGCTTTTGGCACCCCCACTTCGGGTGCTAATTTTTAAGGCTTTGCCTGGGTGGCCTATTTTTGCACACGGAGGGGGCCCCCAAAGTCTCTGGCCATTCCGAGTCCGGCGGACGAACTCGCCCACGCCCCACCAAGGCTATAGCCCACCCGCTTTTGGCCATTTGGGGGTTTTGGCACCCTGACTCGGGGTAATTTTTGGGCACGGCTGTGCCTCGTGGGCCTATTTTTGGTACACGGAGGCCGCCACAAAGTCTCGGCTATTCCGAGTCCGGCGGACGAATCTCGCCACGCCTACCAAGGCTATAGCCCACCCGCTGGCCATTTGGGAGTTTTGCATCCGACTTCGGTGCTACTTTTGGGGCGGCAGTCCCCGTGGGCCTATTTTTGGCACACGGAGGCCGACTCCAAAGTCTCTGGCCATTCCGAGTCCGCGGACGGTAATCTCGCCTACGCCCCCACCAAGGCTATAGCCCACCCGCTTTTGGCCATTTGGGGGTTTTGGCACCCCGACCTACGGGTGCTAAGTTTTGGGCGCGGCTGTGCCCGGGGCCTATTTTTGGCACATGGAGGCTGCCCGCAAAGTTTCAGGCATTCCTAGTCCGGCGGACGAACTCCGCCCCACGCCCACTCAAGGCTATAGCCCACCCGATTTTTGGCCATTTTTCCGCAGGGGTTTTGGCACCCCGACCTTCGGGCGCTAATTTTTGCGCTGCTGTGCCTGTGGGCCTATTTTTGGCAAACAGAGGCCGCCTGCAAAGTCTCGGGCTATTATAGTCCGCGGACGAATCCGCCCAAGCTCCTACCAAGGCTATAGCCCACCCGATTTTTGGCCATTTTTCCGCAGGGGGTTTTGGCACCCTGACCTTCGGGCGCTAATTTTTGGCGCGGCTTTGCCTGCCTCATTTTTGGCACACGGAGGCTGCCCGCAAAGTCTCGGCCATTCCGAGTCCGCGGGACGATCTTCGCCACGCCCCACCAAGGTTATAGCCCACCTGTTTTTGGCCATTTGGGGTTTTGGCACCCCACCTTCGGGTGCTAATTTTTGGGCGCGGCTGTTCCCGTGGCCTATTTTTGGTACACGGAGGCCGCCTGCAGTTTCGTGCATTCCTAGTCCGGACGCAACTCGCCCACGCCCACCAAGGCTATAGCCCACCCGATTTTGGCCATTTTTCCGTAGGGGGTTTTGGCACCCCGACTGGCGCTAATTTTTGGGCGAGGCTTTTGCCCGCGTCTCTATTTTTGGCACACGGAGGCTGCCCGCAAAGTCTCGGGCCATTCCGAGTCCGCGGACGATCTCGCCCCACGCCCACCAAGGCTATAGCCCACCCGCTTTTGGCCATTTGGGGTTTTGGCACCCTGACCTTCGGGTGCTAATTTTTAGCTGCGGCAGTGCCTGTGGCCTATTTTTCGCACACGGAGGCTTGCCCACAAAGTCTCGACCTTCCGAGTCCGGCGGACGAATCTCGCCCACGCCCCACCAAGGCTATAGCCCACCCGATTTTTGGCCATTTTTCCGCTTGGGAGTTGGCACCCCGACCTTCGCGGTAATTTTTGGGAGCATCTTTGCCCGTGGCCTATTTTTGCACACGGAGGCCGCCTTCGCAGTCTCGGGCCATTCCTGAGTCCGCGGACGAATCTCGCCTCTACGCCCACCAAGGCTATAGCCCACCCATGGCCATTTGGGGGTTTTGGCACCCCGACCTTCGGGCACTAATTTTTGGGCGCTGTCCCTCGTGGGCCTATTTTTGGCACACGGAGGCCGCCACAAAGTCTCGGGCCATTCCGAGTCCGGCGGACGAACTACGCCCCACGCCCCCACCAAGGCTATAGCCCACCCGCTTTTGGCCATTTGGGGGTTTTGCACCTGGGTGCTAATTTTTGGTGTGCCCGTGGCCTATTTTTGGCACACGGAGGCTGCCCCCAAAGTCTCTGGCCATTACGAGTCCGCGGACGAACTTCGCCCACGCCCCCCACCAAGGTTATAGCCCACCCGTTTTTTGGCCATTTGGGGGTTTTGGCAGCCCGACCTTCGGGTGCTAATTTTTGCGCAGCCTGTGGCTCCTATTTTTGGCACACGGAGGCCGCCGCAGTTTCGTGGCTATTCCTAGTCCGCGGACAAATCCGCCTAAGCCTCTACCAAGGCTATAGCCCACCCGATTTTTGGCCATTTTTCCGCAGGGGGTTTTGCACCTGACCTTCGGGGCCTAATTTTTTGGGCGCGCTGTGCCTGTGGCCTATTTTTGGCATCGCGGAGGCCGCCCGCAGTCTCGGGCCATTCCGAGTCCGCGGGACGAATCTCGCCGACGCCCCACCAAGGCTATAGCCCACCCGAGCTTTTTTAGGGGCATTTTTCCGCAGGGGGGTTTTTGCACCCCGACCTTCAGGAGCTAATTTTTTAAGGCGCGGCTTTGCTCGTGGCCTATTTTTGGTACACGGAGGCTGCCCGCAGTCTCCGCCATTCCGAGTCCGCGGGACGAATCTTCGCCACGCTCCACTCAAGGCTATTGCCCACCCGCTTTTGGCCATTTGGGGGTTTTGGCATCCTGACCTTCGGGCACCAATTTTTTAAGGGCGCGCTGTGCCCGTGGCCTATTTTTGGCACACTGGAGGCCGCCCCGCAGTCTCGGCTATTCCGAGTCCGGCGGACGAACTTCGCCCACGCCCCCCACCAAGGCTATAGCCCACCCGTTTTTTGGCCATTTGGGGGGTTTTGGCACCCCGACCTTCGGGCGCTAATTTTTGGGCGCGGCTGTCCCCGTGGCCTATTTTTGGCACACGGAGGCTGCCCGCAAAGTCTCCTGCCATTCCTAGTCCGGTGGACGAACTTCGCCCACGCCCCCCACCAAGGCTATAGCCCACCCGATTTTTGGCCATTTTTCCGCTGGGGGGCTTTGGCACGCCGACCTTCGGGCGCTAATTTTTGGGCGCGGCTGTGCCGGTCGCCTATTTTTGGCTCACGGAGGCCGGCCACAAAGTCTCGGGCCATTCCGAGTCCGGCGGACGAACTTCGCCCACGCCCCCCACCAAGGCTATAGCCCACCCGATTTTAGGCATTTTTCCGTTGGGGGGTTTTGGCACCCCGACCTTCGGGCGCTAATTTTTGGGCGCGGCTGTGCCCGTGGCCTATTTTTGGCGCACGGAGGCCACCCGCAAAGTCTCTGGCCATTCCGAGTCCGGCGGACGAACTTCGCCCACGCCCCCCACCAAGGCTATAGCCTACCCGTTTTTTGGCCATTTGGGGGGTTTTCGCACCCCGACCTTCGGGTGCTAATTTTTGGGCGCGGCTGTGCCCGTCGCCTATTTTTGGCACACGGAGGCCGGCCACAAAGTCTCGGGCCATTCCGAGTCCGGCGGACGAACTTCGCCCACGCCCCCCACCAAGGCTATAGCCCACCCGTTTATTGGCCATTTGGGGGATTTTGGCACCCCGACCTTCGGGCGCTAATTTTTGGGCGCGGCTGTCCCCGTGGCCTATTTTTGGCACACGGAGGCCGCCCGCAAAGTCTCCTGCCATTCCTAGTCCGGTGGACGAACTTCGCCCACGCCCCCCACCAAGGCTATAGCCCACCCGATTTTTGGCCATTTTTCCGCTGGGGGGCTTTGGCACGCCGACCTTCGGGCGCCACTAAGGCTGCAGTGCCTGTGGCCTATTTTTGGCACACGGAGGCCGCCCGCAAAGTCTCGGCCATTCCGAGTCCGCGGACGGTCTCACCCACGCCTCACTCAAGGCTATAGCCCACCCGCGGCCATTAGGGGTTTTCGCACCCGACCTTCGGGTGCTAATTTTTGGGCGCGCTGTGCCAGTCGCCATTTTTGGTACACGGAGGCCGGCCACAAAGTCTCGGCCATTCCGAGTCTGGCGGACGAACTCGCCCACGCCCCCACCAAGGCTATAGCCCACCCGATTTTTGCCATTTTTCCGCTGGGGTTTTGGCACCCCGACCTTCGGCGCCACTTTGCGCGGCTGCTGCCTGCGGGCCTATTTTTGGCGCACGGAGGCCGCCCGCAAAGTCTCGGGCCATTCCGAGTCCGGCGGACGAACTTCGCCGACGCCCCCCACCAAGGCTATAGCCCACCCGATTTTTGGGCATTTTTCCGCAGGGGGGTTTTTGCACCCCGACCTTCAGGAGCTAATTTTTGGGCGCGGCTTTGCCCGTGGCCTATTTTTGGCACACGGAGGCTGCCCGCAAAGTCTCCGGCCATTCCGAGTCCGGCGGACGAACTTCGCTCACGCCCTCCACCAAGGCTATTGCCCACCCGTTTTTTGGCCATTTGGGGGGTTTTGGCATCCCGACCTTCGGGCACTAATTTTTGGGCGCGGCTGTGCCCGTGGCCTATTTTTGGCACACGGAGGCCGCCCGCAAAGTCTCGGGCCATTCCGAGTCCGGCGGACGAATCTCGCCACGCCCTACCAAGGCTATAGCCCACCTGCTTTTTGGCCATTTGGGGTTTTGGCACGCCGACCTTCGGGCGCTAATTTTTGGGCGCGGCTGTCCCGTGGGCCTATTTTTTGGCACACGGAGGCTGCCCGCAGTCTCCTGCCATTCCTAGTCCGTGGACGAATCTCGCCACGCCCCCACTCAAGGCTATAGCCCACCCGATGGCCATTTTTCCGCTGGGGGCTTTGGCACGCCGACCTCGGCGCTACTTTAAGGCGCGCTGTGCCGGGCCGCCTATTTTTGCTCACGGAGGCCGCCACAAAGTCTCGGCCATTCCGAGTCCGGCGGATCGAACTCGCCCCACGCCCCACCAAGGCTATAGCCCACCCGATTTTAGGCATTTTTCCGTTGGGGGTTTTGGCACCTGACCTTCGGGCGCTTTTTTGGCCTGTGCCCGTGGCCTATTTTTGACGGAGGCCACCCGCAGTCTCTGGCTATTCCGAGTCCGGCGGATCGAACTCGCCACGCCCTACCAAGGCTATAGCCTACCCATGCTTGGCCATTTGGGGTTTTGACTCGACCTGGTGCTAATTTTTGGGCGCGGCTGTGCCTGCCGCCTATTTTTGGCACACGGAGGCTGCCACAAAGTCTCGGCTATTCTGAGTCCGCGGACGGGATTTAATCTCGCCCACGCCCCACCAACGCTATAGCCAACCCGTTTATTTGCCAGGTGGGGGTTTTTGGCACCCCGACCTTCGGGCGCTAATTTTTGGGCGCGGCTGTCCCCGTGGCCTATTTTTGGCACATGGAGGGCGCCAGCAAAGTCTCCTGCCATTCGTAGTCCGGTTGTCGAACTTCGCCGACGACCCCCACCAAGGCTATAGCCCACCCGATTTTTGGCCATTTTTCCGCTGGGGCTTTTGGCACGCCGACTGGCGCCACTTTTAAGGCAGTGCCCGTGGGGCCTATTTTTGGCACACGGAGGCCGCCCGCAAAGTCTCGGCCATTCCGAGTCCGGCGGACGAATCTCACCCACGCCTACCAAGGCTATAGCCCACCCGCTTTTGGCCATTAGGGGGTTTTCGCACTCGACCTTCGGTGCTAATTTGGGCGCCGCTGTGCTAGTCGCTATTTTTGGCACACGGAGGCCGGTCACAAAGTCTCGGCTATTCCGAGTCTGGCGGACGAATCTCGCCCACGCCCCACCAAGGCTATAGCCCACCCGATTTTTTGCCATTTTTCCGCTGGGGTTTTGGCACCCGACCTTCGGCGCCACTTTTGCTGTGCCTGTGGCCTATTTTTGGCGCACGGAGGCCACCCGCAGCTCTGGCTATTCCGAGTCCGGGCGGACGAATCTCGCCACGCCCCACCAAGGCTATAGCCCACCTGCTGGCCCTTTGGGGTTTTGGCACCCCGAACTTCGGCGCTAATTTTGGGAGCGGCTGTGCCCGCAGGCCGATTTTTGGCACACGGAGGCCGCCCGCAGTCTCGAGCTATTCCGAAGTTCGGCGGACGAACTCGCCCACGCCCCCCACTCAAGGCTATAGCCCACCCGATTTTTGGCCATTTGGGGGTATTGGCACCCTGACTCGGGAGCCAATTTTTGGGCGCTGTGCCTGCATATTTTTGCACACGGAGGCGACGCAAAGTCTTGGGCAATTCCAAGTCCGGCGGACGAACTTTGCCCACGCCCCCCACCAAGGATATAGCCGACCACCCGTTTTTTGGCCATTTTTCCGCTGGGGGATTTGGCACCCCGACAATCGGGTGCTAATTTTTAGGCGCGGCTCGTCCCGTGGCCTAGGTTTGGCACACGGAGGCCACCTACAAAGTCTCGGCACTCCGAGTCCGCGGACGTCTCGCCACGCCCGACAAAGGCTATAGCCCACCTGGCCATTTGGGGTTTTGGCACCTGACCTTCGGTGCTAATTTTTCGCGCGGCTGTGCCTATGGCCTATTTTTGGCACACGGAGGCCGCCCGCAAAGTCTCGTGGCTATTCTAGTCCGCGGATTTGAATCTCGCCCACCCCCCACCAAGGCTATAGCCCACCCGATTTTTGGCCATTTTTCCGCAGGGGGGTTTTGGCACCCCGTCCTTCGGGCGCTAATTTTGGGCTCGCTGTGCCTCGTGGGCCTATTTTTGACACACGGAGGCCGCCGCAATTCTCGGGGCCATTCTCGAGTCCGCGGATCTCGCCACGCCCCACCAATGCTATAGCCCACCCGATTTGGCCATTTTTTCCGCTGTGGGGTTTTGGCAACCTGCGCCTTTGGTGTGCTATGCCTGGGTGGCCTATTTTTGGCACACGGAGGCCGCCTTACATTCTCGGGCCATTCCGAGTCCGCGGAACTCCGCCCACGCCCACCACTGGGCTATAGCCCACCCGATTTTGGCCATTTTTCCGCAGGGGTTTTGGCACCGACCTTCGGGCACTATTTTTGACGCGCTGTGCCTGGGTCTATTTTTGGCACTCCGGAGGCCGCCTCGCAGTCTCGGCTATTCCGAGTCCGCGGACGAATCTTCGCCACGCCCCACCAAGGCTATAGCTCACCCATTTTTTGGCCATTTGGGAGTTTTGGCACCGACCTTCGGGTGCTAATTTTTCTGGCGCTGCCGTGCCCATGGCCTATTTTTGGCACACGGAGGCCGCCTCGCAAAGTCTCGTATATTCCTAGTCCGCGGACGAATCTCGCCTCACCCCTGCACCAAGGCTATAGCCCACCCGATGGCCATTTTTCCGCAGGGGGTTTTGCACCCCGCCCTGGCGCCACTTTTTAAGGCGCTGTGCCCGGGCCTATTTTTGACATTACGGAGGCAGCTTCGCAATGTCACGGGCTATTCCGAGTCCGCGGACGAACTCGCCACGCCCACCAAGGCTATAGCCCACCCGATTTGGCCATTTTTCCGCTGTGGGGTTTTGGCAACCTGGCCCTTCGGGCGCTAATTTTGGCTATGCCCGTGGCTCTATTTTTGCACACGGAGGCCGCCTCCCGGGCTATTCCGAGTCCGCGGACGAATCTCGCCCACGCCCACCAGGTGGCTATAGCCCACCCGATTTTGGCCATTTTTCCGCAGGGGGTTTTGCACCCCGACCTTCGGGCACTATTTTTGACGCTGCTGTGCCTGGGTGGCTCATTTTTGGCACCCGAGGCCGCCCGCAGTCTCGGGCCATTCCGAGTCCGCGGACGACTCGCCCCACGCCCCACCAAGGCTATAGCCCACCCATTTTGGCCATTTGGGGGTTTTGGCACCCCGACCTGGTGCTAATTTTTCGGCGCTGTGCCTGTCTCTATTTTTGGCACACGGAGGCCGCCCGCAGTCTCGTACATTCTAGTCCGGCGGACAAACTTCGCCCACGCCCCCCACCAAGGCTATAGCCCACCCGATTTTTGGCCATTTTTCCGCTGGGGGGCTTTGGCACGCCGACCTTCGGGCGCTAATTTTTGGGCTCGGCTGTGCCCGTGGCCTATTTTTGACACACGGAGGCCGCTCGCAATTCTCGGGCCATTCCGAGTCCGGCGGACGAACTTCGCCCACGCCCCCCACCAATGCTATAGCCCACCCGATTTTTGGGCATTTTTCCTCTGGGGGGTTTTGGCACCCCGACCTTCGGGCGCTAATTTTTGGGCGCGGCTGTGCCCGTGGCCTATTTTTGGCTCACGGAGGCCGCCCGCAAAGTCTCGGGCCACTCCGAGTCCGGCGGACGAACTTCGCCACGCCCACCAAGGCTATAGCCCACCCGATGGCCATTTTTCCGCAGGGGGTTTTGGCACCCGACCTTCGGGCGCTAATTTTGGGCGCTGTGCCTGCGGCCTATTTTTTGGCACACGGAGGCCGCCCGCAGTCTCGGCCACCCGAGTCCGCGGACGAATCTCGCCTACGCCCACCAACGCTATAGCCCACCTGCTTTTTGGCTATTTTTCCGCTGGGGTTTTGCACCCCGACCTTCGGGCGCTAATTTGGCGCGCTGTGCCTGGGTGGCCTATTTTTGGCACACGGAGGCCGCCTTCAGCAGTTAGGCCATTCCGAGTCCGGCGGACGAACATCGCCACGCCCACTCAAGGCTATAGCCCACCCGCTTGGCCATTTGGGGGTTTTGGCACCTGACTCGGGTGCTAATTTTCATGCTGCTGTGCCTGCGGTTTATTTTTTGCACACGGAGGTGCACAAGAAATTCGCCATTCCTAGCCCGGTGGACGAACTCGCCACGCCCCACCAAGGCTATAGCCCACCCGATTTGGCCATTTTTCCGCAGGGGGTTTTGCACGCCGACCGGTGCCACTTTTTGGGCGAGGCTGTGCCCGTGGCCTATTTTTTTGGCACACGGAGGCCGCCTCGCAAAGTCTCGGGCTATTTGGAGTCCGGCGACGAATCTCGCCCACGCCCTCACCAAGGCTATAGCCCACCATGGGCCATTTTTCCGCTTGGTTTTGGCACCCCGACCTTCGGGTGCTAATTTTTAGGCGCGGCTCTGCCTGCCTAGTTTTTGGCACACAGAGGCCGCCCGCAAAGTCTCGGCTATTCCGAGTCCGCGGACGAATCTCGCCCACGCCCACCAAGCTATAGCCGACCCATTTTTTTGGCCATTTGGGGTTTGGCACCCTTCGGGTGCTAATTTTGCCGCAAGGCGCCTGTGGCCTATTTTTGGCGGTCGGAGGCTGCCCGCTTAGTATCCGGCCATTCCGAGTTCGGCGGACGAACTTCGCCCACGCCCCCCACCAAGGCTATAGCCCACCCGATTTTTGGCCATTTGGGGGGTATTGGCACCCCGACCTTTGGGAGCAAATTTTTGGGCGCGGCTGTGCCCGTGGCCTATTTTTGGAACACGGAGGCCGCCCGCAAAGTCTCGGGCCATTCCGAGTCCGGCGGACGAACTTTGCCCACGCCCCCCACCAAGGCTATAGCCACCACCCGTTTTTTGGCTATTTTTCCGCTGGGGGGTTTTGGCACCCCGACCTTCGGGTGCTGATTTTGGGGCGCCGCTGTGCCCGTGGCCTAGTTTTAGCACACGGAGGCCGCCCGCAAAGTCTCGGGCCATTCCGAGTCCGGCGGACGAATCTCGCCACGCCCCACCAAGGCTATAGCCCACCCTTGGCTATTTGGGGTTTTGGCACCTGATCTCGGCGCCAATTTTTGTGGGCTGTACCTGTGGCCTATTTTTGGCACACGGAGGCGCCTCGCAGTTTCGGCCATTCTGAGTCCGGCGGACGAACTCGCCCACGCCCCACCCAGGTTATACCCCGCACGTTTTTTAGCCATTTGGGGGGTTTTGGCACCCCGACCTTCGAGCTAATTTGCTGCTGTGTCCGTGGCCTATTTTTGGCACACGGAGGCCGCCCGCAAAGTCTTGGGCCATGCTAAGTCCGCGGACGAACTTTGCCCACGCCTCTACAAAGGATATAGCCACCACCCGCTTTTGGCCATTTTTCCGCTGGGGTTTTGGTACCCGACCTTCGGGTGCTAATTTTTAGGCGCGGCTCTGCCTGTGGCTAGTTTTGGCACACAGAGGCCGCCCGCAAAGTCTCAAGGCCATTCCGAGTCCGCGGACGAATCTCGCCTCATGCCTCACCAAGGCTATAGCCGACCTGCTTTTGGCCATTTGGGGGGTTTAGCACCCCGACCTTCGGTGCTAATTTTTAAGGCGCTGTGCCTGGGGCCTAATTTTGGCACACGGAGGCCGCCCGCAGTTCTCGGGCCATTCCGAGTCCGCGGACGAATCTCGCCTCTACGCCCCACCAAGGCTATAGCCCACCTGCTTTTGGCCATTTGGGGTTTTGCACCCTGACCTTCGGGCACTAATTTTTGCGCGCGGCTGTGCCCGTGGCCTATTTTTCGCACACGGAGGCTGCCCACAAAGTCTCGGACCCTTCCGAGCCCGGGACGCATCTCGCCTAATCGCCCCACCAAGGCTATAGCCCACCCGATTTTTGGCCATTTTTCCGCTGGGGTTTTGGCACCGACCTTCGGCGCTAATTTTGGCGCAGCTTGCCTGGGGCCTATTTTTGGCACACGGAGGCCACCGCAAAGTCTCGGCCATTCCGAGTCCGGCGGACGAATCTCGCCCCACGCCCCACCAAGGCTATAGCTCACCTGCTTTTGGCCATTTGGGGGTTTTGCACCCTGACCTTCGGGCACCAATTATTGGGCGGCTGTGCCTGTGGCCTATTTTTGGCACACGGAGGCCGCCTAAAAGTCTCGGGCTATTCCGAGTCCTGGACGAACTACGCCACGCCCTCTACCAAGGCTATAACCCACCTGCTGGCTATTTGGGGGTTTTGGCACCCGACCTTCGGTGCTAATTTTGGGCGCTGCTGTGCCTGTGGCCTATTTTTACACAGAGGCCGCCTCTAAAGTCTCTGGCCACATGACTCGCTGGACTCGCCACGCCCCACTCAAGGTTATAGCCCACCCGCTTTTGGCCATTTGGGTGTTTTGGCAGCCCGCCTTCGGGTGCTAATTTTTAAGGCGTGCCTCGGGCCTATTTTTACACACGGAGGCCGCCCGCAGTCTCGGACTATTCCGAGTCCGCGGACGAATCTCGCCCACGCCCCCACCAAGGCTATAGCCCACCCGATTTTTGCCATTTTTCCGCTGGGGGTATTGGCACCTGACCTTCAGGCGCTACTTTTTAAGGCTGCTTTGCCCGGGCCTATTTTTGGCACACGGAGGCTGCCCGAAAGTCTCTGGCCATTCCGAGTCCGGGCGGATTTAACTTCGCCACGCCCCACCAAGGCTATAGCCCATCCGCTGGCCATTTGGGGTTTTGGCACCCTGACCTTCGGCGCTAATTTTTGCTGTGCCCGCGGCCTATTTTTGGCACACGGAGGCCGCCTCTAAAGTCTCGGGCTATTCCGAGTCCGCGGACGAACTCGCCCACGCCTCCACCAAGGCTATAGCCCACCCGATTTGGCCATTTTTCCGCTGGGGTTTTGGCACCCCGACCTTCGGGCACTAATTTTTGTGCGGCAGTGCCTCGTGGCCTATTTTGGGCGCACGGAGGCTGCCCGCAGTCTCGGCCATTCCGAGTCCGGCGGACGAATCTCGCCACGCCCCACCAAGGCTATAGCCCACCTGATTTTTGCCATTTTTCCCCTGGGGTTTTGGCACCTGACCTTCGGCGCTAATTTTTGTGCTATGCCCGTGGCCTATTTTTGGCACACTGGAGGTCAGCCTCAAAGTCTCGGGCCATTCCGAGTCCGCGGACGAATCTCGCCACGCTCTCCACCAAGGCTATAGCCCACCCGATTTTTGGCCATTTTCCGCTGATGGTTTTGGCACCCCGAACTTCGGGTGCACTTTTGGCGCGGCTGTGCCTGCGGGCTATTTTTAGCACACGGAGGCCGCCTCGCATAGCCTCGGGCCATTCCGAGCCCGGCGGACGACTCGCCACGCCTCCTAAGGCTATAGCTCCACCTGCTGGCCATTTGGGGGTTTTGGCAACTCGAACTGGTGCTAATTTGGGCGCGTAGTGCCCGTGGTCCTATTTTTTTGGCACACGGAGGCCGCCCGCAAAGTCTCGGGCTAGTCCGAGTCCGGGACGAATCTCGCCACGCCCACCACTGTAGCCCACCCGATTTTTGGCCATTTTTCGGCTGGGGTTTTGCACTGACCTGGCGCTTTGTGCGGCTGTGCCCGTGGCCTATTTTTGGCACACGGAGGTCACCCCAAAGTCTCGGCTATTCCGAGTCCGCGGATTTAATCTCGCCCACGCCCCCCACCAAGGATATAGCCCACCCGTTTTTTGGCCATTTGGGGGGTTTTGGCACCCCAAACTTCGGGTGCTAATTTTTGGGCGTGGCAGTGCCCGTGTCCTATTTTTGGATCACGGAGGCCGCCCGCAAAGTCTCGGGCCAGTCCGAGTCCGGCGGACGAACTTTGCACACGCTCTCCACCAAGGCTATAGCCCACCCGATTTTTGGCCATTTTTCCGCTGGGGGTTTTGGCACCCCGACCTTCGGGCGCTAATTTTTGGGCGCGGCTCTGCCCGTGGCCTATTTTTAGCACACGGAGGCCGCCCGCAAAGTCTCGGGCCATTCCGAGTCCGGCGGACGACCTTCGCCCACGCCCCCCACAAAGGCTATAGCCACCCGATTTTTAGCCATTTTTCCGCAGGGGGGTTTTGGCAACCCGACCTTCGGGCGCTAATTTTTGGGCGCGGCTCTGCCTGGGTGGTCATTTTTAGCACACGGAGGCCGCCTCGCAGTCTCGGGGCTATTCCGAGTCCGCGGACGACCTTCGCCCACGCCACAAAGGCTATAGCCACCCGATTTTAGCCATTTTTCCGCAGGGGGTTTTGGCAACCCGACTGGCGCTAATTTTTGGGCTCTGCCTGCGGGCCTATTTTTGGCACACGGAGGCCGCCTGCAAAGTCTCGGCCATTCCGAGTCCGCGGACGAATCTCGCCTACGCCCCACTCAAGGCTATAGCCCACCCGCTTTTGGCCATTTGGGTGGTTTTGCACCCCGAACTTCGAGCTAATTTTTGTCGCCGCCTGTGGCCTATTTTTGCCACACGGAGGCCGCCCCGCAAAGTCTCGGCTATTCCGAGTCCGCGGACGAATCTCGCCACGCCCACCAAGGCTATAGCCCACCCGCTTTTGGCCATTTGGGGGTTTTTGGTACCCCCGACGTTCGGGCGCTACTTTTTGGGCGCTGCTGTGCCCGTGTGGCCTACTTTTGGCACACGGAGACCGCCGCAGTCTCGGGCCATTCCGAGTCCGCGGACGAACTCTCCCACGCCCACCAAGGCTATAGCCCACCCGATTTTTGGCCATTTTTCGGCTGGGGTTTTGGCACTCACCTTCGGCGCTAATTTTTGCACAGCTTCGGGTGGCCTGTGGCCTATTTTTTTAGCACACGGAGGCCGCCCCAAAGTCTCGGGCTATTCCAGTCCGGCGGACAATCTCGCCACGCCTACCAAGGCTATAGCCCACCTTTTTTTTTTGGTCCTGTTTTGCCACACGGAGGCCGCCTGGTGCCCGCCACTGGCTATAGCCTATTTTTTTGGTTTGGAGGCCGCCTCAGTCTAAATTTTTGGGCGACCTCAAGGCTATAGCCCACCCGATGGCCATTTTTCCGCTGGGGTTTTTGGTACACGGAGGTCCGCCCAAGGCCCACCCGATATTCCGTTTTTGGCCTATTTTTTTAGCACACGGAGGCCGCCAGTATAAGCCTCGGCCATTCCGAGTCCGGCGGACGAATCTTCGCCCACGCCCCCACCAAGCGCTATAGCCCACCCGCTTTTTGGCCACGCCTTTGCAGGGGTTTGCCTGAACTCGCCAGCGCTCCAATTTTTGGGCGCGGCGCCACTGTTCTGGCATATTTTTTGCACACGGAGGCCGCCCGCAGTCTCGGGCCATTCCGAAGTCCGCGGATTTCGACTCGCCACGCCCCACCAAGGCTGTAGCCCACCCGATTTTTGCCATTTTTCAGCTGGGGATTTTGCACCCCAACCTTCGGGCGCTAATTATTGGTGCGGGTGCCCGTGGCTATTTTTTGCACACACGGTGGCTGCCCGCAAAGTCTCGGCTATTCCGAGTCTGGCGGACGAATCCGCCCACGCCTACAAAGGCTATAGCCCACCCGCTTTTTGCCATTTGGGGTTTTGGCACCCGACCTTCGGTAATTTTGGGCACGGTGTGCCTGTGGGCTCTATTTTTGGCACACGGAGGCCGCCCGCAGTCTCGACATTCCGAGTCCGCGGACGAATCCGCCTGCGCCCCACCAAGGCTATAGCCCACCCGCTTTTTTGGCCATTTGGGGGTTTTGGCACCTGACTTTCGGGCGCTAATTTTTGGGCGCGGCTGTGCCTGGGCCCACTGTTTTGGCCTTTTGGCACACGGAGGCCACCCCCAAAGTCTCGGGCCATTCCGCGTCCGGGACGAATCTCGCCACGCCCACTCAAGGCTATAGCCCACCCGATTTTTGGCCTTTTTCCGCTGGGGGTTTTGGCACCCCGACCTTCGGGTGCTAATTTTTGGGCGCGCCCAGATCCTATTTTTGGCACACGGAGGCCGCCGCAGTCTCGGGCCATTCCGAGTCCGCGGACGAATCTCGCCCACGCCCTACCAAGGCTATAGCTCACCTGCTTTTTTGGCCATTTGGGGTTTTGGCACCCCGACCTTCGGCGCGGCAGTGCCTGTGGCCTATTTTTGGCACACGGAGGCCGCCGCAAAGTCTCGGCCATTCCGAGTCCGGCGGACGAACTCGCCCATGCCTCTACCAAGGCTATAGCCCACCCGCTTTTGGCCATTTGGGGTTTTTGGCACCCCGAACTTCGGGTGCTAATTTTTGACGCTGCTGTGCCTGTGGCCTATTTTTGGCACATGGAGGCCGCCCGCAGTCTCGGGCTATTCCGAGTCCGCGGACGAATCTCGCCACGCCCCACCAAGGCTATAGCCCACCCGCTTTTGGCCATTTGGGGTTTTGGCACCCCAAACTTCGGTGCTAATTTTTGACGCGGCTGTGCCTGTGGCCTATTTTTGGCACACGGAGGCCGCCCGCAAAGTCTCGGGCCATTCCGAGTCCGCGGACGAATCTCGCCCACGCCCCACTCAAGGCTATAGCCACCCGCTTTTGGGCCATTTGGGGTTTTGGCACCCCGAACTCGGGTGCTAATTTTTGACGCGGCTGTGCCTGTGGCCTATTTTTTGGCACACGGAGGCCGCCGCAAAGTCTCGGCCATTCCAAGTCCGGCGGACGAATCTCGCCTCACGCCTACCAAGGCTATAGCCCACCTTTTTAGCTATTTGGGGTTTTGCACGCAACTTCGGGTGCTACTTTTTGACGCGGCTGTGCCTGTGGCCTATTTTTGGCACAATGGAGGCCGCCCCGCAAAGTCTCGGCTATTCTTAAGTCCGGGCGACGAACTCGCCACGCCCACCAAGGCTATAGCCCACCCTTTTGGCCATTTGGGGTTTTGGCACCCAACTTCGGTGCCACTTTTTGGACGCTGCTGTGCCTGTGGCCTATTTTTGGCACACGGAGGCCGCCAGCAAAGTCTCGGGGCTATTCTGAGTCCGCGGACGAACTCGCCCGCCCCCACTCAAGGCTATAGCCCACCCGCTTTTTTTGGCCATTTGGGGTTTTGGCACCCCAGCCTTCGGGTGCTAATTTTTGACGCGGCTGCCTGTGGCCTATTTTTGCGCACGGAGGCCGCCAGCAAAGTCTCGGCCATTCCGAGTCCGGCGGATTTAATCCTTCGCCCACGCCTACCAAGGCTATAGCCCACCTGCTTTTGGCCATTTGGGGGTTTTGCACCCCAACCTTCGGCCTAATTTTTGGGCGCTGCTGTGCCTGGGGCCTATTTTTGGTACACGGAGGCCACCCGCAAAGTCTCGGCCATTCCGAGTCCGCGGATAATCTCGCCACGCCCCACCAAGGCTATAGCCCACCCGATTTTTGGCCATTTTTCCATGGGGTTTTGGCACCCCGAAAGTCCTTCGGTCCAGCTCGCCCCAGCCTTTTGGGCGCTGCATGCCTGTGGGGCCTATTTTTGGCACACGGAGGCCGCCCGCAAAGTCTAGGGCCATTCCGAGTCCGCGGACGAACTTCGCCACGCCCTACTAAGGCTATAGCCCACCCGTCCATTTGGGGGCTGGTTTTGCACATTTTTGCCATTTTTCCACTGGAGGCCGCCCGCAGTCTCGGGCCATTCCGAGTCCGGTGACGAATCTCGCCCACGCCCCACCAAGGCTATAGCCCACCCGCTTTTGGCCATTTGGGGGTTTTGGCACCCCAACCTTCGGGCGGCTGTGCCTGTGGGCCTATTTTTGGCACACGGAGGCCGCCTGTCTCGGCCCATTCCGAGTCCGCGGATGAATCTCGCCACGCCCTACCAAGGTCAGCCCACCCGATTTTTGGCCATTTTTCTTCTGGGGGGTTTTGGCACCCCTTCCTTAGGGTTCTAATTATTGTTCGCCGCTATGCCAGTGGTCTATTTTTGGCACAAAGAGGCCGCCCGCAAAATCTCGGGCCATTCCGAGTCCGGACGGAATCTCGCCCACGCCTACTCAAGGCTATAGCCCGCCTGTTTTTGGCTTCCTTGGGGTTTTGCACCAACTGGTGCTAATTTTGACGCGCCTGTGCCCGTGGCTGATTTTTGCACACGGAGGCCGCCCGCAGTCTCGGCCATTCCGAGTCCGGGCGGACGAATCTCGCCACGCCCCACCAAGGCTGTAGCCCACCCGAGCTGCCATATTTCCGCTGGGGGGTTTTGGCACCCCGACCTTCGGGCGCTAATTTTTGGGCGCGGCTATGCCCGTGTCCTATTTTTGGCACACGAAGGCCACCCGCAGTCTCGGCTATTCCGAGTCCGGCGGACGAACTTCGCCCACGCCCCCCACCAAGGCTATAGCCCACCCGATTTTTTGCCATTTTTCCGCTGTGGGGTTTTGGCACCCCGACCTTCGGGCGCTAATTTTTGGGCGCGTCTATGACCGTGGCCTATTTTTGGCACACGGAGGCTGCCCACAATTTCTCGGGCCATTCCGAGTCCGGCGGACGAACTTCGCCCACGCCCCCCACCAAGGCTGTAGCCCACCCGATTTTTGGCCATTTTTCCGCCGGGGGGTTTTGGCACCCCGACCTTCGGGTGCTAATTTTTGAGCGCGGCTATGCCCGTGGTCTATTTTTGGCACATAGAGGCCGCCCGCAAAATCTCGGGCCATTCCGAGTCCGGCGGACGAACTTCGCCCACGCCCCCCACCAAGGCTATAGCCCGCCTGTTTTTTGGCCTTTTGGGGGGTTTTGGCACCCCGACCTTCGGGCGCTAATTTTTGGTTGTGGCTGTGCCCGTGGCCTATTTTTGGCACACGGAGGCCGCCCGCAATGTCTCGGGCAATTCCGAGTCCGGCGGACGAACTTCGCCCACGCCCCCCACCAAGGCTGTAGCCCACCCGATTTTTGGCCATATTTCCGCGGGGCGGTTTTGGAACCCGACCTTCGGGCGCTATTTTTTGGGCGCGGCTATGCCCGTGGCGTATTTTTGGCACACGGAGGCCGCCCACAAAGTCTCGGGCCATTCCAAGTCCGGCGGACAAACTTTGCCCACGCCCCCCACCAAGGCTATAGCCCACCTGTTTTTTGGCCATTTGGGGGGTTTTGGCACCCCGAACTTCGGGTGCTAATTTTTGGACGCGCCTGTGCCCGTGGCTGATTTTTGGCACACGGAGGCCGCCCGCAAAGTCTCGGGCCATTCCGAGTCCGGCGGACGAACTTCGCCCACGCCCCCCACCAAGGCTGTAGCCCACCCGATTTTTGGCCATATTTCCGCTGGGGGGTTTTGGCACCCCGACCTTCGGGCGCTAATTTTTGGGCGCGGCTATGCCCGTGTCCTATTTTTGGCACACGAAGGCCACCCGCAAAGTCTCGGGCCATTCCGAGTCCGGCGGACGAACTTCGCCCACGCCCCCCACCAAGGCTATAGCCCACCCGATTTTTTGCCATTTTTCCGCTGTGGGGTTTTGGCACCCCGACCTTCGGGCGCTAATTTTTGGGCGCGTCTATGACCGTGGCCTATTTTTTGCACACGGAGGCTGCCCACAATTTCTCGGGCCATTCCGAGTCCGGCGGACGAACTCGCCACGCCCCACCAAGGCAGTAGTCCACCCGATTTTTGGCCATTTTTCCATTGGGGTTTTGGCACCCTGACCTTCGGGTGCTAATTTTTAGCGCGGCTATGCCTGTGGTCTATTTTTGGCACATAGAGGCCGCCGCAAATCTCGGCCATTCCGAGTCCGCGGACGAATCTCGCCCACGCCCCACCAAGGCTATAGCCGCCTGCTGCCTTTGGGGGTTTTGCACCCGACCTTCGGGCGCTAATTTTTGTTGGCTGTGCCTCGGCCTATTTTTGGCACACGGAGGCCGCCCGCAATGTCTCGGCACTCCGAGTCCGGCGGACGAATCTCGCCCACGCCCACCAAGGTCGTAGCTCCACCCGATTTTTGGCCATATTTCCGCTGGGCGGTTTTGGAACCCCACCTGGCGCTAATTTTAAGGGCATGCCTGGGCCTATTTTTGGCACACGGAGGCCGCCCGCAAAGTCTCGGGCCATTCCGAGTCCGGCGGACAAACTTTGCCCACGCCCCCCACCAAGGCTATAGCCCACCTGTTTTTTGGCCATTTGGGGGGTTTTGGCACCCCGAACTTCGGGTGCTAATTTTTGGACGCGCCTGTGCCCGTGGCTGATTTTTGGCACACGGAGGCCGCCCGCAAAGTCTCGGGCCATTCCGAGTCCGGCGGACGAACTTCGCCCACGCCCCCCAACAAGGCTGTAGCCCACCCGATTTTTGGCCATATTTCCGCTGGGGGGTTTTGGCACCCCGACCTTCGGGCGCTAATTTTTGTTCGCGACTATGCCCGTGTCCTATTTTTGGCACACGAAGGCCACCCGCAAAGTCTCGGGCCATTCCGAGTCCGCGGATTTAATCTCGCCCACGCCTACCAAGGCTATAGCCCACCCGATTTTTGGCCATTTTTCCGCCGGGGTTTTGGCACCTTGACCTTCGGCGCTAAATTTTGGGCGCGGCTATGTCCGCTGCCATTTTTGGTACACAGAGGCCGCCCCAAAGTCTCGACCCATTCCAGTCCGCGGACGAATCTCGCCCCACGCCCACCAAGGCTATTGCCCACCTGCTTTTTGGCCATTTGGGGTTTTGGCACCCCACTTCGGGTGCTAATTTTGACGCGGCTGTGCCCCGTGGGCCTATTTTTGGCACATGTAGGCCACCCACAAAGTCTTGTGCCATTCCTAGTCCGCGGACGAACTCGCCCACGCTCCCACCAAGGCTATAGCCCACCCGATTTTTGGCCATTTTCCGCTGGGGTTTTGGCACCCGACTGGCGCTTAATTTTTGGCGCCCTGTGTCTCGTTGCCTAGTTTTGGCACACGGAGGACGCCCTAAAGTCTCGGGCTATTCCGAGTCCGCGGACGAACTCGCCCACGCCCACCAAGGCTGTAGCCCACCCGATTTTTGGCCATATTTCCGCTTGGGGTTTTGCACCTGACCTTTCGGCGCTAATTTTGGCGGCAATGCCTGTGGCCTATTTTTGCACACGGAGGCCGCCTCCAAAGTCTCGGGACATTCCAAGTTCGCGGGCGAATCTCGCCACGCCCCCACCAAGGCTATAGCCCACCCGATTTTTGGCCATTTTTCCGCTGGGGTTTTGGCACCCCGACCTTCGGCGCCACTTTTGGGCGCGGCTATGTCCGTGGCTTATTTTTGGCACACAGAGGCCGCCTAAAGTCTCGACTCCATTCCGAGTCCGCGGACGAATCCGCCCACGCCCCCCACCAAGGCTATTGCCCACCTGTTTTTTGGCCATTTGGGGGGTTTTGGCACCCCGACCTTCGGGTGCTAATTTTTGGGCGCGGCTATGCCCGTGGCCTATTTTTGGCACATGTAGGCCACCCGGAAAGTCTCGTGCAATTCCTAGACCGGCGGACGAACTTCGCCCACGCTCCCCACCAAGGCTTTAGCCCACCCGATTTTTGGCCATTTTTCCGCTGGGGGGTTTTGGCACCACCTTCGGCGCCAATTTTGGGCGCTGTGTCCGTGGCCTATTTTTGGCACGCGGAGGCCGCCCCAAAGTCTCGGCTATTCCGAGTCCGCGGACGAATCTCGCCCACGCCCCACCAAGGCTATTGCCCACCCGCTTTTGGCCATTTGGGGTTTTGGCACCCCGACCTAAGGCGCTAATTTTTGTGTGTGGCTGTACCCATGGCCTAATTTTGGCACACGGAGGCCACCCGCAAAGTCTCGGGCCATTCCGAGTCCGGCAGACGAACTTCACCCACGCCCCCACCAAGGCTATAGCCCACCCGTTTTTTGGCCATTTGGGGGGTTTTGGCACCCCGACCATCGGGCGCTAATTTTTGTGCGTGGCTGTACCCGTGGCCTATTTTTAGTACACGGAGGCTGCCCGCAAAGTCTTTGGCCATTCCAAGTCCGGCGGACGAACTTTGCCCACGCCCCCCACCAAGGATATAGCCGACCACCCGTTTTTTGGCCATTTTTCCGCTGGGGGTTTTGGCACCCCGACCTTCGGGTGCTAATTTTTAGGCGCGGCTCTGCCCGTGGCCTAGTTTTGGCACACAGAGGCCGCCCGCAAAGTCTCGGGCCATTCCGAGTCCGGGCGGGACGAATCTCGCCACGCCCACCAAGGCTATAGCCCACCCTTTTGGCCATTTGGGGTTTTGGCACCCTGACCTCGGCTCTAATTTTTGGCTGCCTGTGGCCTATTTTTTGGCACACGGAGGCCGCCCGCAAAGTCTCGGCCATTCCGAGTCCGCGGACGAATTCGCCACACCCCCACCACGGCTTTCGCACCCCCGTTTTTTGGCCATTTTTCCGCTGGGGGGTTTTGGCACCCCGACCTTCGGGCGCTAATTTTTGGGAGCGGCTACGTCCGTGGCCTATTTTTGGCACGCGGAGGCCGCCCGCAGTCTCGGCCATTCCGAGTCCGGGACGAATCTCGCCCACGCCTACCAAGGCTATAGCCCACCTGCTTTTGGCCATTTGGGGTTTTGGCACCCCGACCTTCGGCTCTAATTTTTGGCTGGCTGTGCCTGTGGGCCTATTTTGGCACACGGAGGCCGCCGCAGTCTCGGGCTATTCCGAGTCCGCGGACGAATCTCGCCACACCCCCACCAAGGCTATAGCCCACCCGCTTTTGGCCATTTGGGGGTTTTGGCACCCTGACCTTCGGGCGCCACTTTTTAAGGCGCATGCCCAGGCCTATTTTTTGGCACACGGAGGCTGCCCCCAAAGTCTTGGGACATTCCAAGTCCGGGACGATTTAATCTCGCCACGACTCCCCACCAAGGCTATAGCCCACCCGATTTTTGGCCATTTTTCCGCTTGGGGTTTTTGGCACCCTGACCTTCGGGCGCTAATTTTTGGGAGCGCACGCCCGTGGCCTATTTTTGCACGCGGAGGCCGCCCCAAAGTCTCGGCACTCCAGTCCGCGGACGAACTCGCCACGCCCCACCAAGGCTATTGCCCACCTGCTTTTGCCTCTTGGGGTTTTGGAACCCCGACATTCGGTGCTAATTTTTGGCGCGGCTGTGGCCTATTTTTGCACATGTAGGCCACTCCGCAAAGTCTCGTGCCATTCCTAGTCCGCGGGACGAATCTCGCCACGCCTACCAAGGCTATAGCCCACCCGATTTTTGGCTATTTTTCCGCAGGGGGTTTTAGCACCCCGACCTTGGGCGCTAAATTTTTATGCTGTGCCTGTGGCCTATTTTTGGCACACGGAAGCCGCCCGCAAAGTCTCGGGTCATTCTGTGTCCGGACGAATCTCGCCACGCCTACCAAGGCTATAGCCCACCCGATATTTGGCCATTTTTCCGCTGGGGGGTTTTGGCACCCCGACCTTCGGGCGCAAATTTTTGAGCGCGGCTATGCCCATGGTCTATTTTTGGCACACGGAGGCCGCCCGCAAAGTCTCAGGCCATTCCAAGTCCGGCGGACGAACTTCGCCCCGCCTACAAAGGATATAGCCCACCTGTTTTGGCCGCTTGGGGTTTTGGCACCAACTTCGGTGCTAATTTTTGGGCGCCAGCCTGTGGCTGTTTTTGCACACGGAGGCCGCCCGCAGTCTCGCCATTCCGTGTCCGGCGGACGAACTCGCCACACCCCCACCAAGGCTATAGCTCACCCGCTTTTGGCCATTTGGGGTTTTGCACCCCGACTTCGGCGCTAATTTTTGGGCGCGCAGCCTGGTATATTTTTGGCACACAGAACTCCGCCCGCAGTCTCGGCTATTCTGAGTCCGCGGACGAACTCGCCACCCTATTCCGAGTCCGCGGACGAATCTCGCCTACCTCTACCAAGGCTATAGCCCAGCCATGGCCATTTGGGGGTTTTGGCACCCCCTTCGGTGCTAATTTTGCTGTGCGTGGCCTATTTTTGGCACACGGAGGCCGCCAGCAAAGTCTCGGGGCTATTCCAGTCCGCGGACGAATCTCGCCACGCCCCCACTTCAAGACTATAGCCCACCCGATTTGGCCATTTTTCCGCTGGGGTTTTGGCACCCCACCTTCGGGCGCTATTTTTGGGTGCGGCTATGCCTGTGGCCTATTTTTGGCACACGGAGGCTGCCCCAAAGTCTCGGCTATTCCAAGTCCGGCGGACGTCTCGCCCACGCCCCACTCAAGGCTATAATAGCCCACCCGATTTTTGGTCTTTTTTCCGGTGGGGGGTTTTGGCACCCGGACCTTCGTGTGATAATTTTTGGGAGCGGTTATGTCTTTTGCCTATTTTTGGCACTCGGAGTCCTCCACCAAAGTCTCGGGACATTCCGAGTCCGGCGGACGAACTTCGCCCCACGCCCACCAAGGCTATTGCCCACCCGCTTGGCCATTTGGGGTTTTGGCACCCCGACTTTCGGTGCTAATTTTTGGGGCAGCTGTGCCTATTTTTTGGCACATGTAGGCCACCCGCAAAGTCTCGAGCCATTCCTAGTCCGGCGACACTTCGCCCCACGCCCCACCAAGGCTATAGCCCACCCGATGGCCAATTTTCAGCAGGGGGTTTTGGCACCCGACTTCGGGCGCCAATTTTTGTTATGCCTGGGCCTATTTTTGGCACACGGAGGACGCCCAAATTCTCGGGCCATTCCGAGTCCGGCGGATGAACTTTGCCCACGCCCTCACCAAGGCTATAGCCCACCCGTTTTTTGGCCATTTTTCCGCTGGGGTTTTGCACCCGACCTTCGGGCGCCACTTTTGGGCGCGCTATGCCTGTGGCCTATTTTTTTCACACGGAGGATGCCCTAAAAGTCTCGGCCATTCCGAGTCCGCGGATGAACTCCCGCCACGCCCCACCAAGGCCCACCCGATTTTTGGCCATTTTTCCGCTGGGGGGTTTTGGCAACCTTACCTTCGGGCGCTAATTTTTGGGTGCGGCTATGCTCGTGGCCTATTTTTAGCACACGGAGGCCTCCCCCAAAGTCTCGGGCCATGCCGAGTCCGGCGGACGAACTCTCGCCCACGCCCACCAAGGCTATAGCCCACCCGCTTGGCCATTTGGGGTTTCTGCACCCAAGCCTGGGTGCTAATTTTTGGGCGCGGCTTTGCCCGTGGCCTATTTTTGGCACACGGAGGCCGCCCCGCAAAGTCTCGGGGCATTCCGAGTCCGGCGGACGAACTTCGCCCACGCCCCCCACCAAGGCTATAGACCACCCGATTTTTGGCCATTTTTCCGCAGGGGGGTTTTGGTACCCCGACTTCGGGCGCTAATTTTTGGGCGCGGCTGTGCCCGTTGCCTAATTTTGGCACACGGAGGCCGGCCGCAAAGTCTCGGGCCATTCCGAGTCCGGCGGACGAACTTCGCCTACGCCCACCCACCAAGGCTATAGCCCACCCGATTTTTGGCCATTTTTCCGCAGGGGGGTTTTGGTACCCCGACCATTGGGCGCTAATTTTTGGGTGCGGCTGTGCCCGTGGCCTAATTTTGGCACGCGGAGGCCGCCCGCAAAGTCTCGGGCCATTCCGAGTCCGGCGGACGAACTTCGCCCACCCCCCCACCTAGGCTATAGCCCGGCCGTTTTTTGGCCATTTGGGGGGTTTTGGCACCCCGACTGGCGCGATTTTGGGCGCGGCTGTGCTCATTTTTGGCACACGGAGGCCGCCCGCAAAGTTTCAAGCCATTCCTAGTCCGGCGGACGAACTTCGCCCACGCCCCCAACCAAGGCTATAGACCACCCGATTTTTGGCCATTTTTCCGCAGGGGGGTTTTGGTACCCCGACCTTCGGGCGCTAATTTTATGGCGCGGCTGTGCCCGTGGCCTAATTTTGGCACACGGAGGCCGCCCGCAAAGTCTCGGGCCTTTCCGAGTCCGGCGGACGAACTTCGCCCACGCCCCCCATCAAGGCTATAGACCACCCGATTTTTGGCCATTTTTCCGCAGGGGGGTTTTGGTACCCCGACCTTCGGGCGCTAATTTTTGGGCGCGGCTGTGCCCGTGGCCTAATTTTGGCACACGAAGGCCTCCCGCAAAGTCTCGGGCCATTCCGAGTCCGGCGGACGAACTTCGCCCACGCCCCCCACCAAGGCTATAGCCCACCCGTTTTTTGGCCATTGCGGGGGTTTTGGCACCCCGACCTTCGGGCGCTAATTTTTTGGTACGGCTGTGCCCGTGGCCTATTTTTTGCACCCGGAGGCCGCCCGCAAAGTCTTGGGCCATTCCGAGTCCGGCGGACGAACTTCGCCCATGCCCCCCACCAAGGCTATAGCCCACCCGTTTATTGGCCATTTGGGGTGTTTTCGTACCCCGACCTTCGGGCGCTAATTTTTGGGTGCAGCTGTGTCCATGGCCTAATTTTGGCACACGGAGGCCGCCCGCAAAGTCTCGGGCCATTCCGAGTCCGGACGATCTCGCTAACGCCTACCAAGGCTATAGCCCACCCGATTTTTGGCCATTTTTCCGCTGGGGTTTTGGCACCCCGACCTTCGCGCTAATTTTTCGGGCGCGGCTATGCCTGGGCCTATTTTTTGCACACGAGGACGCCCAAAGTCTCGGGCCATTCCGAGTCCGGCGGATGAACTTCGCCCACGCCCCCCACCAAGGCTATAGCCCACCCGATTTTTGGCCATTTTTCCGCTGGGGGGTTTTGGCACCCCGACCTTCGGGCGATAATTTTTGGGCGCGGCTATGCCCGTGGTCTATTTTTGGCACACGGAGGCCGCCCCCATAGTCTCGGCCCATTTCGAGTCCGGCGGATGAAATTCGCCCACGCCCCCCACCAAGGCTATAGCCCACCCGATTTTTGGCAATTTTACCGCTGGGGGGTTTTGGCACCCCGACCTTCGGGCGCAAATTTTTGGACGCGGCTATGCCCGTGGCCTATTTTTAGCACACGGAGGCCACCCCCAAAGTCTCGGGCCATTCCGAGTCCGGCGGATCTGGCCACACCCCCCACCAAGGCTATAGCCCACCTGCTTTTTGGCCATTTGGGGTTTTGGCACCCTGAAGTTCGGGTGCTACTTTTGCGCGCTGTGCCTGTGGCCTATTTTTGGCACACGGAGGCCGCCCGCAAAGTCTCGGGCATTCAGTCCGCGAACGAATCTCGCCCACGCCCCACCAAGGCTATAGCCCACCCTTTTTTGGCCATTTGGGGGTTTTGCACCCTGACCGCCGGGTGCTAATTTTTGCGCTGCCGTGCCGTGGCCTATTTTTGGCACCCGAGGCCGCCACAAAGTCTCGGGCCATTCCGAGTCCGCGGACGAATCTCGCCCACGCCCACTCAAGGCTATAGCCCACCCGCTTATTGGCCATTTGGGGGTTTTTGTACCCACCTTCGGCACTAATTTTTGCGCGGCTGTGCCTGTGGCCTATTTTTTGGCACATGGAGGCCGCCTAAAAGTCTGGGCCATTCTGAGTTCGGCGGACGAATCTCGCCCATGCCTCCCACCAAGGCTATAGCCCACCCGCTTTTGGCCATTTGGGGTATTGGCACCCCGACCTTCGGGCGCTAATTTTGGGCCTGTGCCTGGCCTATTTTTGGTACATGGAGGCCGGCCGCAAAGTCTCGGCTATTCAAGTCCGCGGACGAATCTCGCCCACGCGCCCACCCGATTTTTGGCCATTTTCCGCTGGGGTTTTGGTAGCCTGACCTCGGGCGCTAATTTTGGGCGTGGCTACATGCCCGTGGCCTATTTTTGGCACCCGGAGGCCGCCCAAAGTCTGGGCCATTCCAAGTTTGGCGGACGAACTTCGCCCACGCCCCCCACCAAGGCTATAGCCCACCCGATTTTTGGCCATTTTTTCTGCAGGGGGTTTTGTCACCCCGACCTTCGGGCGCTAATTTTTGGGCGCGGCTGTGCCCGTGGCCTATTTTTGGCGCACGGAGGCCACCCGCAAAGTCTTGGGCCATTCCGAGTCAGGCGGATTAACTTCGCCCACGCCCCACCAAGGTTATAGCCCACCTGCTTTTGGCCATTGGGGTTTTGGCACCCCGACCTTCGGTGCTAATTTTTGTGCGTGGCTGTGCTCATTTTCGCACACGGAGGCCGCCTACAAAGTCTCGGGCTATTCCGAGTCCGGCGGACGAATCTCGCCCACGCCCCACCAAGGCTATAGCCCACCCGATTTGGCCATTTTTCCGCTGGGGTTTTGGCACCCTGACCTTCGGGCGCTAATTTTTGGCGCTGTGCCCGTGGCTCATTTTTGGGACACGGAGGCCGCCTGCAAAGTCTCGGCCATTCCGAGTCCGCGGACGAATCTCGCCCACGCCCCACCAAGGCTATAGCCCACCCGCTTTTGCCATTTGGGGTTTTGGCACCCTGCTCGGTGCTAATTTGGGCGCGGCTGTGCCTGTGGCCTATTTTTGACACACGGAGGCCGCCCCAAAGTCTCGGGCCATTCCGAGTCTGGCGGATGAACTCGCCCACGCCCCACAAGGCTATAGCCCACCCGATTTTGGCCATGTTTCCGCTTGGGGTTTTGGCACCCGACCTTCGAGCTACTTTTTGGGCGCGGCTATACCTTTATTTTTGGCACACGGAGGCCGCCCCAAAGTCTCGGCCATTCCGAGTCCGCGGATGAACTTCGCCTACGCCCCACCAAGGCTATAGCCCACCCGATTTTGGCCATTTTTCTGCAGGTTTTGATCCCCGACCTCGGGCTAATTTTTAAGGCGCTGTGCCCGCGGCCTAATTTTTGCACACGGAGGCCGGCCGCAAAGTCTCGGGCCATTCCGAGTCCGGCGGACGAACTTTGCCCACGCCCCCCACCAAGGCTATAGCCCACCCGATTTTTGGCCATTTTTTCTGCAGGGGGTTTTGGCACCCCGACCTTCGGGCGCTAATTTTTGGGCGCGGCTGTGCCCGTGGCCTATTTTTGGCACACGGAGGCCACCCGCAAAGTCTTGGGCCATTCCGTGTCCGGCGGACTAACTTCGCCCACGCCCCCCACCAAGGCTATAGCCCACCCATTTTTTGGCCATTGGGGGGGTTTTGGCACCCCGACCTTCGGGCGCTAATTTTTGTGCGTGGCTGCGCCCGCGGCCTATTTTCGGCACACGGAGGCCGCCCACAAAGTCTCGGGCCATTCCGAGTCCGGCGGACGAATCTCGCCACGCCCACCAAGGCTATAGCCCACCCGATGGCCATTTTTCCGCTGGGGTTTTGGCACCCCGGCCTTCGGGCGCTAATTTTGCGCGGCTGTGCCTGGGTGGCCTATTTTTGAGACACGGAGGCCGCCCGCAAAGTCTGGGGCCATTCCGAGTCCGGCGGACGAATCTCGCCACGCCCCACCAAGGCTATAGCCCACCCGCTTTTGGCCATTTGGGATTTGGCACCCTGTTCGGTGCTAATTTTTAAGCTGCAGTGCCCGTGGCCTATTTTTGGCACATGGAGGCCGCCCCCAAAGTCTCGGGCCATTCCGAGTCTGGCGGATGAACTTCGCCCACGCCCCCCACCAAGGCTATAGCCCACCCGTTTTTTGGCCATTTGGGGGGTTTTGGCACCCCGACGTTCGGGCGCTAATTTTTCGGCGCGGTTATGCCCGTGGCCTATTTTTTGCACACGGAGGCCGCCCCCCAAGGCTCGGGCCATTCCGAATCCGGCGGATGAACTTCGCCCACGCCCCCCACCAAGGCTATAGCCAACCCGATTTTTGGCCATTTTTCCGCTGGGGGGTTTTGGCACCCCGACCTTCGGGCTCTAATTTTTAAGGCTGTGCCTGGGTGGCCTATTTTTGGCACACGGAGGCCGCCCCCAAAGTCTCGGGCCATTTCGAGTCCGGCGGATGAACTTCGCCCACGCCCCCCACCAAGGCTATAGCCCACCCGTTTTTTGGCAATTTTTCCGCTGGGGGGTTTTGGTACCCCGACCTTCGCGCGCTAATTTTTGGGCTCGGCTATGCCCGTGGCCTATTTTTGTCACACGGAGGCCACCCCCAAAGTCTCGGGCCATTCCGAGTCCGGCGGATGAACTTCGCCCACGCCCCCCACCAAGGCTATAGCCCACCCGTTTTTTGGCAATTTTTCCGCTGGGGGGTTTTGGCACCCCGACCTTCGGGTGCTAATTTTTGGGCACGGCTGTGCCCGTGGCCTATTTTTGGCACACGGAGGCCGCCCGCAAAGTCTCGGGACATTCCGAGTCCGGCGGACGAACTTCGCCCGCGCCCCCCACCAAGGCTATAGCCCACCCGTTTTTTGGACATTTTTCTGCAGGGGGTTTTGGATCCCCGACCTTCGGGGGCTAATTTTTGGGCGCGGCTGTGCCCGTGGCCTAATTTTTGCACACGGAGTCCGCCCGCAAAGTCTCGGGCCATTCCGAGTCCGCGGATGAATTCGCCACCCCCACCAAGGCTATAGCCCGCCTGCTGCCATTTGGGGGTTTTGGCACCCCACCTTCGGGCGCTAATTTTTGGCGCGCTGTGCCTTTGCCTATTTTTGTCACACGGAGGCCGCCTGCAGTTTCATGCTATTCCTAGTCCGCGGACGAATTTAACTCGCCACGCCCTACCAAGCCTATAGACCACCGATTTTTGGCCATTTTTCCGCAGGGGGTTTTGGTACCCCGACCTCGGGCGCTAATTTTGGCGCGCTGTGCCTGGGCTCTACACACGGAGGCCGCCCGCAAAGTCTCGGCTATTCCGAGTCCGCGGACGAATCTCGCCACGCCTACCAAGGATATAGCCCACCCGCTTTTGGCCATTTGGGGTTTTGGCACCCTGGGTTTTTGGGCGCGCTTTTCCCGGGCTATTTTTGGCACACGGAGGCCGCCCGCAGTCTCGGGCATTCCGAGTCCGCGGACGAATCTCGCCACGCCCCACCAAGGCTATAGCCCACCCGCTGGCCATTTGGGGTTTTGGCACCCGGTTCGGGTGCTAATTTTTAGGCGCGCTGTGCCTGTGGCCTATTTTTGGTACTGAGGCCGCCACAAAGTCTCGATTCCGAGTCCGGCGGACGAATCTCGCCTACGCCCACTCAAGGCTATAGCTCCCCTGCTTATTGCCATTTGGGGGATTTCACTCACCTTCGGGCGCTAATTTTTGGGCGCGGCTGTGCCCGTGGCCTATTTTTGGCGCATGGAGGCCGCCCGAAAAGTCTGGGCCATTCCGAGTTCGGCGGACGAACTTCGTCCATGCCTCCCACCAAGGCTATAGCCCACCCGTTTTTTGGCCATTTGGGGGGTTTTGGCACCCCCACCTTCGGGCGCTAATTTTTGGGCTCGGCTATGCCCGTGGCCTATTTTTGTCACACGGAGGCCGCCCCCAAAATCTCGGGCCTTTCCGAGTCCGGCGGATGAACTTCGCCTACGCCCCCCACCAAGGCTATAGCCCACCCGATTTTTGGCCATTTTTCTGCAGGGGGTTTTGGATCCCCGACCTTCGGGGGCTAATTTTTGGGCACGTCTGTGCCCGTGGCCTAATTTTGGCACACGGAGGCTGCCCGCAAAGTCTCGGGCCATTCCGAGTCCGGCGGACGAACTTTGCCCACGCCCCCCACCAAGGCTATAGCCCACCCGATTTTTGGCCATTTTTTCTGCAGGGGGTTTTGGATGCCCGACCTGGGGCTAATTTTTGGCTGTGCCTGTGGCCTAATTTTGGCACACGGAGGCCGCCTGCAAAGTCTCGGCTATTCCAGTCCGCGGACGAACTTTGCCCACGCCCCACCAAGGCTATAGCCCACCCGATTTGTGGCCATTTTTTCTGCAGGGGTTTTGCACCCGACCTTCGGGCGCTAATTTTTGGGCTGCTGTGCCTGTGGCCTATTTTTGGCACACGGAGGCCACCCGCAAAGTCTTGAGCCATTCCGAGTCCGCGGACTAATCTCGCCCACGCCCCACCAAGGCTATAGCCCACCCGCTTTTGGCCATTTGGGGTTTTGGCACCCCGACCTTCGGGCGCTAATTTTTGTGCGCGGCTGTGCCCTGGCCTATTTTTGGCACACGGAGGCCGCCCAAGCAGTCTCGGGCTATTCCGAGTCCGCGGATGAACTCGCCCACGCCCACCAAGGCTATAGCCCACCCATTTTTGGCCATTTGGGGTTTCGCACCCCGACCTTCGGGCGCTAATTTTTGGGTGCGGCTGCGCCTGTGGCCTATTTTTGGCACACGGAGGCCGCCCGCAATGTCTCGGGCTATTCCGAGTCCGGCGGACGAATCTCGCCACGCCCACCAAGGCTATAGCCCACCCGCTTTTTGGCCATTTGGGGTTTTGGCACCCCGACCTTCGGCGCTACTTTGGGCGCGGCTGTGGCCTTTTTTGGCACACGGCCGCCGCCTAAAGTCTCGGGCTATTCCAGTCCGCGGATTTAACTCGCCAACGCCCCCCACCAAGGCTATTGCCCACCCGTTTTTTGGCCATTTTTTCGCTGGGGTATTTTGGCACGCCGACCTTGGGGTGCTAATTTTTGGGCGCGGCTGTGCTCGTGGCCTATTTTTGGCACACGGAGGGCGCCCGGAAAGTCTCGGGCCATTCCGAGTCCGGCGGGCGAACTTCGCCCACGCCCCCCACCAAGGCTATAGCCCAGCCGTTTTTTGGCCATTTGGGGGGTTTTGGCACCCCGACCTTCGGGCACTAATTTTTGGGCGCGGCTGTGCCTGTAGCCTATTTTTGGCACACGGAGGCCGCCTCCAAAGTCTCGGGCCATTCCGAGTTCGGCGGACGAACTTCGCCCACGCCCCCCACCAAGGCTATAGCCCACCCGTTTTTTGGCCATTTTTCCGCTGCGGGGTTTTGGCACCCCGACATTCGGGCGCTAATTTTTAAGGGCGTGCCTGGGTGGGCGTATTTTTGGCACACGGAGGCTGCCCGCAAAGTCTCGGGCCATTCCGAGTCCGGCGGACGAACTTTGCCCACGCCCCCCACCAAGGCTATAGCCCACCCGTTTTTTGGCCATTTTTTCGCTGGGGTATTTTGGCACGCCGACCTTGGGGTGCTAATTTTTGGGCGCGGCTGTGCTCGTGGCCTATTTTTGGCACACGGAGGGCGCCCGGAAAGTCTCGGGCCATTCCGAGTCCGGCGGGCGAACTTCGCCCACGCCCCCCACCAAGGCTATAGCCCAGCAGTTTTTTGACCGTTTGGGGATTTTGGCACCCCGACCTTCAGGCGATAATTTTTGTGCGCGGCTGTGCCAGTGGCCTATTTTTGGCACACGGAGGCCGCCCGCAAAGTCTCGGGCACCTCCGAGTCCGGCGGACGAACTTCGCCCACGCCCCCCACCAAGGCTATAGCCCACTCGTTTTTTGGCCATTTGGGGGATTTGGCACCCCGACCTTAGGGCACTAATTTTTTGGTGCGGCTGTGCCCGTGGCCTATTTTTGGCGCACGGAGGCCGCCCGCAAAGTCTCGGGCCATTCCGAGCCCGGCGGACGAATCCGCCACGCCCCACCAAGGCTATAGCCCACCCGCTTTTTTGGCCATTTGGGGTTCTGGCACCCCGACCTTCGGGCGCTTAATTTTTAGTGCGCTGTGCCCGTGGCCTATTTTTGGCACACGGAGGCTGCCCGCAAAGTCTCGGGCCATTCCGAGTCCGGCGGACGAACTTCGCCCACGCCCCCCACCAAGGCTATAGCCCACCCGTTTTTTGGCCATTTGGGGGGTTTTGGCACCCCGACCTTCGGGCGCTAATTTTTGGGCGCGGCTGTGCCCGTGGCCTATTTTTGGCACACGGATGCCACCCGCAAAGTCTCGGTCCATTCGGAGTCCGGCGGACGAACTTCGCCCACGGCCCCCACCAAGGCTATAGCCCACCCGTTTTTTGGCCATTTGGGGGGTTTTGGCACCCCGACCTTCGGGCAGTAATTTTTGTGCGCGGATGTGCCCGTGGCCTATTTTTGTCACACGGAGGCCGCCCGCAAATTCTCGGGCCATTCCGAGTCCGGCGAAAGAACTTCTCCCACGCCCCCCACCAAGGCTATAGCCCACCCGCTTTTTGGCCATTTGGGGGGTTTTGGCACGCCGACCTACGGGAGCTAATTTTTGGGCACGGCTGTGCCCGTGGCCTATTTTTGGCACACGGAGGCTGTCTGCAAAGTCTCAGGCCATTCCGAGTCCGGCGGACGAACTTCGCCCACGCCCCCCACCAAGGCTATAGCCCACCCGTTTTTTGGCCATTTGGGGGGTTTTGGCACCCCGACCTTCCGGCGCTAATTTTTGTGCGCGGCTGTGCCCGTGGCCTATTTTTGTCACACGGAGGCCGCCCGCAAAGTCTCGGGCCATTCCGAGTCCGGCGGACGAATCTCGCCACGCCCACTCAAGGCTATTGCCCACCCGCTTTTGGCCATTTGGGGGTTTTGGCACCCCGACCTTCGGGAATCTAATTTTGGGCACGGCTGTGCCCGTGGCCTATTTTTGGCACACGGAGGCTGTCCGCAAACTCTCGGGCCATACCGAGTCCGCGGACGAATCTCGCCTCGCCTCTACCAAGGCTATAGCCCACCCGTTTTTTGGCCATTTGGGGGGTTTTGGCACCCCGACCTTCGGGCGCTAATTTTTGGGCGCGGCTGTGCCTGTAGCCTATTTTTGGCACACGGAGGCCGCCTCCAAAGTCTCGGGCCATTCCGAGTTCGGCGGACGAACTTCGCCCACGCCCCCCACCAAGGCTATAGCCCACCCGTTTTTTGGCCATTTTTCCGCTGCGGGGTTTTGGCACCCCGACATTCGGGCGCTAATTTTTGGGCGCGGCTGTGCCCGTGGTCTATTTTTGGCACACGGAGGCCGCCCGCAAAGTCTCGGCCATTCCGAGTCCGGTGGACGAACTTTGCCTACGCCCCCCACCAAGGCTATGGCCCACCCGTTTTTTGGCCATTTTTCCGCTGGGGGGTTTTGGCACCCCGACCTTCAGGTGTTAATTTTTAGGCGCGGCTGTGCCCGTGGCCTATTTTTGGCTCACGGAGGCCTCCCGCAAAGTGTCGGGCCATTCCGAGTCCCGCGGACGAACTTCGTCCACGCCCCCCACCAAGGCTATAGCCCACCCGTTTCTTGGCCATTTGGGGGGTTTTGGCACCCCGACCTTCGGGTGCTAATTTTTGGGCGCGGTTGTGCCCGTGGCCTATTTTTGGTACACAGAGGCCGCCTGCAATGTCTCGGGCCATTCCGAGTCTGGCGGACGAACTTCGCCCACGCCCCCCACCAAGGCTATAGCCCACCCGATTTTTGGCCATTTCGGGGGTTTTGGCACCCCGACCTTCGGGCGCTAATTTTTGGGCGCGGCTGTGCCTGTAGCCTATTTTTGGCACACGGAGGCCGCCTCCAAAGTCTCGGGCCATTCCGAGTTCGGCGGACAAACTTTTCCTACGCCCCCCACCAAGGCTATGGCCCACCCGTTTTTTGGCCATTTTTCCGCTGGGGGGTTTTGGCACCCCGACCTTCAGGTGCTAATTTTTACTCGCGGCTTTTCCCGTGGCCTATTTTTGGCTCACGGAGGCCGCCCGCAAAGTGTTGGGCCATTCTGAGTCCGCGGACGAACTCGCCCACGCCCCACCAAGTTTATAGCCCACCCGATTTGGCCATTTGGGGTTTTGGCACCCGACCTTCGGGTGCTAATTTTGGGCGCGGTTGTGCCTGTGGGCCTATTTTTGGTACACAGAGGCCGCCTGCAATGTCTCGGGCTATTCCTAGTCTGGCGGACGAATCTCGCCCACGCCCACTCAAGGCTATAGCCCACCCGATTTTTGGCCATTTCGGGGTTTTGGCACCCCGACCTTCGCCTAATTTTTGGGCTGTGCCTGTGGCCTATTTTTGGCACATGGAGGCTGCCCGCCAAGTCTCGGCCATTCCAAGTCCGGCAGACGAATCTCGCCACGCCCCACCAAGGCTATAGCCCATCCGCTTTTGGCCATTTGGGGGTTTTGGCACCCCGACCTTCGGCGCTAATTTTTGGGCGCGGCCTGCGCTATTTTTGGCACACGGAGGCCGCCCGCCAAGTCTCGGCCATTCCGAGTCCGGCGGACGAACTTCGCCCGCGCCCCCCACCAAGGCTATAGCCCACCCGTTTTTTGGCCATTTGGGTGGTTTTGGTACCCTGCCCTTCGGTCGCTAAGTTTTGGGCGCGGCTGTGCCCGTGGCCTACTTTTTGGCACACGGAGGCCGCCCGCAAAGTCTCGGGCCATTCCGAGTCCGGCGGACGAACTTCGCCCACGCCCCCCACCAAGGCTATAGCCCACCCGATTTTTGGCCATTTTTCCGCTGGGGGTTTTGGCACCCCGACCTTCGGGCGCTAATTTTTTGGCGCGGCTGTGCCCATGGCCTATTTTTGGCACACGGAGGCCGCCGCAATGTCTCGGTCCATTCCGAGTCCGGCGGACGAACTTCGCCCACGCCCCCCACCAAGGCTATAGCCCACCCGATTTTTGGCCATTTGGGGGGTTTTGGCACCCCGACCTTCGGGCGCTAATTTTTGGGCGCGGCTGTGCCCGTGGCCTATTTTTGGCACACGGAGGCTGCCCGCAAATTCTCGGGCCATTCCAAGTCCGGCAGACGAACTTCGCCCACGCCCCCCACCAAGGCTATAGCCCACCCGTTTTTTGGCAATTTGGGGGGTTTTGGCACCCCGACCTTCGGGCACTAATTTTTGGCCGCGGCTGTGCTTGTAGCCTATTTTTGGCACACGGAGGCCGCCTCCAAAGTCTCGGGCCATTCCGAGTCCGGCGGACGAACTTCGACCACGCCCCCCACCAAGGCGATAGCCCACCCGTTTTTTGGCAATTTTTCCGCTGGGGGGTTTTGGCACCCGACCTGGTGCTAATTTTTGCGCGGCTGTGCCTGCGGCCTATTTTTGGCACACGGAGGCCGCCCGCATAGTCTCGGCTATTCTCCGAGTCCGCGGACGAATCTCGCCCACGCCCCACCAAGTTTATAGCCCACCCGATTTTTTGCCATTTGGGGGGTTTTGGCACCCCGACCTTCGGGCGATAATTTTTGGGCACGGCTGCGTCCGTGGCCTATTTTTAGCCCACGGAGGCTGCCCGCAATGTCTCGGGCCATTCCAAGTCCGGCAGACGAACTTCGCCCACGCCCCCCACCAAGGCTATAGCCCACCCGTTTTTTGGCCATTTGGGTGGTTTTGGTACCCTGCCCTTCGGGCGCTAAGTTTTGGGCGCGGCTGTGCCCGTGGCCTACTTTTTGGCACACGGAGGCCGCCCGCAAAGTCTCGGGCCATTCCGAGTCCGGCGGACGAACTTTGCCCACGCCCCCCACCAAGGCTATAGCCCACCCGATTTTTGGCCATTTTTCCGCTGGGGGGTTTTGGCACCCCGACCTTCGGGCGCTAATTTTTTGGCGCGGCTGTGCCCATGGCCTATTTTTGGCACACGGAGGCCGCCCGCAATGTCTCGGGCCATTCCGAGTCCGGCAGACGAACTTCGCCCACGCCCCACTCAAGGCTATAGCCCACCCGCTTGTTGGCCATTTGGGGTTTTGGCACCCCGACATTCGGCGCTAATTTTGGGCGCGCTGTGCTTGTAGCCTATTTTTGGTACACGGAGGCCGCCCAAAGTCTCGGGCCATTCCGAGTCTGGCGGACGAACTCACCACGCCCCACCAAGGCGATAGCCCACCCGCTTTTGGCCATTTTTCCGCTGGGGTTTTGGCACCACCTTCGGGTGCTAATTTTGGGCTGCTGTGCCTGTGGCTCATTTTTGGCACACGGAGGCCGCCCCGCAGTCTCGGGCTATTCCGAGTCCGCGGACGAATCTCGCCACGCCCACCAAGTTTATAGCCCACCCGATTTTTGGCCATTTGGGGGTTTTGGCACCCGACCTTCAAGGGCGATACTTTGGGCACGGCTGCCCGTGGCCTATTTTTAGCACACGGAGGCTGCCCACAAAGTCTCGGGCCATTCCAAGTCCGGCAGACGAACGTCGCCCACGCCCCCCACCAAGGCTATAGCCCACCCGTTTTTTGGCCATTTGGGTGGTTTTGGTACCCTGCCCTTCGGGCGCTAAGTTTTGGGCGCGGCTGTGCCTGTGGCCTACTTTTTTGGCACATGGAGGCCGCCCGCAGTCTCGGCCATTCCGAGTCCGGCGGACGAATCTCGCCCACGCCTACCAAGGCTATAGCCCACCCGCTTTTGGCCATTTGGGGGTTTTGGCACCCCGACCTTCGGGCGCTAATTGTTGGGCGCAGCTATGCCCATGGCCTATTTTTGGCGCACGGAGGCCGCCCCCAAAGTCTCGGGCCATACTGAGTCCGCGGACGAATCTCGCCCACGCCCCACTCAAGGCTATAGCCCACCCATGCTTTTGGCCATTTGGGGGGTTTTTGCACCCCGACCTTTGGGCGCTAATTTTTGGGCGCGGGTGTGGCCGTGACCTAATTTTTGGGCGCGGGTGTGCCCATTGCCTGTTTTTGGCACATGGAGGCCGCCCGCAAAGTCTCAGACCATTCCGAGTCCGGCGGACAAACTTCGCACACGCCCCCAACCAAGGCTATAGACCACCCGATTTTTGGCCAATTTTCCGCTGGGGGGTTTTGGCACCCCGACCTTCGGGCGCTAATTTTTGGGCTTCGCTATGCCCGTGGCCTATTTTTGAAACACGGAGGCCGCCCCCAAAGTCTCGGGCCATTCCGAGTCCGGCGGACGAAATTCGCCCACGCCCCCCACCAAGGCTATAGCCCACCCATTTTTTGGCCATTTGGGGGATTTTGGCACCCCGACCTTCGGGCGCAGCTGTGCCCGTGGCCTATTTTTGGCTCACGGAGGCCGCCCGCAAAGTCTCGGGCCATTCTGAGTCCGGCGGACGAACTTCGCCCACGCCCCCCACCAACGCTATAGCCCACACGATTTTTGACCCTTTTTCCGCTGGGGGGTTTTGGCACCCCGACCTTTGGGCGGTAATTTTTGGGCGCGGCTATGCCCGTGGCCTATTTTTGGCACACGGAGGCCGCCCGCAAAGTCTCGGGCCATTCCGAGTCCGGCGGATGAAATTTCGCCCACGCCCCCACCAAAGCTATAGCCCACCCGATTTTTGGCCATTTTTCCGCTGGGGGGTTTTGTCACCCCGACCTTCGGGCGCTAATTTTTGGGCGCGGCTGTGCCCGTGGCTTATTTTTTGCACACGGAGGCCACCCGCAAAGTCTCAGGCCATTCTGAGTCCGGCGGACGAAATTCGCCCACGCCCCCCACCAAGGCTATAGCCCACCCGTTTTTTGGCCATTTGGGGGGTTTTGGCACCCCGACCTTCGGGCGCTAATTTTTGGGCGCGGCTGTGCCCGTGGCTTATTTTTTGCACACGGAGGCCACCCGCAAAGTCTCGGGCCATTCTGAGTCCGGCGGACGAAATTCGCCCACGCCCCCCACCAAGGCTATAGCCCACCCGTTTTTTGGCCATTTGGGGGGTTTTGGCACCCCGACCTTCGGGCGCTAATTTTTGGGCGCTGCTATGTCCGTGGCCTATTTTTGGCACACGGAGGCTGTGCCCAAAGTCTCGGCCCATTCCGCGTCCGGCGGATTTAACATCGCCACGCCCGCCAAGGCTATAGCCCACCTGCGCCATTTGGGGGGTTTTGGCACCCCGACCTTCGGGTGCTAATTTTTGGCCGCGGCTGTGCCCGTGGCCTATTTTTGGCCCATGGAGACCGTCCGCAATGTCTCGTGCAATTCCTAGTCCGGCGGACGAACTTCGCCCACGCCCCCCACCAAGGCTATAGCCCACCCGATTTTTGGCCATTTTTTCCGCAGGGGGGTTTTGGCACCCCGACCTTCGGGCGGTAATTTTTGGGCGCGGCTGTGCCCGTGGCTTATTTTTTGCACACGGAGGCCACCCGTAAAGTCTCAGGCCATTCTGAGTCCGGCGGACGAAATTCGCCCACGCCCCCCACCAAGGCTATAGCCCACCCGTTTTTTTGCCATTTGGGGGGTTTTGGCACCCCGACCTTCGGGCACTAATTTTTGGGCGCGGCTATGCCCGTGGCCTCTTTTTGGCACACGGAGCCTGCCCCCAACGTCTCGGGCCATTCCGAGTCCGGCGGACGAACTTCGCCAACGCCCCCCACCAAGGCTATAGCCCACCCGATTTTTGGCCATTTTTCCGCTGGGGGGTTTTGGCACCCCGACCTTCGGGCGCTAATTTTTGGGCGCTATGTCCAGGGCCTCATTTTTGGCACACGGAGGCTGTGCCCAAAGTCTCGCCCATTCCAAGGCCCGCGACGAACATCGCCACGCCCGCCAAGGCTATAGCCCACCCGCTTTTTTCGCCATTTGGGGGTTTTGGCACCCTGACCTCGGTGCTAATTTGGCCGCTGTGCCTGTGGCCTATTTTTGGCCCATGGAGACCGCCCGCAATGTCTCGTACATTCCTAGTCCGGCGGACGAATTCCGCCCACGCCCCACCAAGGCTATAGCCCACCCGATTGGCCATTTTTTCCGCAGGGGGTTTCGCACCCGACCTTCGGCGCTATTTTGGGGGCGGCTGTGCCCGTGGCTTATTTTTTGCACACGGAGGCCACCCGCAAAGTCTCAGGCCATTCTGAGTCCGGCGGACGAAATTCGCCCACGCCCCCCACCAAGGGTATAGCCCACCAGTTTTTTGGCCATTTGGGGGGTTTTGGCACCCCGACCTTCGGGCGCTAATTTTTGGGCGTGGCTGTACCAGTGGGCTATTTTTGGCACACGGAGGCCACCCGCAGTCTCGGCCATTCCAAGTCCGGCGGACGAATCTCGCCATGCCCCCACAAAGGCTATAGCCCACCCGATGGCCATTTTTCCGCTGGGGTTTTGGCACCCCGACCTTCGGGGCTAATTTTTGGGCGCAAGCATGGCTGCTAACTATTTTTGGCACACGGAGGCCGCCCGCAAATTCTCGGGCCATTCCGAGTCCGCGGACGAATCTCGCCCACGCCTACCAAGGCTATAGCCCACCCGCTTTTGGCCATTTGGGGGTTTTGGCACCCCAACCTTCGGGCGCTAATTATTAAGGCCAAGCCTGTGGCTCATTTTTGGCACACGGAGGTCGCCTCGTAAAGTCTCGGGCCATTCCGAGTCCGCGGACGAATCTCGCCACGCCCACAAAGTCTATAGCCCACCCGTTTTTCGGCCATTTGGGGGGTTTTGGCACCCCGACCTTCGGGCGCTAATTTTTGGGTGCGGCATTGCCCGAGGCCTATTTTTCGCATACGTAGGCCGCCCGCAAAGTCTCGGGCCATTCCGAGTCCGGTGGACGAATCTCGCCACGCCCCACCAAGGCTATAGCCCACCCGTTTTTTGGCCATTTGGGGGGTTTTGGCACCCCGAACTTCGGGCGCTAATTGTTGTGTGCGGCTGTGCCCGTAGCCTATTTTTAGCACACATAGGCCGTCCTTAAAGTCTCGGGCCATTCCGAGTCCGGCAGACGAACTTCGCCCAAGCCCCCCACCCAGGCAAAAGCCCACCCGCTTTTGGCCATTGGGGGTTTTGCACCCCGACCTTCGGCACTAATTTTTGGGCGCGGCTATGCCTGTAGCCTATTTTTGGTACACGGAAGCCGCCCGTAATGTCTCGGGCTATTCCGAGTCCGCGGACGGGGGCCTTCGCCCACGCCCCCCACCAAGGCTATAGCCCACCCGATTTTTGGTCATTTTTCCGCTGGGGGGTTTTGGCACCCCGACCTTCGGGCGCTAATTTTTGGGCGCGTTGTGCCCGTATCCTATTTTTGGCACGCGGAAGCCGACCGCAAAGTCTCGGGCCATTCCGAGTCCGGCGGACGAACTTCGCCCACGCCCCCCACCAAGGCTATAGCCCACCTGATTTTTGGCCATTTGGGGGGTTTTGGCACCCCGACCTTCGGGCGCTAATTTTTGGGCGCGGCCGTGCCCGTGGCCTATTTTTGGCACACGGACGCCGCCCGCAAAGTCTCGTGCAATTCCTAGTCCGGCAGACGAACTTCGCCCACGCCCCCCACCAAGGCTAAAGCCCACCCGTTTATTGGCCATTTGGGGGGTTTTGGCACCCCAAACTTCGGGCACTAATTTTTGGGTGCGGCTATGCCCGTAGCCTATTTTTGGCACACGGAAGCCGCCCGCAAAGTCTCGGGCCATTCCGAGTCCGGCGGACGAACTTCGCCCACGCCCTACCAAGGTCAGAGCCCACCCGATTTTTGGCCATTTTTCTGCTGGGGGGTTTTGGCACCCCAACCTTCGGGCGCTAATTTTTGGGCGCGGCTGTGCCCGTGGCCTATTTTTGGCACACGAAGGCCGCCCGCAAAGTCTCGTTCCATTCCTAGTCCGGCGGACAAACTTCGCCCACGCCCCCCACCAAGGCTATAGCGCACCCGATTTTTGGCCATTTTTCCGCAGGGGGTTTTGGCACCCCGACCTTCGGGCGCTAATTTTTGGGGGCGGCTGTGCCCGTATCCTATTTTTGGCACACGGAGGCCGACCGCAAAGTCTCGGGCCATTCCGAGTCCGGCGGAAGAACTTCGCCCACGCCCCCCACCAAGGCTATAGCCCACCCGCTGGGCCATTTGGGGGTTTTGGCACCCTGACCTTTGGGCTCAAATTTTGGGCGCTGTGCCTGGGCCTATTTTTGGCACACGGAGGCCGCCCGCAAAGTCTCGGGCATTCCGAGTCCGCGGGACGAATCTCGCCACGCCCCACCAAGGCTATAGCCCACCTGCTTCCATTTGGGATTTTGGCACCCCGACCTTCGGGCGCTAATTTTTGGGCGCTGTGCCTGTGGCCTATTTTTGGCACACGGAGGCCGCCCGCAGTCTCGTGCTATTCCTAGTCCGGCGGACGAACTCGCCACGCCCCACCAAGGCTATAGCGCACCCGATTTTTGGCCATTTTTCCGCAGGGGGTTTTGCACCCCGACCTTCGGGCGCTAATTTTTGGGCGCTGTGCCAGATCCTATTTTTGGCACACGGAGGCCGACCGCAAAGTCTTCAGCCATTCCGAGTCCGCGGACGAATCTCGCCCACGCCCCCACCAAGGCTATAGCCCACCCGATTTTGGCCATTTGGGGGTTTGCACCCCGACCTTCGGCACTAATTTTTGGGTGCGGCTGTGCCTGGCCTATTTTTGGCACACGGAGGCCGCCCGCAAAGTCTCGTGCCATTCCTAGTCCGGCGGACGAATCTCGCCACGCCCCACCAAGGCTATAGCCCACCCGCTTATTGGCCATTTGGGGTTTTCGCACTCACCTTCGGCGCTAATTTTTGGGCACGGCTGTGCCTGCATTTTTGGCACCCGAGGCTGCCCGCAAAGTCTCGTGCCATTCCTAGTCCGCGGACGAATCTCGCCACGCCCTACCAAGGCTATAGACCTGATTTTTGGCCATTTTTCCGCAGGGGTTTTGCACCCTGACCTTCGGCGCTAATTTTGGGCGCGGCTGTGCCCGTATCCTATTTTTGGTACACGGAGGCTGACCGCAAAGTCTCGGCTATTCCGAGTCCGGCGGACGAACTCCGCCACGCCCCACCAAGGCTATAGCCCACCGATTTTTGGCCATTTGGGGGTTTTGGCACCCCGACCTTCGGGCACTAATTTTTGCGGCTGTGCCCGTGGCCTATTTTTGGCACACGGAGGCCGCCCCGCAAAGTCTCGTGCATTCCTAGTCCGGGACGAATCTCGCCACGCCCTACCAAGGCTATAGCCCACCCGCTTATTGGCCATTTGGGGGTTTTTCAGACCTTCGGGCGCTAATTTTTGGGCACGGCTGTGCCCGTGCCTATTTTTTTGCACCCGAGGCTGCCCGCAAAGTCTCGGGCCATTCCGAGTCCGCGGACGAATCTCGCCTACGCCCCACCAAGGCTATAGCTCCACCTGCTTATTGGCCATTTGGGGTTTTCGACTCCCACCATCGGGCGCCACTTTTGGGAGCTGCTGTGCCTGCGGGCCTAATTTTTGGTACACAGAGGACGCCCAAAAGTCTCGGCCATTCCGAGTCCGGCGGACGAATCTCGCCACGCCCACCAAGGCTATAGCCCACCCGATTTTTGGCCATTTTTCCGCTGGAGGGTTTTGGCACCCCGACTTCGGGCGCTAATTTTAGGGTTTCGTTATGCCTGCGGCCTATTTTTGGCACACGGAGGTCGCCCTAAAGTCTCGGGCCATTCCGAGTCCGGCGGATGAACTTCGCCACGCTCACTGTGGCTATAGCTCCACCCGATTTTTGGCCATTTTTCCGCTGGGGGTTTTGGCACCCGACCTTCGGGCGCTACTTTGGCGCTATGCCCGTGGCCTATTTTTGGCACACGGAGGCCGCCCCAAAGTCTCGGGCCATTCCGAGTCCGCAGATGAACTCGCCCACGCCCCCACCAAGGCTATAGCCCACCCGATTTTGGCCATTTTTCCGCTTGGGGTTTTGGCACCACGACCTTCGGGCGCAAATTTTTGACGCGCTATGCCTGGGTGGCCTATTTTTAGCACACGGAGGCCACCCCAAAGTCTCGGGCCATTCCGAGTCCGCGGACGAATCTCGCCACGCCCACCAAGGCTATAGCCCACCCGCATTGGCCATTTGGGGTTTTCGCACTCGACCTTCGGGCGCTAATTTTTGGGCGCGCTGTGCCTGCTCCTATTTTTGGCACTCCGGAGGCTGCCCGCAAAGTCTCGGCTATTCCGAGTCCGCGGACGAATCTCGCCCACGCCCACTCAAGGCTATAGCCCACCCGCTTATTGGCCATTTGGGGGTTTTGCACTCTGACCATCGGGCGCTAATTTTGGGAGCTGCTGTGCCCGTGGCCTAATTTTTGGCACACAGAGGACGCCCAAAAGTCTCGGCTATTCCCGAGTCTCGGCGGACGAGCCGCCACGCCCCACCAAGGCTATAGCCCACCCGATTTTTGGCCATTTTTCCGCTGGAGGGTTTTGGCACCTCACCTTCGGGCGCCACTTTTGGGCGCTGGTTATGCCTGCGTGGCCTATTTTTGGCACACGGAGGTCGCCCGCAAAGTCTCGGGCCATTCGGAGTCCGGCGGACGAACTTCGCCCACGCCCCCCATCAAGGCTATAGCCCACCCGATCTTTGGCCATTTTTCCGCTGGGGGTTTTGGCACCCCGACCTTCGGGGGCTAATTTTTGGGCGCGGCTATGTCCGTGGCCTATTTTTGGCACACGGAGCCCGCCCCCAAAGTCTCGGGCCATTCCGAGTCCGGCGGACGAACTTCGCCCACGCCCCCCACCAAGGCTATAGCCCACCCGATTTTTGGCCATTTTTCCGCTGGGGGGTTTTGGCACCCCGACCTTCGGGCGCAAATTTTTGGACGCGGCTATGCCCGTGGCCTATTTTTAGCACACGGAGGCCACCCCAAAAGTCTCGGGCCATTCCGAGTCCGGCGGACGAACTTCGCCCACGCCCCCCACCAAGGCTATAGCCCACCCGATTTTTGGCCATTTGGGGGTTTTGCACTTCTGGCAATTTTGACGCTGCTGTGCCTGTGGCCTATTTTTTTAGCACACGGAGGCCGCCAAAGTCTCGGGCATTCCGAGTCCGGCGGACGAATCTCGCCACGCCTACCAAGGCTATATCCCACCCATGGCCATTTGGGGTTTTGGCACCCCGACTGCCGGGTGCTAATTTTTAGGCGCGCTGTGCCTGGGTGGCCTTTTTGGCACACGGAGGCCGGCCGCAAAGTCTCGGCCATTCCGAGTCCGGCGGACGATCTCGCCCACGCCCTACCAAGGCTATAGCCCACCCGCTTATTGGGCCATTTGGGGTTTCGACTCCACCTTCGGGTCTAATTTGGCTGCTGTGCCTGGGCCTATTTTTGGCACACGGATGCCGCCTAAAATTCTGGGCCATTCCGAGTTCGGCGGACGAATCCGCCCACGCCTCCCACTCAAGGCTATAGCCCACCCGCTGGGCATTTGGGGGTTTTGGCACCCCAACCTTCGGGCGCTAATTTTTGTGCTTCGGCTCTGCCCGTGGCCTATTTTTGGCACACGGAGGCCGGCCGCAAAGTCTCGGCCATTCAAGTCCGCGCACGAACTTCGCCCACTCCCCCCACCAAGGCTATAGCCCACCCGATTTTTGGCCATTTTCCGCTGGGGGGTTTTGGCACCCCGACCTTCGGGCGCTAATTTTTGTGCTCGGCTGTGCTCGTGGCCTATTTTTGGCACACGGAGGCCGGCCGCAAAGTCTCGGGCCAGTCCGAGGCCGGGGCGGATGAATCGCCCACGCCCACCAAGGCTATAGCCCACCCGATTGGCCATTTTTCCGCTGGGGTTTTCGCACTCACCATCTGGTGCTAATTTTTAAGGCATATGCCCGTGGCCTATTTTTGGTACACGGAGGCCGCCCAAAGTCTCGGGCCATTCCGAGTCCGGGCGGATGGATTCTCGCCCACGCCCACCAAGGCTATAGCCCACCCGCTTTTTGGCCATTTTCCCGCTGGGGGGTTTGGGCACCCCGAACTTCTGGCGCAAATTTTTTGACGTGGCTATGCCAGTGGCCTATTTTTAGCAGTGGGAGGGCACGCCCAAAGTCTCGGGCCATTCCGAGTCCGCGGACGAACATCGCCCACGCCTACTCAAGGCTATAGCCCACCCGCTTTTGGCCATTTGGGGGTTTTCGCACCCTGACCATCGGGCGTTCAATTTTGGGCGCGGCTGTGCCTGGGCCTATTTTGGAACACGGAGGCCGCCCGCAAAGTCTCGGCCATTCCGAGTCCGGGCGGACGAATCTCGCCACGCTCCCACCAAGGCTATAGCCCACCCGCTTTTGGCCATTTGGGGGTTTGGGCACCCCACCTTCGGGCGCTAATTTTTGGGCGCTGTGCCTGTACCTATTTTTGGCACATGGAGGCCGCCCGCAAAGTCTCGGGCCATTCGAAGTCCGGCGGACGAACTTCGCCCACGCCCCCCACCAAGGCTATAGCCCACCCGATTTTTTGCCATTTTTCCGCTGGGGGGTTTTGGCACCCCGACCTTCGGGCGCTAAGTTTTGGACGCGGCTATGTGCGTGGCCTATTTTTAGCACACGGAGGCCGCCCGCAAAGTCTCGGGCCATTCCGAGTCCGCGGATTTAATCCCGCCTCACGCCCACCAAGGGTATAGCCCACCCGCTTTTGGCCATTGGGGGTTTGGCACCGAACTTCGGGCGCTAATTTTTGGGCGCAGCTATGCCTGCGTGGCCTATTTTTGGCACCCGGAGGCCACCCGCAGTCTCGGCCATTCCGAAGTCCGCGGACGAATCTCGCCACGCCCCACCATAGCCCACCTGCTTATTTGCTATTTGGGGTTTTGCACCCCGACCTTCGGGCGCTAAGTTTTGGGCGTGGGTGTGCCCGTGGCCTACTTTTTGGCACACGGAGGCCGCCCGCAAAGTCTCGGGCCATTCCGAGTCCGGCGGACGAACTTCGCACACGCCCCCCACCAAGGCTATAGCCCACCCGATTTTTGGCCATTTTTCCGCTGGGGGGTTTTGGCACCCCGACCTTCGGGCGCTAAGTTTTGGGCGTGGGTGTGCCCGTGGCCTAATTTTGGCACACGGAGGCCACCCGCAAAGTCTCGGTCCATTCCGAGTCCGGCGGATGAACTTCGCCTACGCCCCCCACCAAGGCTATAGCCCACCCGATTTTTGGCCATTTTTCTGCAGGGGGTTTTCGATCCCCGACCTTCGGGTGCTAATTTTTGGGCGCGGCTGTGCCCGTGGCCTAATTTTGGCACACGGAGGCCGCCAGCAAAGTCTCCGGCCATTCCGAGCCCGGCGGACAAACTTCGCCCACGCCCCCCACCAAGGCTATAGCCCACCCGATTTTTGGCCATTTTTTCTGCAGGGGGTTTTGGCACCCCGACCTTCGGGCGCTAATTTTTGTAAGGCTGTGCCTGCGGGCCTAATTTGGCACACGGAGGCCGCCTAAAAGTCTTGGGCCATTCCGAGTCCGCGGACTAATCTCGCCCACGCCCCACCAAGGCTATAGCCCACCTGTTTTTTGGCCATTGGGGGGGTTTTGGCACCCCGACCTTCGGGCGCTAATTTTTGTGCGCGGCTGTGCCCGTGGCCTATTTTTGGCACCCGGAGGCCGCCCACAAAGTCTCGGCCCATTCCGAGTCCGGCGGATTTAATCTCGCCTACGCCCCACTCAAGGCTATAGGCCAACCGTTTTTTGGCGATTTGGGGGGTTTTCGCACCCCGACCATCGGGCGTTTATTTATGGGCGCAGCTGTGCCCGTGGCCTATTTTTGGTACACGGAGGCCGCCCCGCAAAGTCTCGGGCCATTCCGAGTCCGCGGACGAATCTCGCCCACGCCCCACCAAGGCTATAGCCCACCCGCTTTTGGCCATTTGGGGGTTTTGCACCCCGACCTTCGGGCGCTACTTTTTGGGCGCGCTGTGCCTGGCCTATTTTTGGCACAGGGAGGCTGCCCGCAAAGTCTCGGCCATTCAAGTCCGGCGACGAATCTCGCCTTACACCCCCACCAAGGCTATAGCCCACCCGATTTTTGGCCATTTTTCCGCTGGGGTTTTGGCACTCGACCTTCGGGCGCTGTTTGGACGCTGGCCATGCGCTGGCCTCATTTTTAGCACACGGAGGCCGCCCGCAGTCTCGGGCCATTCCGAGTCCGCGGACGTCTCGCCACGCCCCACCAAGGCTATAGCCCACCCGCTTTTGGCTATCATTGGGGTTTGCACACCGAACTTCGGGCGCTAATTTTTGGGTGCGGCTGTGCACGTGGCCTATTTTTGGCACTGAGGCCACCCGCAAAGTCTCGGCCATTCCGAGTCCGCGGACGAACTCGCCCCCACGCCCTACTCAAGGCTAAAGCCCACCTGCGATTGGCCATTTGGGGGTTTGCACCCCGACTCGGGCTCTAATTTTGGGCGGCTGTGCCTGTGGGCCTATTTTTGGCACAGGGAGGCCGCCCGCAAAGTCTCGGCTATTCAAGTCCGGCGGACGAACTCGCCACGCCCCACCAAGGCTATAGCCCACCCGATTTTGGCCATTTTTCCGCTGGGGTTTTGGCACCCGACCTTCGGGCGCTGTTTTGACGCGCTATGTGGGTGGGCCTATTTTTAGCACACGGAGGCCGCCGCAGTCTCGGGCCATTCCGAGTCCGCGGACGACCGCCCACGCCCCACCAAGGCTATAGCCCACCCGCTTTTTTGGCCATTGGGGTTTTGGCACCCTGGAACTTCGGGCGCTAATTTTTGGGTGCGCTGCACGTGGCCTAGTTTTGGCACCCGGAGGCCACCCGCAAAGTCTCGGCCATTCCGAGTCCGGCGGATGAACCGCCCACGCTCCCACCAAGGCTATAGCCCACCTTGGGGGTTTTGGCACCCCGACCTTCGGGCGCTAATTTTTGGGCACGGCTGTGCCCGTGGCCTATTTTTGGCACAGGAGGCCGCCCGCAGTCTCGGCACTGAAGTCCGCGGACGAATCTCGCCCACGCCCACCAAGGCTATAGCCCACCCGATTTTTGGCCATTTTTCCGCTGGGGGTTTTGCACCCCGACCTTCGGGCGCTAAGTTTTGGACGCTGCTATGGCGTGGCTCTATTTTTAGCACACGGAGGCCGCCCCACAAAGTCTCGGCCCATTCCGAGTCCGGCGGACGAACCTTGCCCCACGCCCACTCAAGGCTATAGCTCCAACCGCTTATTGGCCATTTGGGGGTTTTCGCACCCCGACCATCGGGCGCACTTTGGGCGCAGCTGTGCCTGCGGGCTCATTTTTGGTACACGGAGGCCGCCCGCAGTCTCGGGCTATTCCCGAGTCCGGCGGGACGAACTCCGCCCCACGCTCCCCACCAAGGCTATAGCCCACCCGCTTTTGGCCATTTGGGGGTTTTGGCACCGACCTTCGGGCGCTAATTTTGGGCGCGGCTGTGCCCGTGGCCTATTTTTGGCACAGGAGCCCGGCCGCAGTCTCGGCCATTCCGGAGTCCGCGGATGAATCTTCGCCCACGCTCCCACTCAAGGCTATAGCCCACCTGCGGCCATTTGGGGGTTTTGCACCCCGACCTTCGGGCGCTAATTTTTGGGCACGGCTGTGCCTGTGGGCCTATTTTTGCACAGGGAGGCCGCCCGCAAAGTCTCGGGCCATTCAAGTCCGCGGACGAATCTCGCCCACGCCCTTCCTAGGCTATAGCCCACCCGATTTTTGGCCATTTTTCCGCTGGGGGGTTTTGGCACCCCGACCTTCGGGCGCTAAGTTTTGGACGCGGCTATGTGCGTGGCCTATTTTTAGCACACGGAGGCCGCCCACAAAGTCTCGGCCCATTCCGAGTCCGGCGGATCTTGCCCACGCCTACTCAAGGCTATAGCCCAACCGCTTATTGGCCATTTGGGGTTTTCACCTACCATCGGCACTTTGGGCGCAGCTGTGCCTGTGGCCTATTTTTGGTACACGGAGGCCGCCTCGCAGTCTCGCCATTCCGAAGTCCGGGGCGGACGAATCTCGCCACACTCTCCCACCAAGGCTATAGCCCACCCGCTTTTTGGCCATTTGGGGTTTTGGCACCCCACCTTCGGGCGCTAATTTTTGGGCGCGCTGTGCCTGCTGGCCTATTTTTGGCACAGGGAGGCCGCCCGCAAAGTCTCGGCTATTCCAGTCCGGGCGGATTTAACTCGCCCACGCCTCCCACCAAGGCTATAGCCCACCCGCTTTTGGCCATTTGGGGGTTTTGCACCCCGACCTTCGGCGCTAATTTTGGGTGGCTGTGCCTGTGGCCTATTTTTGGCACAGGAGGCCGCCCCGCAAAGTCTCGGGCCATTCAAAGTCCGCGGACGAATCTCGCCACGCCCCACCAAGGCTATAGCCCACCCGATTTTTGGCCATTTTTCCGCTGGGGGTTTTGGCACCCGACCTTCGGGCGCGAAGTTTTGACGCGGCATGTGCGTGGCCTATTTTTAGGTACACGGAGGCCGCCCACAAAGTCTCGGCCCATTCCGAGTCCGCGGACGAACTTGCCCACGCCCCCACCAAGGCTATAGCCCAACCGCTTATTGGCCATTTGGGGGTTTTCGCACCCTGACTATCGGGCGCAATTTTTGGGCGCAGCTGTGCCTGTGGCCTATTTTTGGTACACGGAGGCCGCCCACAAAGTCTCGGCCATTCAAGTCCGGCGGACGAACTTCGCCCACGCCCACCAAGGCTATAGCCCACCCGATGGCCATTTTTCCGCTGGGGTTTTGGCACCCTGACCTTCGGGCGCTGAAGTTTTGACGCGGCTATGCGCGTGGCCTATTTTTAGCACACGGAGGCTGCCCGCAGTCTCGGCCATTCCGAGTCCGCGGACGACCTCGCCACGCCCCACCAAGGCTATAGCCCACCCGCTTTTGCCATTGGGGGCTTTGGCACCAACTTCGGCGCTAATTTTTGGGTGCGGCTGTGCACGTGGCTCATTTTTGGCACCCGAGGCCACCCGCAAAGTCTCGGCCATTCCGAGTCCGGCGGATGAATCTCGCCCACGCCCCACTCAAGGCTATAGGCCAACCGCTTATTGGCCATTTGGGTGGTTTTCAGACTTCGACCATCGGGCGCACTTTGGGCGCAGCTGTGCCCGTGGCCTATTTTTGCACACGGAGGCCGCCCGCAAAGTCTCGGCCATTCCGAATCCGCGGACGAACTCGCCCACGCTCCCACCAAGGCTATAGCCCACCCGTTTTGGCCATTTGGGGGTTTTGGCACCCTGACCTTCGGGCGCTAATTTTTGGGCGCGCTGTGCCCCTGTGGCCTATTTTTGGCACAGGAGGCCGCCTCAAAGTCTCGCCATTCTGAAGTCCGGCGGACGAACTCGCCCACGCCCCCACCAAGGCTATAGCCCACCCGACGGCCATTTTTCCGCTGGGGTTTTGGCACCACCTCTTCGGCGCTGTTTTGACGCCAAGCAGCGCGCAGGCCTATTTTTTAGCACACGGAGGCTGCCCGCAAAGTCTCGGCCATTCCGAGTCCGGCGGACGAATCTCGCCCACGCCCTACCAAGGCTATAGCCCACCCGCTGGCCATTGGGGCTTTTGGCACCCCGAACTTCGGGCGCTAATTTTTGGGTGCGGCTGTGCACGTGGCCTATTTTTGGCACCCGGAGGCCACCCGCAAAGTCTCGGGCCATTCCGAGTCCGGCGGATGAACTTCGCCCACGCCCCCCACCAAGGCTATAGGCCAACCATTGGCTATTTGGGTGGTTTCTTCACCATCAAGGCACTTTGGGCGCAGCAGCCTGTGGGCCTATTTTTGCACTGAGGCCGCCCGCAGTCTCGGCTATTCCGAATCCACGACCGCCCACGCTCCCACCAAGGCTATAGCCCACCCGCTTGGCCATTTGGGGTTTGCACCCCGACCTTCGGGCGCTAATTTTTGGGCGCTGTGCCCTGCGGCTCATTTTTGCACAGGAGGCCGCCCTCAAAGTCTCGGCTATTCAAGTCCGGCGACGAACTTCGCCACGCCTACCAAGGCTATAGCCCACCCGATTTTGGCCATTTTTCCGCTGGGTTTTGCACCCCGACGGCGCTGTTTTGGACGCGCTATGCTGTGGCCTATTTTTAGCACACGGAGGCTGCCCGCAGTCTCGGCCATTCCGAGTCCGGCGGATCTCGCCTACGCCTCACTCAAGGCTATAGCTCACCTGCTTTTAATACACCCAACTTCGCGCGACTTTGGGTGCGTGTGCACGTGGCTTTTTTGCACCCGAGGCCACCCGCAGTCTCGGCCATTCCGAGTCCGGGATGAACTCGCCCACGCCTACTCAAGGCTAGCCCACCCGATGGGCCATTTTTCCGCTGGGGACCACGACCTTCGGGCACCTTTTGACGCGCTATGCCTGGCCTATTTTTAGCATTAATGGAGGCCACTCCCCAAAGTCTCGCCATTCCGAACCCGGACTCGCCACGCTCCCACTGAAGGCTATAGCCCACCCGTTTGGCCATTTGGGGGTTTTGCACCCGACCTTCGGCGCTAATTTTTGGGCACGGCTGTGCCCAGGGCCTATTTTTGGTACAGGGAGGCAGCCCGCAAAGTCTCGGCCATTCAAGTCCGCGGATGAACTTCGCCACGCCCCACCAAGGCTATAGCCCACCCGATTTTTGGCCATTTTTCCGCTTGGGGTTTTGGCACCCTGACCTTCGGGCGCTAAGTTTTGGACGCGCCATGTGCGTGGCCTATTTTTAGCACACGGAGGCCGCCACAAAGTCTCGGCTCATTCCGAGTCCGGCGGATTTGACCCTTGCCCACGCCTACTCAAGGCTATAGCCCAACCGTTTATTGGCCATTTGGGGGTTTTCGCACCCCGACCATCGGCGCACTTTGGGCGCAGCTGTGCCTCGGGCCTATTTTTTGGTACACGGAGGCCGCCCACAAAGTCTCGGCCTATTCCGAGTCCGCGGATTAATCTCGCCCACGCCCCACTAAGGCTATAGCCCAAACCGCTTATTGGCCATTTGGGTGGTTTTCGCACCCTCGACCATCGGGCGCACTTTGGGCGCAGCTGTGCCTGTGGCTCTATTTTTGACACGGAGGCCGCCTGAAGTCTCGCCATTCCCGAGTCCGCGGACGAACTTCGCCCACGCCCCCACCAAGTCTATAGCCCACCCGCTTTTGGCCATTTGGGGGGTTTTGGCACCCCGACCTTCGGGCGCTAATTTTTGGGCGCGGCTGTGTCCGTGGCCTATTTTTGGCATTAGGAGGCCGCCCTCAAAGTCTCGGCTATTCAAGTCCGGGCGACGACTCGCCCACGCCCCACCAAGGCTATAGCCCACCCGATTTTTGGCCATTTTTCCGCTGGGGTTTTGGCACCCGACCTTCGGGCGATAAGTTTTGGACGCGCTATGCGCGGTGGCCTATTTTTAGCACACGGAGGCTGCCCGCAGTCTCGGCCATTCCGAGTCCGCGGACGAATCTCGCCACGCCCCACCAAGGCTATAGCCCACCCGCTTTTGGCCATTGGGGTTTCTGGCACCCCAACTTCGGGCGCTAATTTTGGGCGGTGTGCACGTGGCTTATTTTTGGCACCCGGAGGCCACCCGCAAAGTCTCGGGCCATTCCAGTCCGGCGGATGAACTTCGCCCACGCCCACTCAAGGCTATAGCCCAACCGCTTATTGGCCATTTGGGTGGTTGCACTCACCATCGGGCGCACTTTGGGCGCAGCTGTGCCCGTGGCCTATTTTTGGTACACGGAGGCCGCCCGGCAGTCTCGGGCCATTCCGAGTCCGGGCGGACGAACTCGCCACGCCCCACCAAGGCTATAGCCCACCCGCTTTTGGCCATTTGGGGGTTTTGGCACTCCCGACCTTCGGGCGCTAATTTTTGGGCGCGGCTGTGCCTGCGGGCCTATTTTTGGCACAGGAGGCCGCCTCAAAGTCTCGGGCCATTCCTCAAGTCCGGCGGACGAATCTCGCCACGCCCCACCAAGGCTATAGCCCACCCGATTTGGCCATTTTTCCGCTGGGGTTTTGGCACCCCGACCTTCGGGCGCTGAGCTTGACGCGGCTATGCGCGTGCGGCCTATTTTTAGCACACGGAGGCTGCCCGCAGTTCGGGCCATTCCGAGTCCGGCGGACGAATCTTTCGCCACGCCTACTCAAGGCTATAGCCCACCCGCTTGGCCATTGGGGGGTTTGGCACCCCGAACTTCGGGCGATAATTTTGGGTGCGGTGCACGTGGCCTATTTTTGGCACCCGGAGGCCACCCGCAGTCTCGGCCATTCCGAGTCCGCGGACGAATCTCGCCCCACGCCCACCAAGGCTAAAGCCCACCCGCTTATTGGCCATTTTGGGGTTTTGGCACCCTGACCTTCGGGCTCTAATTTTGGGCGCCGGCAGTTCGCCTGGGGGCCTATTTTTTTGCACACGGAGGCCACCCGCAAAGTCTCGGCCATTCCGAGTCCGCGGATGAACTTCGCCACGCTCCCACCAAGGCTATTGCCCACCCTTTTTGGTCATTTGGGGGTTTTGGCACCCCGACCTTCGGCGCTAATTTTTGGCTCGGCTGGCCTGTGGGCTATTTTTGGCACTAGGAGGCCGCCCAGCAAAATCTCGGCCATTCAAGTCCGCGGACGAATCTCGCCCCACGCCCCACCTGCAAAGTATAGCTCCACCCGATTTTGGCCTTTTTCCGCTGGGGGGTTTTGGCACCCCGACCTTTGGGCGCTAATTTTTGCGCATGCCCGTGGGCCTATTATTGGCACACGAAGGCCCCTAAAGTCTCGGGCTATTCCGAGTCCGCGGGAAGAACTTCGCCCACGCCCCACCAAGGCTATAGCCCACCCGATTTTGGCCATTTTTCCGCTGGGGTGGCACCTGACTGGCGCTAATTTTTGGGCGCATGCCCGAGGCCTATTTTTGGCACACGGAGGCCGCCCCAACGCCTCGGGCCATTCCGAGTCCGGGCGGACGACTCGCACACGCCCCACCAAGGCTATAGCCCACCCGCTTTTTTGGCCATTTGGGGGTTTTGGCAACCCAAACTGGTGCTAATTTTTGGGCGCTGCTGTGCCTGCATTCTATTTTTTTGAACACGGAGGCCGCCCGCAAAGTCTCGAGCCATACCGAGTCCGCGACGAACCTCGCCTCGCCTCCACTAAGGCTATAGCTCAATTTCCCGCTTTTGGCCATTTGGGCTGGTTTTGGAACCCTGACCTTCGGGCGCTAATTTTTACAGTTCATGGGTCCTATTTTTACACACGGAGGCCGCCCGCAAAGTCTCGGGTCCTTTCCGAGTCCGGCGGACTAACTTCTCCCACGCCCCACCAAGGCTATAGCCCACCCGCTGGCCATTTGGGGGTTTTGGCACTCGACTCTTCGGCGCCAATTTTTGGGCGCTGCTGTACCCACGTCTGCCTATTTTCGCACACGGAGGCCGGCCACAACGCCTCGCCATTCCGAGTCCGGGCGGACGCAATCTCGCCCACGCCCCACCAAGGCTATAGCTCACCCGATGGCCATTTTTCCGCAGGGGGTTTTGGCACCGACCTTCGGGTGCTAATTTTTGGGCGCTGGGTGTACCTGTGGGCCTCATTTTTGGCACACACGGAGGCCGCCTGCAAAGTCTCGGGCTATTCCGAGTCCGGCGGACGAATCTCGCCCCGCGCTTCTACAAAGGCTATAGCCCACCCATGGCTATTTGGGGTTTTGGCACCGACTGGGTGCTAATTTTTGGGCGTATGTGTTGGCCGGCTATTTTTGGCACACGGAGGCCGCCCCGCAGTTTCTGCTACATTCTTAGTCCGGCGGATCTAACGCGCCCATGCCCTCCACCAAGCCTATAGCCCACCCACTTTTTGGCCATTTGGGGGTTTTGGCACCTGACCTTCGGGCGAGTAATTTTTGTGCGCGGCTGTACCCGAGGCCTATTTTCGCACACTGAGGTCATTTGCCACAAAGTCTCGGGCCATTCCGAGTCCGGGCGGATCACTTTCCCCATGCCCCCCACCAAGGCTATAGCCCACCCGATTTTTGGCCATTTTTCCGCTGGGGTTTTAACCCGACCTTCGGCGCTAATTTTTGGGCGCGCTGTGCCCGTGGCTCCTAATTTTTACACACGGAGGCCTCCCGGAAAAGTCTCGGCCATTCCGAGTCCGCGGACAAACTCGCCCACGCTCCCACCAAGGCTATAGCCCACCCGATTTTTGGCCATTTTTTCTGCAGGGGTTTTGGCACCCCGACCTTCGGCACCACTTTGCGCTGCTGTGCCCGTGGCCTAATTTTGGCACACGGAGGCCGCCCGCAAAGTCTTGGGCCATTCCGAGTCCGGCGGACTAACTTCGCCCACGCCCCCCCCCAAGGCTATAGCCCACCCGTTTTTTGGCCATTGTGGGGGTTTTGGCACCCCGACCTTCGGGCGCTAATTTTTGTCCGCTGCTGTGCCAGTGGCCTATTTTTGCACCTTGAGGCCGCCTCACAAAGTCTCGGCTCATTCCCTGAGTCCGCGGGATCTTAACTCGCCACGCCCACCAAGGCTATAGCCCACCCGATTTTGGCCATTTTTCCGCTGGGGGTTTGGCACCCTGACCTTCGGGTGCTAATTTGGGCGCTGGCTGTGGTCAGTGGCCTATTTTTGGCAGACGAAGGTCCGCCTCTAAAGTCTCGGCTATTTTGAGTCCGGCGGATCTCGCCCGCTCACGCCCTACAAAGGCTATAGCCCACCTGCTTCGCCATTTGGGGTTTTGGCACTCGACTCGGGTGCTAATTTTTTTGGGCGCAGATGTGCCGGCTATTTTTGGCACACGGAGGCCGCCCCCCGCAAAGTTTCCGTGGCCATTCCTAGGTCCGGGATCAACGCGCCTCATGCCCTCCACCAAGCCTATAGCCCACCCACTTTTTGGCCATTTGGGGGTTTTGGCACCCGACCTTTCGGCGATAATTTTTGTGCGCTGGCTGTACCCGAGGCCTATTTTCGGCACACGGAGGCTGCCACAAAGTCTCGGCCATTCCGAGTCCGCGGACGAACTTTCCCCATGCCCCCACCAAGGCTATAGCCTACCCGATTTTTGGCCATTTTTCCGCTTGGGGTTTTGGCAACCCGACCTTCGGTGCTAATTTTTGCTGCTGTGCCTGTGGCCTAATTTTGGCACACGGAGGCCTCCTCCGAAAAGTCTCAGGCCATTCCGAGTCCGTGGACAAACTTCGCCCCACGTTCCCCACCAAGGCTATAGCCCACCCGATTTTTGGCCATTTTTTCTGCAGGGGTTTTGGCACCCCCGACCTTCGGGCACCACTTTTTATGCATGGCTGTGCCCGTGGCCTAATTTTGGCACACGGAGGCCGCCCCGCAGTCTTGGGCCATTCTCCGAGTCCGGGCGGACTAATCTCGCCCACGCCCCCAAGGCTATAGCCCACCCGCTTTTGGCCATTGGGGTTTTTGCACCCACCTTCGGGCGCTAATTTTTGTGCGGGCTGTGCCCGCGGTCTATTTTTGGCACCCGGAGGCCGCCCACAAAGTCTCGGCCATTCCGGAACCGACGGAATCTCGCCCACGCCTACTCAAGGCTATAGCCCAACCGCTTTATTGGCCATTTGGGGTTTTCGCACTCGACCATCGGGCGCACTTTGGGCGCAGCTGTGGCTGGCCTATTTGGTACACGGAGGCCGCCCGCAAAGTCTCGGCCATTCTGAGTCCGGGGCGGACGAACTCGCCCCACGCCCCACCAAGGCTATAGCCCCACCCGCTTTTTGGCCATTTGGGGGTTTTGCACCCCGACCTTCGGGCGCTAATTTTTGGCGCGCTGTGCCCATGGCCTATTTTTGGCACAGGAGGTCCAGCCCGCAGTCTCGCCATTCAAGTCCGGCGGACGAATCTCGCCTCTACGCCCCCACCAAGGCTATAGCCCACCCGAGGCCATTTTTCCGCTTGGGGTTTTGGCACCACCTTCGGGCGCTAAGTTTTGACGCGGCTATGCGCGCGTGGCCTATTTTTAGCACACGGAGGCCGCAGAAAGTCTCGCCATTCCGAGTCCGTGGACGAATCCGCCCACGCCCACCAAGGCTATAGCCCACCCGCTTTTGGCCATTGGGGGTTTTGGCACCCAGAACTTCGGGCGCTAATTTTGCGCGCAGTGCACGTGGCCTATTTTTGCACCTCGGAGGCCACCCGCAGTCTCGGCTATTCCGAGTCCGCGGACGAATCTTCGCCACGCCCCACCAAGGCAAAGCCCACCCGCTTATGGCCATTTGGGGGTTTTGGCACCCTGACTCGGGCGCTACTTTTTGGGCGCGGCTGTACTCGGGCGGCCTATTTTCTTCACACGGAGGCCGCCCACAACGCCTCGGGCCATTCCGAGTCCGCTGGACAAACTTCGCCCCACGCCCTACCAAGGCTATAGCCCACCCGTGGCCATTTTTTCTGCAGAGGGGTTTTGGCACCGCGACCTTCGGGCGCTAATTTTTGCGCGCGGCTGTGCCTGTGGCTACCCTTCTTGGAGACACGGAGGCCGCCCCGCAGTCTTGGGCCATTCCGTGTCCGCGGACTAATCTCGCCCCACGCCCACCAAGGCTATAGTCCACCCGCTTTTGGCCATTGGGGGTTTTGCACCCGACCTTCGGGCGCCAATTTTTGTGCGCGGCTGTGCCTGTGGCCTATTTTTGGCACCCGAGGCCGCCTACAAAGTCTCGGCCATTCCGAGTCCGGGGCGGACGAATCTCGCCACGCCCCACTCAAGGCTATAGCCCCAAACCGCTTTATTGCTATTTGGGGCTTTTGCACTCGACCATCGGGCGCACTTTGGGCGCAGCTGTGGCCGTGGCCTATTTTTACACGGAGGCCGCCCGCAAAGTCTCGGCCATTCCGTGAACCGGCGGACGAACTTCGCACGCCCCACCAAGGCTATAGCCCACCCGCTTTTGGCCATTTGGGGGTTTTGCACCCCGACCTTCGGGCGCTAATTTTTGGGCGCAGCTCTGGGGCCTATTTTTGGCACAGGGAGGCTGTCCGCAAAGTCTCGGCCATTCAAGTCCGTGGACGAACTCGCCCACGCCCCACTCAAGGCTATAGCCCACCCGATGGCCATTTTTCCGCTTGGGGTTTTGCACCCCGACCTTCGTTGGCGCTAAGTTTTGGACGCGGCTATGCTACAAGCTGTGGCCTATTTTTAGCACACGGAGGCCGCCCCGCAAAGTCTCGGGCTATTCCGAGTCCGCGGATCGAATCTCGCCCACGCCCCACCAAGGCTATAGCCCACCCGCTTGCCATTGGGGTTTTGGCACCCAGAACTTCGGCGCTAATTTTTGGGCGCGGTCGTGTACGTGGCCTATTTTTGGCACCCGAGGCCACTACCGCAAAGTCTCGGCTATTCCGAGCCGGGCGGACGAATCTCGCCCACGCCTCACCAAGGCTAAAGCCCACCCGCTTATTGGCCATTTGGGGGTTTTGGCACCCCGACCTTCGGGCGCGACTTTTGGGCGCGGCTGTACCGCGGCCTATTTTCTTCACACGGAGGCCGCCCCACAACGCCTCGGCTATTCCTGAGTCCGGCGGACGACCGCCCACGCCTCTACCAAGGCTATAGCCCACCCGATTTTGGCCATTTTTCCGCAGGGGGTTTTGGCACCCCGACCTTCGGCGCTAATTTTTGGGCGCTGGCTGTACCTGCGGCCTATTATTGGCACACGGAGGCGCCCGCAAAGTCTCGGGCTATTCCGAGTCCGGCGGACGAACCGCCCACGCCTACCAAGGGTATAGCTCCACCCGATTTTGGCCATTTTTCCGCTGGGGTTTTGCACCCCGACTCGGGCGCTAATTTTTGGGCTGCGGCTGTGCCGTGGCCTATTTTGGTACACGGAGGCCGCCCCGCAAAGTCTCGGGCCATTCCGAGTCCGCGGACGAATCTCGCCCACGCCCCCACTCAAGGCTATAGCTCACCCGCTTTTTTGGCCATTTGGGGTTTTGCACCGACCTTCGGGTGCTAATTTTAAGGCTGATGCTGCGGCTCATTTTTGGCACACGGAGGCCGCCCGCAGTTTCGCGGCTATTCCTAGTCCGGCGATCGAACGCCGCCATGCTCCCCACTCAAGCCTATAGCCCACCCGCTTTTGGCCATTTGGGGTTTTGGCACCCCACCTTCGGGCGCTAATTTTTGTGCGCAGTTCGCTGTGCCCGCAATGGCTCATTTTTGGCAGACGGAGGCCGCCCCCAAAGTCTCGGGCTATTCCGAGCCGCGGACGAACTCGCCTCGCGCCTTCACAAAGGCTATAGCCCACCCGCTTTTTGGCCATTTGGGGTTTTGCACCCGACCTTCGGGTGCTAATTTTTAAGGATGTGCCGTGGCCTATTTCTGGCACACGGAGGCCGCCCGCAGTTTCGTGCTATTCTAGTCCGCGGGACGAACGCCGCCTCATGCCCCCACTCAAGCCTATAGCTCCACCCGCTTTGGCCATTTGGGGTTTTGGCACCCCGACCTGGCGCTAATTTTTAGGCGCGGCTGTACCCGCTGCCTATTTTCGGCACACGGAGGCCGCCTACAAAGTCTCGGCCATTCCGAGTCCGCGGAAACTCGCCCACGCCCACCGAGTGCTATAGCCCACCCGATTTTTGGCCATTTTTCCGCAGGGGGTTTAGCACCCGACCTTCGGCGATAATTTTTAGCATGCATGTGCCTGTGGGTATATTTTTGCACACGGAGGCCGCCCGCAATGTCTCGGCCATTCCGAGTCCGGCGGACGAACTTTGCCCACACCCCCGACCAAGCCTATAGCCCACCCGCTTTTTGGCCATTTGGGGGGTTTTGGCACCCCGACCTTCGGGCGCTAATTTTTGGGCGTGGCTATGCCCGTAGCCTATTTTTAGCACACGGAGGCCGCCCGCAATTTCTCGGGCCATTCGGAGTCCGGCGGATGAACTTCGCCCACGCCCCCCAGCAAGGCTATAGCCCACCCGATTTTTGGCCATTTTTCCGCAGGGGGTTTAGCACCCCGACCTTCGGGCGCTAATTTTTGTGCGCGTGCCCGTGGGTATATTTTTGCACACGGAGGCCGCCAGCAATGTCTCTTCGGGCCATTCCGAGTCCGGGCGGACGAATCTTGCCCACACTTCACTCAAGGCTATAGCCCACCCGCTTTGTGGCCATTTGGGGGTTTTGCACCCCGACCTTCGGGCGCCACTTTTTTAAGGGTGGCTATGCCTGTGGCCTATTTTTGGCACACGGAGGCCGCCTGCAAAGTGTCGGGCCATTTGAGTCCGCGGACTAATCTCGCCACGCCCCACCAAGGCTATAGTCCACCAAGCTGCCATTGGGGTTTTGGCACCTGACCTTCGGGCGCTAATTTTTGGCGCGCTGTGCCTGCGGGCTCTATTTTTGGCACACGGAGGCCGCCCGCAAAGTCTCGGCCATTCCGAGTCCGGGCGGACGAACTTCTCACCTACACTTCACCAAGGCTATAGCCCACCCGCTTTTGGCCATTTGGGTGGTTTTGGCACCCGACCTTCGGGCGCTAATTTTTGGCGCTGCTGTGCCTGTGGCCTCATTTTTGGCACACGGAGGCCGCCTCGCAAAGTCTCGGCCATGGGAGTCCGGCGGATTTATCTCGCCTACGCCCCAGCAAGGCTTATAGCCCACCCGATTTTGGCCATTTTTCCGCTTGGGGTTTTGGCACCCCGACCTTCGGGCGCTAATTTTGGCGCTGCTATGCCTGCGTGGCTCATTTTTGGCACACGGAGGCCGCCCCCAAAGTCTCGGGCCATTCCGAGTCCGGCGGACGAACTTCGCCCACGCCCCCCACCAAGGCTATAGCCCACCCGATTTTTGGCCATTTTTCCGCTGGGGGGTTTTGGCACCCCGATCTTCGGGCAGTAATTTTTGGGGGCGGCTGTGCCCGTGGCCTATTTTTGGCACACGGAGGCCGCCCGCAAAGTCTCGGGCCATTCCGAGTCCGGCGGACGAACTTTGCCCACACCCCCCACCAAGGCTATTGCCCACCCGTTTTTTGTTCATTTGGGGGGTTTTGGCACCCCGACCTTCGGGCGCTAATTTTTTGGCGCGGCTGTGCCCGTGGCTTATTTTTGGCACACGGAGGCCGCCCGCAAAGTCTCGGTCCTTTCCGGTCCGGCGGACTAACTTCTCCCACGCCCCCCACCAAGGCTATAGCCCTCCCGCTTTTTGGCCATTTCCGCTAAGTGGCACCCCCACCTTCGGGCGCTGACACTTTTGGCGCGCGGTGCTGGCCTATTTTTGGCATTGACGGAGGCCGCCCGCAAAGTCTCGGGCTGGCATTCTGAGTCCGCGGACGAATCTCGCCACGCCCCACCAAGGCTATAGCCCACCCGCTTTTGGCCAATTGGGGTTTTGGCACCCAACTTCGGCGCTAATTTTTGCTGCGTGCGCTGTGGCCTATTTTTGGCACACGAGGCCGCCAAGAAAGTCTGGGGCTATTCCGAGTCCGGCGGACGACCTCGCCTCACGCCCTACTCAAGGCTATAGCCCACCCGCTTTTTTGGCCATTTGGGGTTTTGGCACTGACCTTCGGGCGCCACTTTTGACGCGGCTGTGCCTGTGGGCCTATTTTTGGCACACTGAGGCAGCCCGCAGTCTCGGGCTGGCCCGAGTCCGGCGGACGAATCTCGCCCACGCCCACCAAGGCTATAGCCCACCTGCTTTTGGCCATTTGGGGTTTTGGCACCCTGATTTGACCTTTCGGGCACTAATTTTAAGTGCGCAGACTGCGGGTTTGTTTTTGCACACGGAGGCCGCCCCGGGGTGTTCTCTTCAGGCCATTCCGAGTCCGGGGGATTTAACTCGCCCCACGCCCCACCAAGGCTATAGCAACCACCCGATTTTTGGCCATTTGTGGGGTTTGGCACCCCCCGACCTTTGGGCGCACTTTCTATGGCTGTGCCTGTGGCTCATTTTTGCACACGGAGGCCACCTCGCAAAGTCTCGGCCATTCCGAGTCCGGCGGATTTGTAACTTTGCCCTGCTCTACGCCCCACCAAGGCTCTAGCCCACCCGCTTTTGGCCATTTTTCCGCAGGGGTTTTTGGCACCCCCACCTCGGTACTCCTTTGGAGCGCGGCTGTGCCAGCGTGGCCTATTTTTGGCACACTTGAGGCCGCCTCCGCAGTCTTCGGGCTATTCCGAACCGCGGACGTAATCTCGCCCACGCCCCACCAAGGCTATAGCCCACCCGCTTTTGGGTCATTTGGGGTTTTTGGCACTCCACCTTCGGGCGCTACTTGGGCGCGGCTGTGCCTCGTGGTCTATTTTTTTTGCACACGGAGGCCGCCGCAGTCTCGGGCTATCCTGAGTCCGGCGGACTAACTCTCCCACGCCCCCCACCCCCGCTATAGCCCACCCGCTTTTTGGCCATTTTTCCGCTGGGGGGTTTTGGCACCCCGACCTCCGGGCGCTAATTTTTTGGCGCGGCTATGCCCGTGGCGTATTTTTGGTACACGGAGGCCGCCTGCAATGTCTCGGGCGATCTTGAGTCCGGCGGATTTAATCCGCCACGCCTACCAAGGCTATCCCACCCGATGGCCATTTTTCCGCTGGGGTTTTGGCACCCCCACCTTCGGCGCTAATTTTTGGCGCCAAGGCTGTGCTCCGCCTACTTTTGAAAACGGAGACCGCCCGCAAAGTCTGGGGCTATTCTGAGTCCGCGGACGAATCTTCTCCCACGCCCCACCAAGGCTTATAGCCCATCCGTGGCCATTTGGGGTTTTTTGGCACCCGACCTTCGGCGCTAATTTTTGACGCTGCCAGCCTGTGGCCATTTTTGGCACACGGAGGCCGCCCGCAATGTTTCGCGTGCCATTCTAGTCCGGCGACGAACTCTGGCCCACGCCCCACCAAGGCTAGTAGCCCACCCGATTTTTGGCCATTTTTCCGCAGGTTTAGGCACCCGACTGGGCGCTACTTTTTATCACGCGGTGCCTGTGGGCCTTCATTTTTGGCACACGGAGGCCGCCGCGAAGTCTCGGGGCTATTCCGAGTCCGGCGGACGACTCGCCCACGCCCCACCAAGGCTTATTGCCCACCTGCTGGGTCATTTGGGGTTTTTGGCACCCTGACCTTCGGGCGCCACTTTGGGCGCGGCTGTGTCCGGGCTTGTGGGTCATTTTTTGCACACGGAGGCCGCCCGCAGTCTCGGGGCCATTCCGAAACTCCGGCGGACTAACTCCTCCCACGCCCCACCAAGGCTATAGCCCACCCGCTTTTGGCCATTTTTCCGCTGGGGTTTGGCACCTCGACCTCCGGGCGCTAATTTTTTTTGGCGCGCGGTGCCCGTGGCCTATTTTGGCACACGGAGGCGGGCGCCCCGCAGTCTCGGCCATTCCGAAGGGGGCGGACGAAGATTTTACCGCCCACGCCCACCAAGGCTATAGCCCACCCGATTCAGCCATTTTTCCATGGGGGTTTGCACCCGACCTCGGCGCTAATTTTTGGGCGCTGGGCCTGTGGGCTTCTACTTTTGAAAACGGAGGCCGCCCGCAAAGTCTGGGGCTATTCCGAGTCCGGCGGGATTTAATCTCGCCACGCCCTACTATAGCCTCCGTTTGCTATAGCCTCCATCTCATGGCCATTTAGTGGCACCCGACCTCGGCGCCACTTTTTTGACGCGGCTGTGCCTGCGCCTATTTTTGGCACACTGGAGGCCGACCACCGCAAAGTCTCGGCCATTCCGAGTCCAAGCGGACGGTCCGCCGCCACGCCCACCAAGGCTATAGCCTACCCATTTTGGCTTTGGCCATTTGACAAAGGGTTTTGGCACCCCCATTCAGGTTGTAATTTTTGGTGCGGCTGTGCCCTGTGGCTTATTTTTGCCTGCTTCACGGAGGCCGCCTGCAAAGTCTCGGGCCATTCCGAACCGCGAACGAATCTCGCCACGCCCACCAAGGCTATAGCCCACCCGAGCGCCATTTTTCCGCCAGTGTTTTGACACCCCGACCTTCGGGCGCTAATTTTTGCGCAAGCAGCTCGTGGCCTACTTTTGGAAAACGGAGGTCGCTCCAAAGTTCCTGGGGCAAATATTCCAGTGAAACCGGCGTTGACGAACTCGCCCCACGCCTACCAAGGCTATAGCCCATCCGCGTTGCCATTTGGGGTTTCTGGCACCCGACCTTCGGGCGCTAATTTTTGACGAAGCGCCTGTGCCCGTGTCTATTTTTGCACACGGAGGCCGCCTGCACAGCTGCAGTCTGGCTATTCTTAGTCCGCGGACGAACCGGGCCCACGCCCCACCAAGGCTATAGCCCACCCGATTTTGGCCATTTTTCCGCAGGGGTTTAGCACTCACCTTCGCGCTAATTTTTGATCGCGTTGTGCGGTGCCCGGCCTATTTTTGCACACGACGGAGGCGCCCGCAAAGTCTCGGGCTATTCGTGAGTCCGCGGACGAATCCGCCACGCCCCCACCAAGGCATAGCCCACCAAGGTCATTTGGGGTTTTTGGCACCCCGACCTTCGGGCACCAATTTTGGGCGCGGCTGTGTCCGTGGTCTATTTTTGCACACGGAGGCCGCCCCGCAGTCTGGCCATTCCGAGTCCGGCGGACTAACTTCTCCCACGCCTCACCAAGGCTATAGCCCACCCGCTTTTTGGCCATTTTTCCGCTGGGGCTGGCACCTGACCTCCGGGCGCCACTTTTATGCGCTGGTGCCTGGGCGGCCTATTTTTGACACACGGAGGTCAGTCCGCAATGTCTGGCGATTCCGAGTCCGGCGGATTGACCCGCCACGCCTGCACCCAAGGCTATAATACACCCGATTTGGCCATTTTTCCGCTGGGTTTGGCACTCCGACCTCGGGCGCTACTTTGGGCTGCCAGCCTGTAGGCCTACTTTGGAAAACGGAGGCCGCCCGCAGTCTGGGGCCATTCTGAGTCCGCGGACGAATCTCGCCCACGCCCACCAAGGCTATAGTTTCCCACCCGCTGGCCATTTGTTTTGGCACCCAAACCCTGGGGTGCAATTTAAGCGCGGCTGCGCCTGGGTGGACGGCTATTTTTCGTACACGGAGGCTGCCTGCAAAGTCTCAGGTACTCTGAGTCCGCGACGAATCTCAGCCCCACGCCCACCAAAGCTTATAGCCCACCATGTTTTTTGTCCATTTGGGTGGTTTTGCACCCCGACCTTTGGGCGCTAATTTTGGGCGCGCTGCGCCAGTGGCCTATTTTGGCACACGAGGCCGCCCGCAGTCTCGGCCATTCCGAAGTCTGGCGGACGCACTTCCCCACGCCTACCAAGGCTATAGCCCACCCGATTCGCCATTTTTCCGCTGGGGTTTGGCACCTGACCTTCAGGCGCTAATTTTGGGAAGGTGCGCGGTTGTCTATGCCTGTGTCCTATTTTTGGCACACGGAGGCCGCCCTCGCAGTCTCGGCTATTCGTGTCCGCGACGATTTATCCGCCCACGCCCACCAAGGCTATAGCCCACCCGGCTTTGGCCATTTGGGGAAATGGGCACCCCGACTTTCGGCGCTAATTTTTGGTGCGTGCTATGCCCGTGGCCTATTTTTGGCACACGGAGGCCGCCCGCAAAGTCTCGGGCTATTCCGAGTCATGGACGATTAACTTCTCGCCCCACGCCCCACCAAGGCTATAGCCCACCCGAGCTTTTGGCCAAACATTTTTTCCGCTGGGGTTTTGGCACCCTGACCTTCAGGCGCTAATTTTTGGGCGCAAGCGGCATGTCCGTGTCCTATTTTTGGCACACGGAGGCCGCCCGCAAATTCTCAAGGCTATTCCGAGTCCGGCGACGAACTTCGCCACGCCCCACCAAGGCTATAGCCCACCCGTTTTGGCCATTTGGGGTTTTGCACCCGACTCTGGCTTCTACTTGGCGCGGCTATGCCTGTGGGCCTATTTTTTTTGGCACACGGAGGCCGGCCCGCAGTCTCGGGCTATTCCGAGTCCGGGGCGGACGAATCTCGCCCACGCCCACCAAGGCTATAGCCCACCCGCTGTGGCCATTTGGGGTTTTGGCACCCTGACCTTCGGGCGCTAATTTTTGGCGCGCGGCATGCCCGTGGCCTATTTTTGCACACGGAGGCCGCCCGCAAAGTCTCGGCCATTCCGAGTCTAGCGGACGAACTCCGCCCCGCCCCACCAAGGCTATAGCCCACCCGATTTTTGGCCATTTTTCCACTGGGGTTTTGGCACCGACCTTTCAGGCGCTACTTTTTGGGCGCGGCTATGCCCGTGTCCTATTTTTGGCAGCAAGGAGAACGAAGTACACGCCCGCAAAGTCTCGCGACCCGAGTCCGGTGGACGACCTCGCCACTTCGCCCACCAAGGCTATATTTCCACTGGGCTTTTGGCCATTTGGGGTTTGGCACCTGACCTTCGGCGCTAATTTTTGCTGCCATGCCCGTGGCCTATTTTTGCACACGGAGGCCGCCCGCAGTCTCGGGCCACCCCAGTCCGCGACGCAATCCCGCCCACGCCCCACCAAGGCTATAGCCTAATCTCGCTTTAGCCATTTTAAGGTTTTGGCACCTGACCTTCGGCTCTAATTTTTGGGCATGCGGCTATGCCCGTGTCCTATTTTTTTGGCACACGGAGGCCGCCTGAAACCTGGCTATTCCGAACCGGGCGACGCAACTTCGCCACGCCCACCAAGCGCTATAAACTCCTTACCCGTTTTGCCATTTGGGCGTTTTGGCACTCCCGACCTTTTCGGGTTTCACTTCCTTAAGGCGGCTATGCCTCGTGGGCCCATTTTTTGGCACACGGAGGCCGCCCGCACTCCTCGGGCTATTCCGAGTCCGGCGGACGAACTCGCCCCACGCCCACCAAGGCTATAGCCACCCGAGCTTGGCCATTTTTCCGCTTGGGTTTTGGCACTGACCTTCGCTGGCGCGCCAGCCTGTACCTATTTTTGGCACATGAAGCACCGCAGTCTCGTGCCATTCTAGTCCGGGCGACGAACTTCTTCCCACGCCCCACCAAGGCTATAGCCCACCCGATCCAGTGCCATTTTTCCGCTGGGGGTTTTGGCACCCCGACCTTCGGGCGCTAATTTTTGGCATCGCTGTGTCCGTGGGCCTAGTTTTGCACACACGGAGGATGCCCCCAAAGTCTTGGGCTATTCCGAGTCCGGCTGACGAACTCGCCCCACGCCCCACCAAGGCTATAGCCCACCCGCTTTTTTGCCATTTTTCCGCTGGGGGTTTCTGGCACTCCCACCTTCAGGCGCTAATTTTGGCGCTGCTATGCCTGTGGCCTATTTTTGGCACACGGAGTCCGCCCGCAAAGTTTCGGCTACTTCCAGTCCGTTGACGAATCTCGCCACGCCTACCAAGGCTATAGCTCACCCGCTTTTGGCCATTTGGGGTTTTGCACTCACTCGGGTGCTAATTTTTGGCGCTGCCATGTCCGTGGGCCTAGTTTTGGCACACACGGGAGGACGCCCCAAAGTCTTGGGCTATTCGAGTCCGGAGGACAATTCACTGCCAGCCCAAGCTTATGGTGCCTGTTTTGCTATTATCGCTAGTTTTGGCAACTTTGGCACCTGGCATCAGTTTTTGGCTGTATGCGGTAGTCAGAATGATTTATAGATACTGAGGTCACTTGTACCCAGGCTTTTAGTCTGGGTGGATTCATCCGCCCACTCCCCCAAGGCCATAGCCCACCCGCTTTTTGCCATTTTGGGGTTTCGCACGATGACCTTCTGGCGCTTAATATTTGGTGCGCATGCCTGCGGGCCTATTTTTATACATGGAGGCTGCCGTAAAGTCATCGGCTATTCTGAGTCCGGCGGACGAACTTCGCCCACGCCCTACAAAGGCTATAGCTCACCTGCTTTTGCCATATTTGGGGTTTTTGGCACTTGACTCGGGCGCCACTTTGGGTGCAGCTATGCCTGCGGGCCTATTTTTTTACACACGGAGGCCGCCCCGCAAAGTCTCGGCTATTCCGAGTCCGGCGGATCTAACTCGCCTCTCGCGCCCCACCAAGGCTATAGCCCAACCGATTTTTGGCCATTTTTCCGCTGGGGTTTTGGCACCCCGACCTCGGGCGCTAATTTTTGCCAAGCAGCCTGGTGGACTATTTTTTGGCACACGGAGGCCGCCGCACTCCTCGGGCCAACCGAGTCCGCGGACGACCCCCGCCACGCCCACCAAGGCTATATTTCACCCGATTTTGGCCATTTTTCCATTACTTGGGGTTTTGGCACCCCGACATCACCCTTCGGCGCTAATTTGGCGCAGCCATGCCTGGGCCCATTTTTGGCACACGGAGGCCGCCCGCAAAGTCTCGGGCACCCGAACCGCGGACGAATCTCGCCGCGCCCCACCAAGGCTAGCCCAAATCCGATTTTTGCCATTTTTCCCGCTGTGGGTTTTGGCACCACTCGGGCGCCACTTTGGGCGGGCTTGTGCCTGTGGACTATTTTTTGCACACGGAGGCTGCCTGCACTCGCCATTTCAAGTCCGCGGATCAATCCGCCACGCCCTCTACTCAAGGCTACATGTAGCCCACCCGGGATTGGCCATTTTTCCGGGTCAGGGTTTGGCACCCACCTTCGGGCGCGCCACTTTAAGCGCTGCCATGCTCAAGGGCTCATTTTTGGCACACTTGAGGTCAGCCTCCCAAAGTCTCGGGCCATTCCAAGTCCGGGGCGGCGAATCTCGCCCCACGCCCCCACCAAGGCTATAGCCCACCCGATTTTTGGCCATTTTTCCGCTTGGGGTTTTGGCACCTGACCTTCGAGCTAATTTTTTTAGCGTGGCTGTACCCGTGGGCCTATTTTTTGGCACACGAGGCCGCCCGCAAAGTCTTGTGCCATTCTAAGTCCGCGGGAAGAATCTTGGCCTGCTTCACTCAAGGATATAGCCGATCACCCGCGCCATTTTTCCGCTTGGGGGTTTCGGCACCCTGACCTTCGGGTGCCACTTTTTAGGCGCGTTCTGTCCGTGGCTCTGTTTTGGCACACAGAGGCCGCTTCGCAGCCTCGCCATTCCCGAGACCGTGACGAATCCCGGCCTCTACGCCCTGCACTCAAGGCTATAGCCCACCTCGCTTTTTTGGCCATTTGGGGTTTTGTGGCACCTGACCTTCGGCTCTAATTTTGTGCGCCGTGCTCGTGTCATTTTTGCACACGGAGGCCGCCCCAGCCTCGGGCCTGAGGTCCGGGCGGGCGAACTCGCCCACGCCCCACCAAGGCTATAGCTCACCCGATTTTGGGCCATTTTTCCGCTGGGGTTTTGGCACCCCACTGGCGCTAATTTGCAAGGCGCAAGCACGTCTCAGGCTCCTATTTTTGACATTACCTGAGGCCGCCTTCCCCCAAAGTCTCGGGCTATTCCTGTCCGCGGACGCATCCGCCACGCCCACCAAGGCTATTGCCCACCCGCTTTTTGGCCTCAGTTTTTGCACCCCGACCTCTGGTGCTAATTTGGGCGCGGCTGTGCCTGCGGGCCTATTTTTGGCACATGAAGCAATCCCGCAAAGTCTCGTGCCATTCCTAGTCCGCGGACGACCTCGCCCACGCCTAGCCAAGGCTATAGCCCACCCGATTTGCCTATTTTTTTCCAGAGGGGGTTTAGCACTCTGACTTTGCTGCACTTGGGCGCGGGCGTTGCTGTGGCTCATTTTTAAGTAATAATGGAAGCTGCCCGCAAAGTCTCGGGTCATTTGAGTCCGCGATCATCTCGCCACGCCCCCACCAAGGCTATAGCCCACCCGATTTTTTGGCCATTTTTCCGCTGGGGTTTTGCACTCGACCTTCGGGCGCTAATTTTTAGCTGCTATGCCTGCGGGTCTATTTTTGGCACACGGGAGGCCGCCCGCAGTCTCAGGCCATTCCGAGTCCGCGGACGACCCCGCCCCGCGCCCCACAAAGGATATAGCCTCCTGTTTTTGCCATTTGGGGTTTTGCACTCCAACTTCGGTGCACTTTGGCGCGCCTGTGCCCGTGGCTGAGTTTGCACACGAAGGCCGCCCCGCAGTCTCGGCCATCCTGAGTCCGGCGGTCAATCCAGCCTCCACACTCCCCCACCAAGGCTATAGCCCACCCGCTTTTGGCCATTTGGGTTTGACACCGACCTTCGGCGCTAATTTTTACAATACAGTTCGTGCCATATTTTTGGCATTAGAGGCCGCCCCTCGCGAAAGTCTCGGCTATCTTGAGTCCGCGGACGAACTCGCCCACGCCCCACCAAGGCTATAGCCCACCTGCTTGCCATTTGGGGGTTTTGGCACCCGACCTTCAGGCGCTAATTTTTGCAGTAAGGCTGTGCCCGTGGCCTATTTTTGGCACACACGGAGGCTGGCCCCGCAAAGTCTCGGCTATTCCGAGTCCGCGGGACGACCTCGCCCACCCCCCCACCAAGGCTATAGCCCACCTGCTTTTGGCCATTCTGGGGGTTTTGGCACCCCTGACCTTCGGGCGCTAATTTTGCAGCGGCTGTGCCTGGCCTATTTTTGCACACATGAGGTTACCTTCAAGAAGTATCGGGCTATTCGAAACCTGACGAATCCTCGCCACGCCCACCAAGACTATAGCCCACCCGATGGCCATTTTTCCGCTGGGGTTTTTGGTACCTGATATTCGGCGCCACTTTAAGGGGGCATGGCTGCGCCTCGTGGCCTACTTTTGACACGGAGGCCGATCCCAAAGTCTCGGCCATTCCAAGTCCGCGGACGGTTCGCCACGCCTACCAAGGCTATAATAGCCCACCCATTTTTGGCCATTTTTCCGCTGGGGTTGGGTGGCACCCCGACCTTCGGTGATAATTTTTGGGCGCGCGGCTATGTCCGCGTCTATTTTAAGTAACATTAATGGAGGCCACCCCCCAAAGTCTCGGCCCATTCCGAGTCCGGGCGGACAATCTCGCCACGCCCCCACCAAGGCTATTGCCCACCTGCTGGCCATTTGGTTTTGCACCCTGACCTTCGTGCCACTTTGTGGGCAGCTGTGCCCGTGGTCTATTTTGGCTCATGTAGGCCACCCACAAAGTCTCGAGCTATCTTGGGGTCCGTGGATCTAACTCGCCTACGCCCCCACCAAGCTCCACCCGATTTTTGGCCATTTTTCCGCAGGGGGTTTTGCACCCTGACCTTCGGTACTAATTTTTGGGGGTGACAGCCCGTGGCCTATTTTTGGTAATATGTAGGCCACCCGTGAAGTCTCGAGCCATTCCTAGTCCGTGACGAACTCGCCACGCCCACCAAGGCTATAGCCCACCTGATGGCCATTTTTCCGCAGGGCTTTGGCACTGACCTTCGGCGCCACTTAAGCACGCTGCTATGCCTGGGTGGCCTATTTTTGGCACACAGAGGACGTCAGCCTCGGGCCATTCCGAGTCCGGCGGATGAATCCTCGTGACACGCCTACCAAGGCTATAGCCCACCCCGATTTTTGGCCATTTTTCCGCTGGGGGTTTTGGCACTCCACCTTCGGGCGCTAATTTTTGGCGCTGCTATGCCTGGGTGGCCTATTTTTGGCACACGGAGGACGCCCCAAAGTCTCGGCTCCGAGTCCGGGGCGTGGATGAACTTCGCCCACGCCCCCACCAAGGCTATAGCCTAACCCGATTTTGACATTTTTCCGCTGGGGTTTTCTGGCACCCGACTTTCTGGTAAGTCACTTTTAGGCGCGGCTGTGCTCAAGGCCTATTTTTTGCACACACGGAAGCGCCCGCAAAGTTTCAAAGCATCCTAGTCCGGCGGACGACCTCGCCCACGCCCTACCAAGGCTATAGACCACTCCGATTTTTGGCCATTTTTCCGCAGGGGGTTTTGCACCACCTTCAAGCGCCAATTTTGGGCGCGGCTGTGCCCGTGGGCCCACTCTTGTCACACGGAGGTCAGCTGCAAAGTCTCGGCTATTCCCGAGTCCGGCGGACTCAATCTCGCCTCACGCCCCACCAAGGCTATAGACCACCTGATTTCGCCATTTTTTCGCAGGGGGTTTTGTGCCTCACATGGGCGCCACTTCATGCTGCTGTGCCTGTGGCCCACTTAAGTGAATAGCCACCTAAGGCCGCCCAAAGTATCGGGCTATTCCGAGTCCGGCGGACGAATCTCCGCCCACGCCTACCAAGGCTATACAAATTTCACCCGCTTATTGGCCATTTGGGGAAGCTTGGCAATTTGACCGCCGGGTGCTAATTTTTATGCGGCTGTGCTCATGGCTATTTTTGGCACCCGGAGGTCGACAAAGTCTCGGGCTATTCCGAGCTCAAGTGACGAATCTCGCCTTACGCTCTACTCAAGCGCTATAAACCACCTGGGCGATCGCATTTATTTCAGGGTTTTGGCACCCTGGGACCGCCGGGTGCGACTTAGGCGCTGCTGTGCCTAGCGGCTCATTTTTGGCACCCGGAGGCGCCACACAAAGTCTCGGGGCTATCTCCAGTCCGGCGGACGACCCGCCACGCCTACCTGCTATAGCCACCATATTGGCCATTCGGGGGTTTTCGTGACTCCGACCTTCGGCGCTAAATTTTTGGCGCGGCTGTGCTCAAGGCCTATTTTTGGCACACGGAGGTCACTCTAAAAGTCTGGGCTTATTCCTGCTCCGGGGCGGATCTAACTCGCCCCACGCTCCCAAAGAAGGCTATACCACCTGTGTATTTATCGTGGCGAAGACTCCCGACCTACGTGGCACTAATTTTTGCTCACAGCCTGGGTGGCCTATTTTGGCACACGGAGGGCGGCCGCAAGTCTCGGCCCATTCCGAGTCCGCGGATTTCCATCTCGCCCACGCCCCCACCAAGGCTATAGCCCACCCGATTTGGCCATTTTTCCGTCAGTTTTGGCACCCCGACTGGTGCTAATTTTTAGGCGTGCTGTGCTCAAGTGGCCTATTTTGGCACACACGGAAGGCGCCTGCAAAGTTTCGTGCTATCCTAGTCATGGATGAACTTCGCCCACGCCCCACCAAGTGCTATAGACCACCCGACGCCATTTTTCCGCAGTGTAAGCTTGAGACTTCACTGGCGCACTTCTTAAGGGTACAGCCCGTGGCCTAATTCTTGTCAAGCACGGAGGCCGCCTGCAGTCTCGGCCACCCGAGTCCGGCGGACGAATCCCGCCCACGCCCCACCAAGGCTATAGACCACCTGATTTTGGCCATTTTTCCGCAGGGGGTTTTGCACTCTGACCTTCGGGCGCTAATTTCGGGCACGAAGGTGCCTGTGGCCCACTCCTTGCACACGAGCCGCCCCGCAGCCTGGGCCATTCCGGAGTCCGCGGATCGAACTCGCCACGCCCACCATGGGCCATAGCCCACCCGCTTTTGGCCATTCGGGGGTTTTCGTACTCTGACCTTCTTCGGCGCTAATTTTTGGCGCGGCTGAAGCCTGTGGCCTATTTTTGACACGGAGCGCCTGCAAGTCTGGGCCATTCCGAGTTCACATGGACGACCTCACCCACGCCAGCATGGCTATAGCCTACCCAATGGCCATTTGGGGGTTTGCACCCGACCTTCGGGCGCTCACTTGCTCGCTGTGCCTGTGGCTCATTTTTATACGGAGGCCGGGCTTCTAAAGTCTCGGCCACAAGTCCGGGGCGGATCGAATCTCGCCCACACTCCCCACCAAGCAGCCCACCCGATTTTGGCCATTTTTCCGCTGGGGCTTGGGCACCCACTCGGGTGTTATTTAGGCGCGGCTGTGCCTGCGTCTATTTTTGGTACACTGG
>JASUUJ010000185.1:0-131577 GCA_030449895.1 Citrus mangshanensis
TCTTCAACTCGCTGGTGGGTTTTGGAGCCTCGACCTTCGGGCGCGCTAATTTGGCGCCGGCTGTGGCGTGGCTATTTTTAACACACGGACCGTGAAATAAGTAAAATTCACGAGTCGGAGGACGAACTTAACCCACCAGGGCTATAGCCACCGTTTTGGCATTTTTCCGCTGGGGGTTTGGGGATCCCGACCTTCGGCAGCGCTAAATTTTGTGCGGCTTTACCGTAGCCTATTTTGAGCGCCACCAGGAGGCCACCACATAAGGGAATCTCGCAGGCCATGCCGAGTCCGGCCCAGACTGTGAACCATACGCCCCCACCAAGGCTATAGCCACCCGTTTTGGCCTTTTTGCTGCACAGTGGGTTTTGGAACCTCGACCTTGGGGGGCGCTAATTTTTAGGCGCGGCTGTGGCCGTAGCTGCCACAGCACGGAGGCCGCCGCAATCTCGGGCCATTCTGGTCCGGAGCGAACCGCCAACGCCCCGCCCAAGGCTATAGCCCACCCGTTTTTGGCCATTTTTTCTCGCTGGGGGTTTTGGGACCCGACCATCGGTAGCTAATTTTTAGGCGCGGCTATCCCGTTGTCAATTTTAGCACACGGGCCCGCCCGCAAAGTTCGGAGCCATTCGAGTCAGCGGACGAACCTCGCCCACCCCACCAGGCTATAGCCCACCCGTTTTAGCCATTTTTCCGCTGGGGTTTTGGCACTGACCTTCGAAGGCGCTAAGTACGTGCAATCTGTCACGTGTCTAATGACGGCACCACAGGCCTTCAAATTCTCGGGCCATTCGAATCCGAGCGGACAACCGCCCACGCCCCCACCAAGGCTACAGCCCACCCGTTTTTAGCCATTTTTCCCGCCTGGGGTTTGGCAGCCCGGCCTTAGTGCTAATTTTTGGCGACTGTGCCCGTGGCCTATTACAGCACACGGAGGCCGGCCCATAAATCTCAAGGCCATTAAAGTCAGTGAATGAACTTCGCCACGCCCGCCAAGGCTATAGCCCACCCGTTTTGGCCATTTTCCTTCCTGAGTTTTGGCAGCCCGGCCTTGATTACTAATTTTTGGTGGCGGTTGTGCGTGGCCTGGCCTACAGCACACGAGGCCGACCGCAAAGTCTCGGAGCCATTCTAGTCCAATGGACGAACCGCCACGCCCCCGCCAGGCTATAGCCCACCGTTTTAGCCATTTTCCATGGGGTTTGGCACCCCACCCAGCCGGGCGCTAATTTTTTGGGCGCGGCTCTGCCCGTGTCAATTTTTGGCACCACGGAAGCCGCCCCGCAAGTCTCGGGCCATTGGTCAGGCGGACAGACTTGCCCACGCCACCACTCACCAAAGGCCTATAGCCCACCCGTTTTTGCCCATTTTTCCGCTGGGGGTTTGGCACCTCGGCCTTCGGGCGCTAGTTGCAGGCACGTCTGTCCCATGGACTGGCCACACACAGCTGCAGGCCGCCATAAAGTCTCGGGTAGTCCCAGAGTCCAGTGAGACGAACTCCATTACCTTGAAAACTGAGCTATAGGCCGCGTTTTCAGCCATTTTCCGCTGGTGGGTTGGTACCCCGACCTTGGGCGCTAATTTTTGGCCAGCGAGCTGTGTGGCCTGTTTTGGCACCGGAGGCCGCCCACACGCCAAAGTCTTAGACCATTCCAGATCCAGCCCGGTGAACCGCCCGCGCCCGCATTTTGTTTATAGCCATCGTTTTTGGACATTTTCGCTGAGGTTTTGCACCCGACCATCGGGTAGCTAATTTTTGAAGTAATAAACTAACCCAATGGCCAATTTTTAACTAGAGCCGCCATAGAAATCTCGGGCCATTACGAGTCGAGGAGGACCAGACCATCGCCTTGCCGAGGCTGCAGCCACCCGTTTTTGGCCATTTTCCGCTGGGGTTTTGGGATCCCGACCTTCGGCCGCTAATTTTTGTCTTGGCTTTGTCAGGCGCCTATTTTACAGCGCACGGAGCGACCATAAGTCTCAGGCCATGCCGAGAGTCAGTAGGTGAACCTTCACGCCCCACATTCCACTAGCCCGCCCCGTTTTTTAGCCATTTTCCGCTGGGTAGGTTTTGAACTGATATCAGAAGCTAATTTTAAGTCAAGCTGCCGTGGCCTATTTTGGCACAGGCCTTGCAAAGTCTCAGGCCGTCGAGTCGGAGGTGTTCCCATGCCTTGCGAGCTATAGCCCGCACGTTTTGGCCTGTCTTCGTTCAGTTACGTATTACTCTAATTTTTATGTAGCGGCTTTGCCCATTTTTAATTACAAGCGCCCTGAGAGGCCACCACAAAGTCCGGGCCATTCCGAGTCCGGCCGGGACGAACACCACCCTTCCCACAAGGCTATAGCCCACCGTTTTAGCCATTTTCTGGCTGGTGGGTTTTGAACCCACGACCTTCGGGCGCTAATTTGGGTGACTGTGCCCAGTGGCCTATTGCGCTTTGCGAGAGACCGCCCGCAAAGTCTGGGTCATTAAGTCGGGACAGCTTTCGCCACCACCAGGCCTTTGCCTTCCACCACGTTTTTAGCCATTTTCCATGGTGGGTTTTGCGATTGACCGCCGGGCGCTAATTTCCACAGGCCGCGGCTGCGCCCCGTGCCTTCGCCACAGCACCACGGAGCGCCTGAGTCTCGGGCCATTACGAGTCGGAGGAATGAACCGTGCCCCACAGGCTATATGCAGTTTTTGCCATTTTCGCTGGGTAGGTTTGGAACTACGACCGCCCGGGCGCTAATTTTAGGCGCAGCGTGCCATTCGCTGTCCCAGCTACGGGGCTGCCAGCAAAGTCTCGGGCCATTCAGTCAGGTCCAAAGAATTGAACCTCGCCACTTTGCCCCCTGCCAAGGCTATAGCCACCCGTTTGGCCATTTTCCGCTGGTGGGTTTTGGAACCCCGACCTTCGGGCACTAATTTTAAGCGCGCCGTGCCCGTGGCCTACGGCACATGGAGGCTACCCGCATGAAGTCTCGGGCCATTCAAGTCCGGGTGGAGGCGGGCGAACACCGCCCACGCCCCACAAGGCTATAGCCCACCCGTTTTGCCATTTTCCGCTGGTGGGTTTGAACCCCGACCGGGCGCTAATTTTGGCGCGGCTTACGTGCCCGTGCCTATTTTTGGCACACGGAGGCTGCCAACAAAGTCTCGGGCCATTCAGAGTCCGTGGCGAACTCGCCCACGCCCCCCACCAAGGCTATAGCCTACCCGTTTTTGGCATTTTCCACTGGGGGTTTTGGCATCCCGACCTTGGGTGCGAATTTTTGTCTTGTGGCTTTGCCCGTGGCCTATCTTTAGCACCTGGGAGACCACCCAAAGTCTCGGGCCATTCCGAGTCAAGGCGGACGAACCGCCACGCCCACTAAGGCTATAGCCACCACGTTTTTAGCCATTTTCACTTGGTGGGTTTTAGTACCCGACCTTCGGGCGCCACTTTAGGCGGCAGCTGCCGTGCCTATTTTTTGGCACCACGGAGGCCGCCCGCAAGTCTCGGGCCATTCCGAGTCGGACAAACTTCGCCCCACACCCCCACCAAGGCTATAGCACACACGTTTTTGGCCATTTTCCAGGGGTTTTGGAACCCGACCTTGAGCGCTAATTTTTAAGCGGCTATGCCCAATCAGTGGCCTTGGCACACGTAGGCCACCCAGAAAGTCTCGGGCCATTCCGAGTCCGGAGGATCGAACCTCGCCACGCCCCCACCAAGGCTATAGCCCACCCGTTTTTGGCCATTTTTTCGCTTGTGGGTTTTGGCACCCGACCTTAGGCGCTAATTTAAGGGCGCGGCTGTGCCCGTGTCCTATTTTGGAACATGAGCCGTCCGCAAGTCTACGGGCCATTCCGAGTCAGCGGACGAACTCGCCACACCTGCCACTCAAGGCTATAGGCCACACGTTTTTTTAGCCATTTTTCCTGTAAGGGAGTTTGGCACCCGACCATCGGGCGCTAATTTTTTTCGCGCGACTCTGCCTGTGGCTATCTTTGGCACACGGAGGCCACCCACAAAGTCTCGGGCCATTCCGAGTCCGGCGGACGAACCGCCCACACACTATAGCCCACCACGTTTATTGCCATTTTCCGCTGGTGGGTTTTGGATCCCGACCTTGGGCGCTAATTTTTAGGCGGCCGTGCATGTGTCCTTTTTTGGCTTTACGGAGGCTGCCCGCAAAGTCTTGGGCCATTCAGGTCGGCGGACGAACCTCCATGCCGCCCACCACCAAGGCTATAGCCCACCCGTTTTTGGCCATTTTCGCTGGTGGGTTTTGTCACCCGACCTTAGGGCGCTAATTTTTGACGGCCGTGCCGTGGCCTATTTTTGGCACCCCCGGCACGGAGGCTGCCAGCAAAGTCTCGGGCCATTCCGAGGTCCGGCGGACGAACCTCATGCGCTTGCCCACGCCTACCAAGGCTATAGCCCACCCGTTTTTTGGCCATTTTTCCGCTTGTGGGTTTGGCACCCGTCCTTGGGCGCTAATTTTAGGCGCGGCTATGCCCGTGGCCTATTTTTGACACGGAGGCCGCCCGCAAAGTCTCGGGCCATTCCGAGTCCGGCGGACGAACCTCGCCCACGCCCCCCACCAAGGCTATAGCCCACACGTTTTTTGGCCATTTTTCCGCTGGGGGGTTTTGGCACCCCGACCATTGGGCGCTAATTTTTGGGTGCGGCTATGCCCGTGGCCAATTTTTAGCACACGGAGGCCGCCCGCAAAGTCTCAGGCCATTCTGAGTCCGGAGGACGAACTTCGCCAACGCCCCCCACCAAGGCTATAGCCCACCCGTTTTTTGGCCATTTTTCCGCCGGGGGGTTTTGGGATCCCGACCTTCGGCTGCTAATTTTTATGCGCGGCTTTGCCCGTGCCCTATTTTTGGCTCACGGTGGCCACCCAGAAAGTCTCGAGCCATTCCGAGTCTAGCGGACGAACTCCGCCCACGCCCCCCACCAAGGCTATAGCCCACCCGTTTTTTGGCCATTTTTACGCAGGTGGGTTTTGGAACCCCGACCTTCGGGCTCTAATTTTTGGGCGCTTTGACCGTGCCGTGGCCTATTTGCATTGCACGGAGGCTGCCCACGCAAAGTCTGGGACCATTCAACAGTCAGGCGGGCAGACACCTTACGCCCCACAAGGCTATAGCCCACCACGTTTTTGGCCATTTTCCGCTGGGGAAGTTTGGCACCCCCTTGGACGGCTAATTTTAAGGGCGCGTCTGTCCCGTGGCCTATTTTGGCGCCTGAGGCCACCCAGAATGTCTTAGGCCATTTCGAGTCAGCGGACGAACTTGGCCAGACCCCCCCACCAAGGCTATAGCCCACCCGTTTTTAGCCATTTTTCCGCTGGGGTTTTGGTACCCGGCCTTCGGGCAATTTTTTGGGTGCGTCAGTCCCGTGGCTATTTTGGCACCGCACGGAGGCCACCCGCAAAGTCTAGGGCCATTCGAGTCGGCGGACGAACCGCCCACGCCCCCCACCAAGGCTATAGCCAACCGTTTTTTTGGCAATTTTTCCGCTGGGGTTTGGCATCCGACCTTCGGTTGCTAATTTTTGTGCGTGGCTTTGCCCGATGGCCTATCTTTTACAGCACATGGAGGCCACCCAAAAGTCTCGGGCCATTCCGAGTCCGAGTGGACGAACTTCGCCACGCCCCCACAGGCTATAGCCCACCCGTTTTTGGCCATTTTCGCAGGTGGGTTTTAGTACCCCGACCTTCGGGCGCTACTTTTGGGCGCGCTGTGCCCGTGGCTATTTTAGCACACGGAGGCCGCCCGCAAAGTCTCGGGCCATTCCGAGTCAGCGGACAAACTTCGCCCACACCCCCACCAAGGCTATAGCACACACGTTTTTGGCCATTTTCATGGGGTTTTGGAACCCGACCTTGAGCGCTAATTTTTAAGCGCGCTATGCCACATGGCCATTTTTTGGCACACAGGAGGATGCCCGCAAAGTCTCGGGCCATTCTGAGTCCCGGAGGACGAACTCCGCGCCCCCACCAAGGCTATAGCCCACCGTTTTTTGGCCATTTTTCCGCTGGGGGTTTTGGCATCCGACCTTCGGGTGCTAATTTTTGTCGTGACTTCTCCACCGTGGCCTATTTTTGGCGCCGCGGAGGCCACCCAGAAAGTCTTAGGCCATTCCGAGGCCCGGCGGAGAACTTCGCCACGCCCCCCACCAAGGCTATAGCCCACCCGTTTTTGGCCATTTTCCGCTGGGGGGTTTTGGTACCCGCCTTCGGCGCTAATTTTTGGTCGCAGTCCCGTGGCCTATTTTTGGCACATGGAGGCCACCAAAAGTCTCGGGCCATTCCGAGTCCGGCGGACGAACTTCGCCCACGCCCCCACAAGGCTATAGCCCACCCGTTTTTGGCCATTTTCCGGCTGGGGGTTTTGGCACCTCGGCCTTGGGCGCTAATTTTTGAGCACGCTGTCCCCGTGGCCTATTTTTGGCGCCGGAAGCTGCCCGCAAAGTCTCGGGCCATTCTGAGTCAGTCCCGGACGAACTACGCCCACGCCCCACAAGGCTATAGCCCACCCGTTTTTGGCCATTTTCCGCTCACGGGGTTTTGGCAACCCCGGCCTTCGGGCACTAATTTTTCGGAGCGGCTGTGCACCTGGCCTATTTTTGGCACACGGAGGCCGCGCGCAAAGTCTCGGGCCATTCCGAGTCCGGCGGACGAACTTCGCCCACGCCCCCCACCAATGCTATAGCCCACACGTTTTTGGCCATTTTTCCGCTGGGGTTTTGGCACCCGACCTTGGGCGCTAATTTTTGGCGGCTGTCCCGTGGACTATTTTTGCTCACGGAGCCGCCCGCCGCGTCTCGGCCATTCCGAGTCCGGTGACGAACTGCGCCACGCCCCCCACCGGGGCTATTGCCCAACCGTTTTTGGCCATTTTTCCGCCCAGGGTTTTGGCTTTTGCCTTGGTAGTAATAATTTTTGGGCGATTCTGTCCCCGTGGCCTATTTTTGGCACACGGAGGCCACCCAATAAGTCTCGGGCCATTCCAAGTCCGGCGGACGAACTTCGCCAACGCCCCCCACCAAGGCTATAGCCCACCCGTTTTTTGGCCATTTTCCGCAGGGGGGTTTTGGCACCCCGACCTTCGGGCGCTAATTTTTGGGCGCGGCTGTGCCCGTGGCCTATTTTTGGACCACGGGGGCCGCCCGCAAAGTCTTGGGCCTATCTGAGTCCGGAGGACGAACTTCGCCCACGCCCCCCACCAAGGCTATAGCCCACCCATTTTTTGGCCATTTTTCCGCTGGTGGGTTTTGGGATCCCGACCTTCGGCCGCTAATTTTTGTGCTCGGCTTTGCCCGTCGCCTATTTTAGGTGCACGGAGGACACCCACAAAGTCTCGGGCCATTCCGAGTCCGGCGGACGAACTTCGCCCCACGCCCCACTGGGCTATAGCCACCGCTTTTGGCCATTTTTCCGCAGGTGGGTTTTGGCACCCCGACCTTCGGGCGCTAATTTTTGGGCGCGGCTGTGCCCGTGGCCTATTTCTGGCACACAGAGGCCACCCACAAAGTTTCAGGCCATTCCGAGTCCGGCGGACGAACTCTGCCCACGCCCCCCACCAAGGCTATAGCCCACCCGTTTTTTGGCCATTTTTCCGCTGGGGGGTTTTGGCACCCCGACCTTCTGGCGGTAATTTTTGTGCTCGGCTTTGCCCGTGGCCTATTTCTGGCACACAAAGGCCACCCACAAAGTCTCAGTCCATTCCGAGTCAGTGGACGAACTCCGCCCCCCACCAGGGCTATTGCCCAACCGTTTTTTGGCCATTTTTCCGCTGGGGTTTTTTGGCACCCCGGCCTTCGGGCGCTAATTTTTGGGCGATTCTGTCCCCGTGGCCTATTTTTGGCACACGGAGGCCACCCAATAAGTCTCGGGCCATTCCAAGTCCGGCGGACGAACTTCGCCAACGCCCCCCACCAAGGCTATAGCCCAACCGTTTTTTGGCCATTTTTCCGCTGGGGGGTTTTGGCACCCCGACCTTCGGCCGTGAATTTTTGTGCACGGCTTTGCCCGTGGCCTATTTTTGGCACACGGAGGTCACCCAGAAAGTCTCGGGCCATTCCGAGTCTGGCGGACAAACTCCGCCCACGCCCCCCACCAAGGCTATAGCCCACCCGTTTTTTGGCCATTTTTCCGCTGGTGGGTTTTGAAACCCCGACCTTCGGGCGCTAATTTTTGGGCCGCCCGTGCCCATGGCCTATTTTTGGCACACGGAGGCCGCCCGCAAAGTCTCGGGCCATTCCGAGTCCGGCGGACGAACCTCGCCCACGCCCCCCACCAAGGCTATGGCCCACCCGTTTTTTGGCCATTTTTCCGCTGGGTGGATTTGGTACCCCGGCCTTCGGATGCTAATTTTTGGGCGCGTCTGTCCCCGTGGCCTATTTTTGGCACACGGAGGCCACCGGCAAAGTCTCAGGCCATTCCGAGTCCGGCGGACGAACTTCGCCCACACCCCCCACCAAGGCTATAGCCCACCCGTTTTTTGGCCATTTTTCCGCTGGGGGGTTTTGGTACCCCGACCTTCGGGCACTAATTTTTGGGCGCGGCTGTGCCCGTGGCCTATTTTTGGACCACGGGGGCCGCCCGCAAAGTCTTGGGCCTATCTGAGTCCGGAGGACGAACTTCGCCCACGCCCCCCACCAAGGCTATAGCCCACCCATTTTTTGGCCATTTTTCCGCTGGTGGGTTTTGGAACCCCGACCTTCGGGCGCTAATTTTTGGGCGCGGCTGTGCCCGTGGCCTATTTTTGGCACACGGAGGCCGCCCGCAAAGTCTCGGGCCATTCCTTGTCCGGCGGACGAACTTCGCCAATGCCCCCACCAAGGCTATAGCCCACCCGTTTTTTGGCCATTTCTCCGCTGGGGGGTTTTGGTATCCCGACCTTCGGCGGCTAATTTTTGTGCACGGCTTTGCCCGTGGCCTATTTTTGGCGCACGGAGGCCGCCCGCAAAGTCTCGGGCCATTCTGAGTCCGGCGGACCAGCCATGTGACCCCTACCAAGGCTATAGCCCACCCGTTTTTGGCCATTTCTCCGCTGGGGTTTTGGGATCCCGACCTTCGGCCGCTAGTTTTTGTGCGCGGCTTTGCCCGTGGCCTATTTTTGGCACACGGAGGCCAACCAGAAAGTCTAGGGCCATTCCGAGTCTGGCGGACGAACTCCGCCCACGCCACCCACCAAGGCTATAGCCCACCCGTTTTTTGGCCATTTTTCCGCTGGGGGGTTTTGGCACCCCGACCTTCGGGCGGTAATTTTTGGGCGAGGCTTTGCCCGTGGCCTATTTTATGCACACGGAGGCCAACCAGAAAGTCTAGGGCCATTCCGAGTCTGGCGGATGAACTCCGCCCACGCCCCCCACCAAGGCTATAGCCCACCCGTTTTTTGGCCATTTTTCCGCTGGGGGGTTTTGGCACCCCGACCTTCGGGCGGTAATTTTTGGGTGTGGCTGTGTCCGTGGCCTATTTTTGGCACACGGAGGCCGCCACCAAAGTCTCGGGCCGTTCCGAGTCCGGCGGACGAACTTCGCCCACGCCCCCCACCAAGGCTATAACCCACCCATTTTTTGGCCATTTTTCCACTGGGGGGTTTTGGCAACCCCGGCCTTCGGTCGCTAATTTTTGGGCGCGGTGTTGCCCCTGGCCTATTTTTTGTACACGAAGGCCGCCTGCAAAGTCTCGGGCCATTCTGAGTCCGGCGGACGAACTTCGCCGACGCCCCCCACCAAGGCTATAGCCCACACGTTTTTTGGCCATTTTTCCGCTGGGGGGTTTTGGCACCCCGACCATCGGGCGCTAATTTTTGGGTGCGGCTATGCCCGTGGCCAATTGTGGGCACCCGGAGGCCATCCGCAACGTCACAGTACATTCTGAGTCGCGAGGACGATCTTCCGATCTGCCCCCCACCAAGGCTATAGCCCACCCGTTTTTGGCCATTTTTTTCCGCTGGGGTTTTGGGATCCCGACCTTGACAGCTAATTTTTTTGCGGCTTTGTCCGTGGCCTATTTTTAGCGCACAGAGGCCACCCGCAAAGTCTCGGGCCATTCCGAAGTCGGGCGGACGAACCGCCACGCCCCCACCAAGGCTATAGCCCACCCGTTTTTGGCCATTTTTCCGCTGGTGGGTTTTGGAACCCCGACCTTCGAGCAAATTTTAGTGGCGCGGCTGTGCCCGTGGCCTATTTTGGCACGGAGGCCGCCCGCAAAGTCTCGGGCCATTCTGAGTACGGAGTCTGAACTCGCGAACCCCACCAAGGCTATAGCCCACCCGTTTTTGGCCATTTTTCCGCTGGGGGTTTTGGCACCTGCCTTCGGGCGCTAATTTTTAGGGCGCTTTTGTCCCGTGGCCTATTTTGGCACACGGAGGCTGTCCGCATAAGTGTCGGGCCATTCTGAGTCCGTGGACGAACTTCGCCACGCCCCCCACCTAGGCTGTAGCCCACCCGTTTTTTGGCCATTTTTCCGCTGGGGGGTTTTGGCACCCCGGCCTTCGGGAGCTAATTTTTGGGCGCGGATTTGCCCCTGGCCTATTTTTTGCACACGGAGGACGCCCGCAAAGTCTCGGGCCATTCAGAGGTCCAGACGAACCGCCACCCCTCCCACCAAGGCTATAGCCCACCCGTTTTTTGGCCATTTTTCCGCTGGGGGGTTTTGGCACCCCGACCTTCGGGCGCTAATTTTTGGGCACGGCTGTGCTTGTGGCCTATTTTTGGCACACGGAGGCCGCCTGCAAAGTCTCGGGCCATTCTGAGTCTGGCGGACGAACTTCGCCCACGCCTCCCACCAAGGCTAGAGCCCGCCAGTTTTTTGGCCTTTTTTCCGCTGGGGGGTTTTGGCACCCCGACCTTCGGGCACTAATTATTGTGCGCGGCTTTGCCCGTGGCCTATTTTTGGCTCACGGAGGCCACCCAGAAAGTCCCGGGCCATTCCGAGTCTGGCGGACGAACTCCGTCCACGCCCCCCACCAAGGCTATAGCCCGCTCTTTTTTTGGCCATTTTTCCGCTGGTGGGTTTCGGAACACCAACCTTCGGGCGCTAATTTTTGGGCGCGGCTGTGCCTGTGGCCTATTTTTGGTACACGGAGGCCGCCCGCAAAGTCTCGGGCCATTCTGAGTCCGGAGGACGAACTTCGCCAATGCCCCCCACCAAGGCTATAGCCCACCCGTTTTTTGGTCATTTTTCCGCTGGGGGGTTTTGGCACCCCGACCTTCGGGCGGTAATTTTTGGGCGCGGCTTTGCCCGTGGCCTATTTTCTGCACACGGAGGCCAACCAGAAAGTCTAGGGCCATTCCGAGTCTGGCGGATGAACTCCGCCCACGCCCCCCACCAAGGCTATAGCCCACCCGTTTTTTGGCCATTTTTCCGCTGGGGGGTTTTGGCACTGACCTTGGCGGTAATTTTTAGGTGTGGCTGTGTCCGTGGCCTATTTTTGGCACACGGAGGCCGCCACCAAAGTCTCGGGCCGTTCCGAGTCCGGCGGACGAACTTCGCCCACGCCCCCCACCAAGGCTATAACCCACCCATTTTTTGGCCATTTTTCCACTGGGGGGTTTTGGCAACCCCGGCCTTCGGTCGCTAATTTTTGGGCGCGGTGTTGCCCCTGGCCTATTTTTTGTACACGAAGGCCGCCTGCAAAGTCTCGGGCCATTCTGAGTCCGGCGGACGAACTTCGCCGACGCCCCCCACCAAGGCTATAGCCCACACGTTTTTTGGCCATTTTTCCGCTGGGGGGTTTTGGCACCCCGACCATCGGGCGCTAATTTTTGGGTGCGGCTATGCCCGTGGCCAATTTTTGGCACACGGAGGCCAGCCGCAAAGTCTCAGGCCATTCTGAGTCCGGAGGACGAACTTCACCAACGCCCCCCACCAAGGCTATAGCCCACCCGTTTTTTGGCCATTTTTTCCGCTGGGGGGTTTTGGGATCCCGACCTTCGGCAGCTAATTTTTTTGCGCGGCTTTGTCCGTGGCCTATTTTTGGCGCACAGAGGCCACCCGCAAAGTCTCGGGCCATTCCGAGTCGGGCGGACGAACTTCGCCCACGCCCCCCACCAAGGCTATAGCCCACCCGTTTTTTGGCCATTTTTCCGCTGGTGGGTTTTGGAACCCCGACCTTCGGGAGCAAATTTTTGGGCGCGGCTGTGCCCGTGGCCTATTTTTGGCACACGGAGGCCGCCCGCAAAGTCTCGGGCCATTCTGAGTACGGAGTACGAACTTCGCTAACGCCCCCCACCAAGGCTATAGCCCACCCGTTTTTTGGCCATTTTTCCGCTGGGGGGTTTTGGCACCCCGGCCTTCGGGCGCTAATTTTTGGGCGCTTTTGTCCCCGTGGCCTATTTTTGGCACACGGACGCCGTCCGCAAAGTGTCGGGCCATTCTGAGTCCGGCGGACGAACTTCGCCCACGCCCCCCACCTAGGCTGTAGCCCACCCGTTTTTTGGCCATTTTTCCGCTGGGGGGTTTTGGCACCCCGGCCTTCGGGTGCTAATTTTTGGGCGCGGTTTTGCCCCTGGCCTATTTTTTGCACACGGAGGACGCCCGCAAAGTCTCGGGCCATTCCGAGTCCGGCGGACGAACTTCGCCCACCCCTCCCACCAAGGCTATAGCCCACCCGTTTTTTGGCCATTTTTCCGCTGGGGGGTTTTGGCACCCCGACCTTCGGGCGCTAATTTTTGGGCACGGCTGTGCTTGTGGCCTATTTTTGGCACACGGAGGCCGCCTGCAAAGTCTCGGGCCATTCTGAGTCTGGCGGACGAACTTCGCCCACGCCTCCCACCAAGGCTAGAGCCCGCCAGTTTTTTGGCCTTTTTTCCGCTGGGGGGTTTTGGCACCCCGACCTTCGGGCACTAATTTTTGTTCGCGGCTTTGCCCGTGGCCTATTTTTGGCTCACGGAGGCCACCCAGAAAGTCCCGGGCCATTCCGAGTCTGGCGGACGAACTCCGTCCACGCCCCCCACCAAGGCTATAGCCCGCTCTTTTTTTGGCCATTTTTCCGCTGGTGGGTTTCGGAACACCAACCTTCGGGCGCTAATTTTTGGGCGCGGCTGTGCCTGTGGCCTATTTTTGGTACACGGAGGCCGCCCGCAAAGTCTCGGGCCATTTTGAGTCCGGAGGACGAACTTCGCCAATGCCCCCCACCAAGGCTATAGCCCACCCGTTTTTTGGTCATTTTTCCGCTGGGGGGTTTTGGCACCCCGACCTTCGGGCGGTAATTTTTGGGCGCGGCTTTGCCCGTGGCCTATTTTCTGCACACGGAGGCCAACCAGAAAGTCTAGGGCCATTCCGAGTCTGGCGGATGAACTCCGCCCACGCCCCCCACCAAGGCTATAGCCCACCCGTTTTTTGGCCATTTTTCCGCTGGGGGGTTTTGGCACCCCGACCTTCGGGCGGTAATTTTTGGGTGTGGCTGTGTCCGTGGCCTATTTTTGGCACACGGAGGCCGCCACCAAAGTCTCGGGCCGTTCCGAGTCCGGCGGACGAACTTCGCCCACGCCCCCCACCAAGGCTATAACCCACCCATTTTTTGGCCATTTTTCCACTGGGGGGTTTTGGCAACCCCGGCCTTCGGTCGCTAATTTTTGGGCGCGGTGTTGCCCCTGGCCTATTTTTTGTACACGAAGGCCGCCTGCAAAGTCTCGGGCCATTCTGAGTCCGGCGGACGAACTTCGCCGACGCCCCCCACCAAGGCTATAGCCCACACGTTTTTTGGCCATTTTTCCGCTGGGGGGTTTTGGCACCCCGACCATCGGGCGCTAATTTTTGGGTGCGGCTATGCCCGTGGCCAATTTTTGGCACACGGAGGCCAGCCGCAAAGTCTCAGGCCATTCTGAGTCCGGAGGACGAACTTCTGCCTCCACCAAGGCTATAGCCCACCCGGTTTTTGGCCATTTTTTCCGCTGGGGGGTTTTGGGATCCCGACCTTCGGCAGCTAATTTTTTTGCGCGGCTTTGTCCGTGGCCTATTTTTGGCGCACAGAGGCCACCCGCAAAGTCTCGGGCCATTCCGAGTCGGGCGGACGAACTTCGCCCACGCCCCCCACCAAGGCTATAGCCCACACGTTTTTTGGCCATTTTCCGCTGGTGGGTTTTGGAACCCCGACCTTCGAGGAGCAAATTTTGGCGCTGGCTGTGCCGTGGCCTATTTTTGGCACACGGAGGCCGCCCGCAAAGTCTCGGGCCATTCTGCCGCTAACGCCCCCCACCAAGGCTATAGCCCACCCGTTTTTTGGCCATTTTTCCGCTGGGGGGTTTTGGGATCCCGACCTTCGGCCGCTAATTTTTGTGCGAGGCTTTGCCCGTGGCCTATTTTTGGCGCACAGAGGCCACCCACAAAGTCTCGGGCCATTCCGAGTCCGGCGGACGAACTTCGCCCACCCCCCCCACCAAGGCTATAGCCCACCCGTTTTTTGGCCATTTTTCCGCTGGGGGGTTTTGGCACCCCGACCTTCGGGCGCTAATTTTTGGGCGCGGCTGTGCCTGTGGCCTATTTTTGGCACACGGAGGCCGCCCGCAAAGTCTCGGGCCATTCCGAGTCCGGCGGACGAACCTCGCCCACGCCCCCCACCAAGGCTATAGCCCACCCGTTTTTTGGCAATTTTTCCGCTGGGGGGTTTTGGCACCCCGGCCTTCGGGTGCTAATTTTTGGGCGCGTCTGTCCCCGTGGCCTATTTTTGGCACACGGAGGAAGCCCGCAAATTCTCGTGCCATTCCGAGTCCGGCGGACGAACTTCGCCCACGCCCCCCACCAAGGCTATAGCCCACCCGTTTTTTGGCCATTTTTCCGCTGGGGGGTTTTGGCACCCCGGCCTTCGGGCGCTAATTTTTGGATGCGTCTATGCCCGTGGTCAATTTTTGGCACACGGAGGCCGCCCGCAAAGTCTCAGGCCATTCCGAGTCCGGCGGACGAACCTCGCCCACGCCCCCCACCAAGGCTATAGCCCACCCGTTTTTTGGCCATTTTTCCGCTGGGGGGTTTTGGCACCCCGGCCTTCGGGCGCTAATTTTTGGGCGCGTCTGTCCCCGTGGCCTATTTTTGGCACACGGAGGAAGCACGCAAATTCTCGGGCCATTCCGAGTCCGGCGGACGACCTTCGCCCACGCCCCCCACCAAGGCTATAGCCCACCCGTTTTTTGGCCATTTTTCCGCTGGGGGGTTTTGGTACCCCGGCCTTCGGGCGCTAATTTTTGGGCGCGTCAGTCCCCATGGCCTATTTTTGGCACACGGAGGCCGCCCGCAAAGTCTCGGGCCATTCTGAGTTCAGCGGACGAACTTCGCCCACGCCCCCCACCAAGGCTATAGCCCACCCATTTTTTGGCCATTTTTCCACTGGGGGGTTTTGGCACCCCGGCCTTCGGGCGCTAATTTTTGGGCGCGTCTGTCCCCGTGGCCTATTTTTGGCACACGGAGGAAGCACGCAAATTCTCGGGCCATTCCGAGTCCGGCGGACGAACTTCGCCCACGCCCCCCACCAAGGCTATAGCCCACCCATTTTTTGGCCATTTTTCCACTGGGGGGTTTTGGCAACCCCGGCCTTCGGTCGCTATTTTTTGGGCGCGGTGTTGCCCCTGGCCTATTTTTTGCACACGAAGGCAGCCTGCAAAGTCTCGGGCCATTCTGAGTCCGGCGGACGAACTTCGCCGACGCCCCCCAACAAGGCTATAGCCCACACGTTTTTTGGCCATTTTTCCGCTGGGGGGTTTTGGCACCCCGACCATCGGGCGCTAATTTTTGGGTGCGGCTATGCCCGTGGCCAATTTTTGGCACACGGAGGCCGGCCGCAAAGTCTCAGGCCATTCTGAGTCCGGAGGCCGAACTTCGCCAACGCCCCCCACCAAGGCTATAGCCCACCCGTTTTTTGGCCATTTTTTCCGCTGGGGGGTTTTGGGATCCCGACCTTCGGCAGCTAATTTTTTTGCGCGGCTTTGTCCGTGGCCTATTTTTTGCGCACAGAGGCCACCCGCAAAGTCTCGGGCCATTCCGAGTCGGGCGGACGAACTTCGCCCACGCCCCCCACCAAGGCTATAGCCCACCCGTTTTTTGGCCATTTTTCCGCTGGTGGGTTTTGGAACCCCGACCTTCGGGAGCAAATTTTTGGGCGCGGCTGTGCCCGTGGCCTATTTTTGGCACACGGAGGCCGGCTGCAAAGTCTCAGGCCATTCTGAGTCCGGAGGACGAACTTCGCCAACGCCCCCCACCAAGGCTATAGCCCACCCGTTTTTTGGCCATTTTTCCGCTGGGGGGTTTTGGCACCCCGGCCTTCGGGCGCTAATTTTTGGGCGCGTCTGTCCCCGTGGCCTATTTTTGGCACACGGAGGAAGCACGCAAATTCTCGGGCCATTCCGAGTCCGGCGGACGACCTTCGCCCACGCCCCCCACCAAGGCTATAGCCCACCCGTTTTTTAGCCATTTTTCCGCTGGGGGGTTTTGGCACCCCAGCCTTCGGGCGCTAATTTTTGGGCGCGTCTGTGCCCGTGGCCTATTTTTGGCACACGGAGGCCGCCCACAAAGTCTCGGGCCATTCCGAGTCCGGCGGACGAACTTCGCCCACGCCCCCCACCTAGGCTGTAGCCCACCCGTTTTTTGGCCATTTTTCCGCTGGGGGGTTTTGGCACCCCGGCCTTCGGGCGCTAATTTTTGGGTGCGTCTGTGCCCGTGGCCTATTTTTGGCACACGGAGGCCGCCCGCAAAGTCTCGGGCCATTCCGAGTCCGGCGGAAGAACTTCGCCCACGCCCCCCGCCAAGGCTATAGCCCACCCGTTTTTTGGCCTTTTTTCCGCTGGTGGGTTTTGGAACCCCGACCTTAGGGCGCTAATTTTTTGGGCGCGGCTGTGTCCGTGGCCTATTTTTGACACACGGAGGCCGCCCGCAAAGTCTCGGGCCATTCTGAGTCCGGAGGACGAACTTCGCCAATGCCCCCCACCAAGGCTATAGCCCACCCGTTTTTTGGCCATTTTTCCGCCGGGGGGTTTTTGTACCCCGACCTTCAGGCGCTAATTTTTGGGCGTCGCTGTGCCCGTGGCCTATTTTTGACACACGGAGGCCGCCCGCAAAGTCTCGGGCCATTCTGAGTCCGGAGGACGAACTTCGCCAATGCCCCCCACCAAGGCTATAGCCCACCCGTTTTTTGGCCATTTTTCCGCTGGGGGGTTTTGGGATCCCGATCTTCGGACGCTAATTTTTGTGCGCGCCTTTGCCCGTGGCCTATTTTTTGTGCACGGAGGCCACCCAGAAAGTCCCGGGCCATTCCGAGTCTGGCGGACGAACTCCGTCCACGCCCCCCACCAAGGCTATAGCCCGCCCTTTTTTTGGCCATTTTTCCGCTGGTGGGTTTTGGAACACCAACCTTCGGGCGCTAATTTTTGGGCGCGGCTGTGCCTGTGGCCTATTTTTGGTACACGGAGGCCGCCCGCAAAGTCTCGGGCCATTCTGAGTCCGGAGGACGAACTTCGCCAATGCCCCCCACCAAGGCTATAGCCCACCCGTTTTTTGGTCATTTTTCCGCTGGGGGGTTTTGGCACCCCAACCTTCGGGCGCTAATTTTTGGGCGTGGCTGTGCCCGTGGCCTATTTTTGGCACACGGAGGCCGCCCACAAAGTCTCGGGCCATTCCGAGTCCGGCGGACGAACTTCGCCCACGCCCCCCACCTAGGCTGTAGCCCACCCGTTTTTTGGCCATTTTTCCGCTGGGGGGTTTTGGCACCCCGGCCTTCGGGCGCTAATTTTTGGGCGCGTCTGTGCCCGTGGCCTATTTTTGGCACACGGAGGCCGCCCGCAAAGTCTCGGGCCATTCCGAGTCCGGCGGAAGAACTTCGCCCACGCCCCCCGCCAAGGTTATAGCCCACCCGTTTTTTGGCCATTTTTCCGCTGGGGGGTTTTGGCACCCCGGCCTTCGGGCGCTAATTTTTGGGCGCTTTTGTCCCCGTGGCCTATTTTTGGCACACGGAGGCCGTCCGCAAAGTGTCGGGCCATTCTGAGTCCGGCGGACGAACTTCGCCCACGCCCCCCACCTAGGCTGTAGCCCACCCGTTTTTTGGCCATTTTTCCGCTGGGGGGTTTTGGCACCCCGGCCTTCGGGTGCTAATTTTTGGGCGCGGTTTTGCCCCTGGCCTATTTTTTGCACACGGAGGACGCCCGCAAAGTCTCGGGCCATTCTGAGTCCGGCGGACGAACTTCGCCCACGCCCCCCACCAAGGCTATAGCCCACACGTTTTTTGGCCATTTTTCCGCTGGGGGGTTTTGGCACCCCGACCATCGGGCGCTAATTTTTGGGCGCGGCTATGCCCGTGGCCAATTTTTGGCACACAGAGGCCGCCCGCAAAGTATCAGGCCATTCTGAGTCCGGAGGACGAACTTCGCCAACGCCCCCCACCAAGGCTATAGCCCACCCGTTTTTTGGCCATTTTTCCGGTGGGGGGTTTTGGGATCCCGACCTTTGGCCGCTAATTTTTTTGCGCGGCTTTGCCCGTGGCCTATTTTTGGCGCACGGAGGCCACCCGCAAAGTCTCGGGCCATTCCGAGTACGGCGGACGAAGTTCGCCCACGCCCCCCGCCAAGGCTATAGCCCACACGTTTTTTGGCCATTTTTCCGCTGGGGGGTTTTGGGATCCCGACCTTCGGCAGCTAATTTTTTTGCGCGGCTTTGTCCGTGGCCTATTTTTTGGCGAACAGAGGCCACCCGCAAAGTCTAGGGCCATTCCGATTCGGGCGGACGAACTTCGCCCACGCCCCCCACCAAAGCTATAGCCCACCCATTTTTTGGCCATTTTTCCGCTGGTGGGTTTTGGAACCCCGACCTTCGGGAGAAACATTTTTGGGCGCGGCTGTGCCCGTGGCCTATTTTTGGCACACGGAGGCCGCCCGCAAAGTCTCGGGCCATTCCGAGTCCGGCGGAAGAACTTCGCCCACGCCCCCCGCCAAGGCTATAGCCCACACGTTTTTTGGCCATTTTTCCGCTGGGGGGTTTTGGGATCCCGACCTTCGGCAGCTAATTTTTTTGCGCGGCTTTGTCCGTGGCCTATTTTTTGGCGCACAGAGGCCACCCGCAAAGTCTAGGGCCATTCCGATTCGGGCGGACGAACTTCGCCCACGCCCCCCACCAAAGCTATAGCCCACCCATTTTTTGGCCATTTTTCCGCTGGTGGGTTTTGGAACCCCGACCTTCGGGAGAAACATTTTTGGGCGCGGCTGTGCCCGTGGCCTATTTTTGGCACACGGAGGCCGGCCGCAAAGTCTCAGGCCATTCTGAGTCCGGAGGACGAACTTCGCCAACGCCCCCCACCAAGGCTATAGCCCACCCGTTTTTTGGCCATTTTTTCCGCTGGGGGGTTTTTGGATCCCGACCTTCGGCAGCTAATTTTTTTGCGCGGCTTTGTCCGTGGCCTATTTTTTGGCGCACAGAGGCCACCCGCAAAGTCTAGGGCCATTCCGATTCGGGCGGACGAACTTCGCCCACGCCCCCCACCAAAGCTATAGCCCACCCATTTTTTGGCCATTTTTCCGCTGGTGGGTTTTGGAACCCCGACCTTCGGGAGAAAAATTTTTGGGCGCGGCTGTGCCCGTGGCCTATTTTTGGCACACGGAGGCCGCCCGCAAAGTCTCGGGCCATTCTGAGTACGGAGGACGAACTTCGCCCACGCCCCCCACCAAGGCTATAGCCCACCCGTTTTTTGGCCATTTTTCCGCTGGTGGGTTTTGGAACCCCGACCTTCGGGAGCAAATTTTTGGGCGCGGCTGTGCCCGTGGCCTTTTTTTGGCACATGGAGGCCGCCCGCAAAGTCTCGGGCCATTCTGAGTACGGAGGACGAACTTCGCCAACGCCCCCTACCAAGGCTATAGCCCACCCGTTTTTTGGCCATTTTTCCGCTGGGGGGTTTTGGGATCCCGACCTTCGGCCGCTAATTTTTGTGCGCGGCTTTGCCCGTGGCCTATTTTTGGCGCACAGAGGCCACCCACAAAGTCTCGGGCCATTCCGAGTCCGGCGGACGAACTTCGCCCACCCCTCCCACCAAGTCTATAGCCCACCCGTTTTTTGGCCATTTTTCCGCTGGGGGGTTTTGGCACCCCGACCTTCGGGCGCTAATTTTTGGGCACGGCTGTGCTTGTGGCCTATTTTTGGCACACGGAGGCCGCCTGCAAAGTCTCGGGCCATTCTGAGTCTGGCGGACGAACTTCGCCCACGCCTCCCACCAAGGCTAGAGCCCGCCAGTTTTTTGGCCTTTTTTCCGCTGGGGGGTTTTGGCACCCCGACCTTCGGGCACTAATTTTTGTGCGCGGCTTTGCCCGTGGCCTATTTTTGGCTCACGGAGGCCACCCAGAAAGTCCCGGGCCATTCCGAGTCTGGCGGACGAACTCCGTCCACGCCCCCCACCAAGGCTATAGCCCGCTCTTTTTTTGGCCATTTTTCCGCTGGTGGGTTTTGGAACACCAACCTTCGGGCGCTAATTTTTGGGCGCGGCTGTGCCTGTGGCCTATTTTTGGTACACGGAGGCCGCCCGCAAAGTCTCGGGCCATTCTGAGTCCGGAGGACGAACTTCGCCAATGCCCCCCACCAAGGCTATAGCCCACCCGTTTTTTGGTCATTTTTCCGCTGGGGGGTTTTGGCACCCCGACCTTCGGGCGCTAATTTTTTGGCGTGGCTGTGCCCGTGGCCTATTTTTTGCACACGGAGGCCGCCCACAAAGTCTCGGGCCATTCCGAGTCCGGCGGACCCGCCCCGCCCCACCTGGTAGCCCACCCGTTTTTGGCCATTTTTCCGCTGGGGGTTTTGGCACCCGGCCTAATTTTTGGGCGCGTCTGTGCCCGTGGCCTATTTTTGGCACACGGAGGCCGCCCGCAAAGTCTCGGGCCATTCCGAGCCCGGCGGAAGAACTTCGCCCACGCCCCCCGCCAAGGCTATAGCCCACCCGTTTTTTGGCCTTTTTTCCGCTGGTGGGTTTTGGAACCCCGACCTTCGGGCGCTAATTTTTTGGGCGCGGCTGTGCCCGTGGCCTATTTTTGACACACGGAGGCCGCCCGCAAAGTCTCGGGCCATTCTGAGTCCGGAGGACGAACTTCGCCAATGCCCCCCACCAAGGCTATAGCCCACCCGTTTTTTGGCCATTTTTCCGCTGGGGGGTTTTGGGATCCCGAACTTCGGCCGCTAATTTTTGTGCGTGGCTTTGCCCGTGGCCTATTTTTTGTGCACGAAGGCCACCCAGAAAGTCTCGGGCCATTCCGAGTCTGGCGGACGAACTCCGTCCACGCCCCCCACCAAGGCTATAGCCCGCCCGTTTTTTGGCCATTTTTCCGCTGGTGGGTTTTGGAACACCAACCTTCGGGCGCTAATTTTTGGGCGCGGCTGTGCCTGTGGCCTATTTTTGGCACACGGAGGCAGCCCGCAAAGTCTCGGGCCATTCTGAGTCCGGAGGACGAACTTCGCCAATGCCCCCCACCAAGGCTATAGCCCACCCGTTTTTTGGCCATTTTTCCGCTGGGGGGATTTGGCACCCCGACCTTCGGGCGCTAATTTTTGGGCGTGGCTGTGTCCATGGCCTATTTTTGAAAGACGGAGGCCGCCCGCAAAGTCTCGGGCCATTCTGAGTCCGGAGGACGAACTTCGCCAATGCCCCCCACCATGGCTATAGCCCACCCGTTTTTTGGCCATTTTTCCGCTGGGGGGTTTTGGGATCCCGACCTTCGGCCGCTAATTTTTGTGCGCGGCTTTGCCCGTGGCCTATTTTTTGTGCACGGAGGCCACCCAGAAAGTCTCGGGCCATTCCGAGTCTGGCGGACGAACTCCGTCCACGCCCCCCACCAAGGCTGTAGCCCACCCGTTTTTTGGCCATTTTTCCGCTGCGGGGTTTCGGCACCCCGGCCTTCGGGCGCTAATTTTTGGGCGCTTCTGTGCCCGTGGCCTATTTTTGGCACACGGAGGCCGCCCGCAAAGTCTCGGGCCATTCCGAGTCCGGCGGAAGAACTTCGCCCACGCCTCCCACCAAGGCTATAGCCTGCCCGTTTTTTGGCCTTTTTTCCGCTGGGGGGTTTTGGCACCCCGACCTTCGGGGAATAATTTTTGTGCGCGGCTTTGTCCGTGGCCTATTTTTGGCACACGGAGGCCACCCACAAAGTTTCGGGCCATTCCGAGTCTGGCGGACGAACTCCGCCCACGCCCCCCACCAAGGCTATAGCCCACCCGTTTTTTGGCCATTTTTCCGCTGGGGGGTTTTGGCACCCCGGTCTTCGGGCGCTAATTTTTTGGCGCGTCTGTCCCCGTGGCCTATTTTTGGTACACGGAGGCCGCCCGCAAAGTCTCGGGCCATTCTGAGTCCGGCGGACGAACTTCGCCCACACCCCCCACCAAGGCTATTGCCCACCCGTTTTTTGGCCTTTTTTCCGCTGGTGGGTTTTGGCAACCCGGCCTTCGGGCACTAATTTTTGGGCGCCGCTGGCCCCGTGGCCTATTTTTGGCACACGGAGGCCGCCTGCAAAGTGTCGGGCCATTCTGAGTCCGGCGGACGAACTTCGCCCACGCCCCCCACCAAGGCTATAGCCCACCCGTTTTTTGGCCATTTTCCGCTGGTGGGTTTTGGCACCCCAACCGTCGGGCGCTAATTTTTGTGCGCGGCTTTGCCCGTGGCCTATTTTTGGTGCACGGAGGCCACCCACAAAGTCTAGGGCCATTCCGAGTCCGGCGGACGAACTTCGCTCACTCCCCCCACCATGTCTATAGCCCACCCGTTTTTTGGCCATTTTTCCGCTGGGGGGTTTTGGCACCCCGACCTTCGGGCGCTAATTTTTGGGCGCGGCTGTGCCCGTGGCCTATTTTTGGCACACAGAGGCCTCCCACAAAGTCTCGGGCCATTCCGAGTCCGGAGGATGAACTTCGCCCACGCCCCCCACCAAGGCTATAGCCCACCCGTTTTTTGGCCATTTTCCGCTGGTGGGTTTTGGTACCCCGACCGTCGGGCGCTAATTTTTGTGCGCGGCTTTGCCCGTGGCCTATTTTTTGTGCATGGAGGCCACCCAGAAAGTCTCGGGCCATTCCGAGTCTGGCGGACGAACTCCGTCCACGCCCCCCACCAAGGCTATAGCCCGCCCGTTTTTTGGCCATTTTTCCGCTGGTGGGTTTTGGAACACCAACCTTCGGGCGCTAATTTTTGGGCGCGGCTGTGCCTGTGGCCTATTTTTGGCACACGGAGGCCGCCCGCAAAGTCTCGGGGCATTCTGAGTCCGGAGGACGAACTTCGCCAATGCCCCCCACCAAGGCTATAGCCCACCCGTTTTTTGGCCATTTTTCCGCTGGGGGGATTTGGCACCCCGACCTTCGGGCGCTAATTTTTGGGCGTGGCTGTGCCCTTGGCCTATTTTTGACACACGGAGGCCGCCCGCAAAGTCTTGGGCCATTCTGAGTCCGGAGGACGAACTTCGCCAATGCCCCCCACCAAGGCTATAGCCCACCCGTTTTTTGGCCATTTTTCCGCTGGGGGGTTTTGGGATCCCGACCTTCGGCCGCTAATTTTTGCGCGCGGCTTTGCCCGTGGCCTATTTTTTGTGCACGGAGGCCACCCAGAAAGTCTCGGGCCATTCCGAGTCTGGCGGACGAACTCCGTCCACGCCCCCCACCAAGGCTGTAGCCCACCCGTTTTTTGGCCATTTTTCCGCTGCGGGGTTTCGGCACCCCGGCCTTCGGGCGCTAAATTTTGGTGGCTTTTGTCCCCGTGGCCTATTTTTTGCACACGGAGGCCGCCCGCAAAGTCTCGGGCCATTCCGAGTCCGGCAGACGAACTTTGCCAACGCCCCCCACCAAGGCTATGGCCCACCCGTTTTTTGACCATTTTCCCGCTGGGGGGTTTTGGCACCCCGAACTTCGGGCACTAATTTTTGTACGCGGCTGTGCCCGTGGCCTATTTTCGACACACGGAGGCCACCCACAAAGTCTCGGGCCATTCCGAGTCCGGCGGACGAACTCCGCCCACGCCCCCCACCAAGGCTATAGCCCACCCGTTTTTTGGCCATTTTTCCGCTGGGGGGTTATGGCACCCCGGGCTTCGGGCGCTAATTTTTTGGCGCGTCTGTCCCCGTGGCCTATTTTTGGTACACGGAGGCCGCCCGCAAAGTCTCGGGCCATTCTGAGCCCGGCGGACGAACTTCGGCCACACCCCCCACCAAGACTATTGCCCACCCGTTTTTTGGCCTTTTTTCCGCTGGGGGGTTTTGGCAACCCGGCCTTCGGGCGCTAATTTTTGGGCGCGGCAGGCCCGTGGCCTATTTTTGGCACACGGAGGCCGCCCGCAAAGTGTTGGGCCATTCTGAGTCCGGCGGACGAACTTCGCCCATGCCCCCCACCAAGGCTATAGCCCACCCGTTTTTTGGCCATTTTTCCGCTGGGGGGTTTTGGCAACCCGGCCTTCGGGCGCTAATTTTTGGGCGCGGCAGGCCCCGTGGCCTATTTTTGGCACACGGAGGCCGCCCGCAAAGTGTTGGGCCATTCTGAGTCCGGGCGGACGAACCGCCCATGCCCCCCACCAAGGCTATAGCCCACCCGTTTTTTGGCCATTTTTCCGCTGGGGGGTTTTGGCACCCCGGCCTTCGGGCGGTAATTTTTGGGCGCGTCTGTGACCGTGGCCTATTTTTGGCACACGGAGGCCGCCCGCAGAGTCTCGGGCCATTCCGAGTCCGGCGGAAGAACTTCGCCCACGCCTCCCACCAAGGCTATAGCCTGCCCGTTTTTTGGCCTTTTTTCCGCTGGGGGGTTTTGGCACCCCGACCTTCGGGGAATAATTTTGTGTGGCTTTGTCCGTGGCCTATTTTAGCACAGGCCACCCACAAAGTTTCGGGCCATTCCGAGTCTGGCGGACGAACTCCGCCACGCCCCCCACCAAGGCTATAGCCCACCCGTTTTTTGGCCATTTTTCCGCTGGGGGGTTTCGGCACCCCGGTCTTCGGGCGCTAATTTTTTGGCGCGTCTGTCCCCGTGGCCTATTTTTGGTAAACGGAGGCCGCCCGCAAAGTCTCGGGCCATTCTGAGTCCGGCGGACGAACTTCGCCCACACCCCCCACCAAGGCTATTGCCCACCCGTTTTTTGGCCTTTTTTCCGCTGGTGGGTTTTGGCAACCCGGCCTTCGGGCACTAATTTTTGGGCGCGGCTGGCCCCGTGGCCTATTTTTGGCACACGGAGGCCGCCTGCAAAGTGTCGGGCCATTCTGAGTCCGGCGGACGAACTTCGCCCACGCCCCCCACCAAGGCTATAGCCCACCCGTTTTTTGGCCATTTTCCGCTGGTGGGTTTTGGCACCCCAACCGTCGGGCGCCAATTTTTGTGCGCGGCTTTGCCCGTGGCCTATTTTTGGTGCACGGAGGCCACCCACAAAGTCTAGGGCCATTCCGAGTCCGGCGGACGAACTTCGCCCACTCCCCCCACCATGTCTATAGCCCACCCGTTTTTTGGCCATTTTTCCGCTGGGGGGTTTTGGCACCCCGACCTTCGGGCGCTAATTTTTGGGCGCGGCTGTGCCCGTGGCCTATTTTTGGCACACGGAGGCCTCCCACAAAGTCTCGGGCCATTCCGAGTCCGGAGGATGAACTTCGCCCACGCCCCCCACCAAGGCTATAGCCCACCCGTTTTTTGGCCATTTTCCGCTGGTGGGTTTTGGTACCCCGACCGTCGGGCGCTAATTTTTGTGCGCGGCTTTGCCCGTGGCCTATTTTTGGCGCACGGAGGCCACCCACAAAGTCTCGGGCCATTCCGAGTCCGGCGGACGAACTTCGCCCACGCCCCCCACCAAGGCTATAGCCCACCCGTTCTTTGGCCATTTTTCCGCTGGGGGGTTTTGGCACCCCGACCTTCGGGCGCTAATTTTTGGGCGCGGCTGTGCCTGTGGCCTATTTTTGGCACACGGAGGCCGCCTGGAAAGTCTCGGGCCATTCTGAGTCCAGCGGACGAACTTCGCCCACGCCTCCCACCGAGGCTATAGCCCGCCCGTTTTTTGCCCTTTTTTCCGCTGGGGGGTTTTGGCACCCCGACCTTCGGGCGCTAATTTTTGTGCGCGGCTTTGCCCGTGGCCTATTTTCGACAAACGGAGGCCACCCACAAAGTCTCGGGCCATTCCGAGTCCGGCGGACGAACTTCGTCCACGCCCCCCACCAAGGCTATAGCCCACCCGTTTTTTGGCCATTCTTCCGCTGGTGGGTTTTGGCACCCCTACCTTCGGGCGCTAATTTTTGTGCGCGGCTTTGTCCGTGGCCTATTTTTGGCACACGAAGGGCACCCACAAAGTCTCGGGCCATTCCGAGTCCGGCGGACGAACTTCGCCCACGCCACCCACCAAGGCTATAGCCCACTCGTTTTTTGGCCATTTTTCCGCTGGGGGGTTTTGGCACCCCGACCTTCGGGCGCTAATTTTTGGGCGCGGCTGTTCCCGTGGCCTATTTTTTGCACACGGAGGCCACCCACAAAGTCTCAGGCCATTCCGAGTCCGGCGGACGAACTTCGCCCATGCCTCCCACCAAGGCTATAGCCCACCCATTTTTTGGCCATTTTTCCGCTGGTGGGTTTTGGCACCCCGACCTTCGGGCGCTAATTTTTGGGCGCGGCTGTGCCCGTGGCCTATTTTTGGCACACTGTGGCCACCCGCAAAGTCTCAGGACATTCCGAGTCCGGCGGACGAACTTCGCCCACGCCCCCCACCAAGGCTATAGCCCACTCGTTTTTTGGCCATTTTTCCGCTGGGGGGTTTTGGCACCCCGACCTTCGGGCGCTAATTTTTGGGCGCGGCTGTTCCCGTGGCCTATTATTAGCACATGGAGGCCACCCACAAAGGCTCGGGCCATTCTGAATCCGGCGGACGAATTTCGCCCACGCCCCCCACCAAGGCTATAGCCCACCCGTTTTTTGGCCATTTTTCCGCTGGTGGGTTTTGGTAACCCGACCTTCGGGCGTTAATTTTTGGGCGCGGCTGTGCCCGTGGCCTATTTGTGGAACACGGAGGCCATCCGCAAAGTGTTGGGCCATTCTGAGTCCGGAGGACGAACTTCGCCCACGCCCCCCACCAAGGCTATAGCCCACCCGTTTTTTGGCCATTTTTCCGCTGGGGGGTTTTGGCACTACGATCGTCGGGCGCTAATTTTTGGGCGCGTCTGTGCCCGTGGCCTATTTTCTGGACACGAAGTCCACCCGCTAATTCTCGTACCATTCCGAGTCCGGCGGACGAACTTCGCACACGCCCCCCACCGAGGCTAAAGCCCACCCGTTTTTTGGCCATTTTTCCCCTGGTGGGTTTTGGCATCCCGAACTTCGGGCGCGGCTGTGCCCGTGGCCTTTTTTTTGCACACGGAGGCCACCCGCAAAGTCTCGGACCATTCCGAGTCTGGCGGACGAACTTCACCCACGCCCCCCACCAAGGCTATAGCCCACCCGTTTTTTGGCCATTTTTCCGATGGGTGGTTTTGGCAACCCGACCTTCGGGCACTAATTTTTGGGCGCGGCTGTGCCCGTGGCCTATTTTTGGAACACGGAGGCCACCCGCAAAGTCTCGGGCCATTCCGAGTCCGGCGGACGAACTTCGCCCACGCCCCCCACCAAGGCTATAGCCCACCCGTTTTTTGGCCATTTTTCCGCTGGGGGGTTTTGGCACTACGATCGTCGGGCGCTAATTTTTGGGCGCGTCAGTGCCCGTGGCCTATTTTCTGGACACGGGGTCCACCCGCAAATTCTCGGACCATTCCGAGTCCGGCGGACGAACTTCGCACACGCCCCCCACCGAGGCTAAAGCCCACCCGTTTTTTGGCCATTTTTCCCCTGGTGGGTTTTGGCATCCCGAACTTCGGGCGCGGCTGTGCCCGTGGCCTATTTTTTGCACACGGAGGCCACCCGCAAAGTCTCGGACCATTCCGAGTCCGGCGGACGAACTTCACCCACGCCCCCCACCAAGGCTATAGCCCACCCGTTTTTTGGCCATTTTTCCGATGGGGGGTTTTGGCAACCCGACCTTTTGGGCGCTAATTTTTGGGCGCGGCTGTGCCCTGGCCTATTTTTGGCACACGGAGGCCGCCCGCAAAGTGTCGGGCCATTCCGAGTCCGGCGGACGAACTTCGCCCACGCCCCCCACCAAGGCTATAGCCCACCCGTTTTTTGGCCATTTTTCCGCTGGGGGGTTTTGGCACTATGATCGTCGGGCGCTAATTTTTGGGCGCGTCTGTGCCCGTGGCCTATTTTCTGGACACGGAGTCCACCCGCAAATTCTCGGACCATTCCGAGTCCGGCGGACGAACCGCACCGCCCCACCGAGGCTAAAGCCCACCCGTTTTTTGGCCATTTTTCCCCTGGTGGGTTTTGGCACCCCGAACTTCGGGCGCGGCTGTGCCCGTGGTCTATTTTTTGCACACGGAGGCCACCCGCAAAGTCTCGGACCATTCCGAGTCCGGCGGACGAACTTCACCCACGCCCCCCACCAAGGCTATAGCCCACCCGTTTTTTGGCAATTTTTCCGATGGGGGGTTTTGGCACCCCAACCAGCGGGCGCTAATTTTTGGGCGCGGCTCTGCCCGAGGCCAATTTTTGGCACACGGAGCCGCCCGCAAAGTCTCGGGCCATTCCGAGTCCGGGGGACGAACTTCGGACACGCCCCCCACCAAGGCTATAGCCAGCCCGTTTTCTGGCCATTTTTCCGCTGGGGGGTTTTGGCAACCCCGGCCTTCGGGCACTAATTTTTGTTCGCGGCTTTGCCCGTGGCCTATTTTTGGCGCACAGAGGCCACCCACAAAGTTTTGGGCCATTCCGAGTCCGGCGGACGAACTTCGCCCACGCCCCCCACCAAGGCTATAGCCCACCCGTTTTTTGGCCTTTTTTCCGCTGGTGGGTTTTGGAACCCCGACCTTCGGGCGCAAATTTTTGGGCGCGGCTGTGCCCGTGGCCTATTTTTGACACCCGGAGGCCACCCGCAAAGTCTCGGGCCATTCTGAGTCCGGAGGACGAACTTCGCCAATGCCCCCCACCAAGGCTATAGCCCACCCGTTTTTTGGCCATTTTTCCGCTAGGGGGTTTTGGCACCCCGACCTTCGGGCGCTAATTTTTGGGCGCGGCTGTGCCTGTGGCATATTTTGTGCACACGGAGGCCGCCCGCAAAGTCTCAGGCCGTTCTGAGTCCGGCGGACGAACTTCGCCCACACCCCCCACCAAGGCTATAGCCCACCCGGTATTTGGCCATTTTTCCGCTGGGGGGTTTTGGCACCCCGGCCTTCGGGATCTAATTTTTGGGCACGTCTGTGCCCGTGGCCTATTTTTGGCACACGGAGGCTGCCCGCAAAGTCTCGGGCCATTCCGAGTCCGGCGGAAGAACTTCGAAAACGCCCCCCGCCAAGGCAATAGCCCACACGTTTTTTGGCCATTTTTCCGCTGGGGGGTTTTGGCACCCCCACCTTCGGGCTCTAATTTTTGGGCGTGGCTCTGCCCGTGGCCAATTTTTGGCACACGGAAGCCGCCCGCAAAGTCTCGGGCCATTCCGAGTCCGGCGGACGAACGTCGCCCACGCCCCCCACCAAGGCTGTAGCCCACACGTTTTTTGGCCATTTTTCCGCTGGGGGGTTTTGGCACCCCGGCCTTCGGGCGCTAATTTTTGGGCGCTTTTGTCGCCGTGGCCTATTTTTGGCACACGGAGGCCGCCCGCAAAGTGTCGGGCCATTCTGAGTCCGGCGGACGAACTTCGCCCACCCCCCCCACCAAGGCTATAGCCCACCTATTTTTTGGCCATTTTTCCGCTGGGGGGTTTTGGCATCCCGGCCTTCGGCCGCTAATTTTTGTGTGTGGCTTTGCCCGTGGCCTATTTTTGGCGCACGGAGGCCACCCACAAAGTCTCGGGCCATTCCGAGTCCGGCGGACGAACTCCGCCCTCGCCCCCCACCAAGGCTATAGCCCACCCGTTTTTTGGCCTTTTTTCCGCTGGGGGGTTTTGGCACCCCAACCTTCGGGCACTAATTTTTGTGCGCGGCTTTGCTTGTTGCCTATTTTTTGCACACGGAGGCCACCCCCAAAGTCTCGGGCCATTCCGAGTCCGGCGGACGAACTTCGCCCACGCCCCCCACCAAGGCTATAGCCCACCCGTTTTTTGGCCATTTTCCGCTGGTGGGTTTTGGCACCCCGACCGTCGGGCGCTAATTTTGGTGCGCTGCTTTGCCCGTGGCCTATTTTTGGCGCACGGAGGCCACCCACAAAGTCTCGGGCCATTCCGAGTCCAGCGGAGGAACTTCGCCAACGCCCCCCACCAAGGCTATAGCCCACCCGTTTTTTTCCATTTTTCCGCTGGGGGGTTTTGGGATCCCGACCTTCGGCTGCTAATTTTTGTGCGCGGCTTTGCCCGTGGCCTATTTTTGGCGCACGGAGCCCAGCCACAAAGTCTCGGGCCATTCCGAGTCCGGCGGACGAACTTCGCCCACGCCCCCCACCAAGGCTATAGCCCACCCGTTTTTTGGCCATTTTCCGCTGGTGGGTTTTGGCACCCCGACCGTTGGGCGCTAATTTTTGTGCGCGGCTTTGCCCGTGGCCTATTGTTGGTGCACGGAGGCTACCCACAAAGTCTCGGGCCATTCCGAGTCCGGCGGACGAACTTCGCCAACGCCCCCCACCAAGGCTATAGCCCACCCGTTTTTTGGCCATTTTTCAGCTGGGGGGTTTTGGGATCCCGACCTTCGGCTGCTAATTTTTGTGCGCGGCTTTGTCCGTGGCCTATTTTTGGCGCACGGAGCCCAGCCACAAAGTCTCGGGCCATTCCGAGTCCGGCGGACGAACTTCGCCCACGCCCCCCACCAAGGCTATAGCCCACCCGTTTTTTGGCCATTTTTCCGCTGGTGGGTTTTGGAACACCAACCTTCGGGCGGTAATTTTTGGGCGCGGCTGTGCCTGTGGCCTATTTTTGGCACACGTAGGCCGCCCGCAAAATCTCAGGCCATTCTGAGTCCGGCGGACGAACTTCGCCCACACCCCCCACCAAGGCTATAGCCCACCCGTGTTTTGGCCTTTTTTCCGCTGGGGGGTTTTGGCACTCCGACCTTCGGGCGCTAATTTTTGTACGCGGCTTTGCCCGTGGCCTATTTTTGGCGCACGGAGGCCACCCACAAAGTCTCGGGTCATTCCGAGTCCGGCGGACGAACTTCGCCCACGCCCCCCACCAAGGCTATAGCCCACCCGTTTTTTGGCCATTTTTCCGCTGGGGGGTTTTGGCACCCCGACCTTCGGGCGCTAATTTTTGGGTGCGGCTGTTCCATTGGCCTATTTTTGGCACACGGAGGCCGCCTGCAGAGTCTCGGGCCATTCTGAGTCCGGCGGACGAACTTCGCCCACGCCTCCCACCAAGGCTATAGCCCACCCGTTTTTTGGCCTTTTTTCCGCTGGGGGGTTTTAGCACCCCGACCTTCGGGCGCTAATTTTTTTGCGCGGCTTTGCCCGTGGATTATTTTTGGCACACGGAGGCCACCCACAAAGTCTCGGGGCATTTCGAGTCCGGCGGACGAATTCCGCCCACACCCCCCACCAAGGCTATAGCCCACCCGTGTTTTGGCCTTTTTTCCGCTGGGGGGTTTTGGCACTCCGACCTTCGGGCGCTAATTTTTGTACGCGGCTTTGCCCGTGGCCTATTTTTGGCGCACGGAGGCCACCCACAAAGTCTCGGGCCATTCCGAGTCCGGCGGACAAACTTCGCCCACGCCCCCCACCAAGGCTATAGCCCACCCGTTTTTTGGCCATTTTTCCGCTGGTGGGTTTTTGCACCCCGACCTTCGGGCGCTAATTTTTGTGCGTGGCTTTGCCCGTGGCCTATTTTTGGCACACGGAGGCCACCCACAAAGTCTCGGGCCATTCTGAGTCCGGCGGACGAACTTCGCCCACGCCTCCCACCAAGGCTATAGCCCACCCGTTTTTTGGCCTTTTTTCCGCTGGGGGGTTTTAGCACCCCGACCTTCGGGCGCTAATTTTTTTGCGTGGCTTTGCCCGTGGATTATTTTTGGCACACGGAGGCCACCCACAAAGTCTCGGGGCATTTCGAGTCCGGCGGACGAATTCCGCCCACGCCCCCCACCAAGGCTATAGCCCAACCGTTTTTTGGCCATTTCTCCGCCAGGGGGTATTGGCGCCCCGACGTTCGGGTGCTAATTTTTGGGCGCGGCTATGGCCGTGGCCTATTTTTGGCACACGGAGGCCGCCCGCAAAGTCTCGGGCCATTCTGAGTCCGGAGGACGAACTTCGCCAACGCCCCCCACCAAGGCTATAGCCCACCCGTTTTTTGGCCTTTTTTCCGCTGGTGGGTTTTGGCACCCCGACCATCGGGCGCTAATTTTTGCGCGCGGATTTGACCGTGGCCTATTTTTGGCACACGGAGGCCACCCACAAAGTCTCGTGCCATTCCGAGTCCGTGGAACGAATTTCGCCCACGCCCCCCACCAAGGCTATAGCCCACCCGTTTTTTGGCCATTTTCCGCTGGTGGGTTTTGGCACCCCGACCGTCGGGCGCTACTTTTTGTGCGCGGCTTTGCCCGTGGCCTATTTTTGGCGCGCGGAGGCCACCCACAAAGTCTCGTGCCATTCCGAGTCCGGCGGACGAACTTCGCCCACGCCCCGAACCACGGCTATAGCCCACCCGTTTTTTGGCCATTTTTCCGCTGGTGGGTTTTGGAACAGCGACCTTCGAGCGCTAATTTTTGGGCGCGGCTGTGTCTGTGGCCTATTTTTGGAACACGGAGGCCGCCCGCAAAGTCTCAGACCATTCCCAGTCCGGCGGACGAACTTCGCCCACGCCCCCCACCAAGGCTATAGCCCACTCGTTTTTTGGCCATTTTTCCGCTGGGGGGTTTTGGCACCCCGACCTTCGGGTGCTAATTTTTGGGTAAGGCTGTTCCCGTGGCCTATTTTTGGCACACGGTGGCCACCCGCAAAGTCTCAGACCATTCCCAGTCCGGCGGACGAACTTCGCCCACGCCCCCCACCAAGGCTATAGCCCACCCGTTTTTTGGACTTTTTTCCGCTGGTGGGTTTTGGCACCCCGACCTTCGGGCGCTAATTTTTGGGCGCGGCTGTGCCCGTGGCCTATTTGTGGAACACGGAGGCCACCCGCAAAGTCTCGGGCCATTCCGAGTCCGGCGGACGAACTTCGCCCACGCCCCCCACCAAGGCTATAGCCCACACGTTTTTTGGCCATTTTCCGCTGGTGGGTTTTGGCACCCCGACCTTCGGGCGCTAATTTTTGGGCGCGGCTGTGCCCGTGGCCTATTTTTGGAACACGGAGGCCACCCGCAAAGTCTCGGGCCATTCCGAGTCCGGCGGACGAACTTCGCCCACGCCCCCCACCAAGGCTATAGCCCACACGTTTTTTGGCCATTTTCCGCTGGTGGGTTTTGGCACCCCGACCGTCGGGCGCTAATTTTTGTGCGCGGCTTTGCCCGTGGCCTATTTTTGGCACACGGAGGGCACCCACAAAGTCTCGGGCCATTCCGAGTCCGGCGGACAAACTTCGCCCACGCCCCCCACCAAGGCTATAGCCCACTCGTTTTTTGGCCATTTTTCCGCTGGGGGGTTTTGGCACCCCGACCGTCGGGCGCTAATTTTTGTGCGCGGCTTTGCCCGTGGCCTATTTCTGGCGCACGGAGGCCACCCACAAAGTCTCGGGCCATTCCGAGTCCGGCGGACAAACTTCGCCCACGCCCCCCACCAAGGCTATAGCCCACACGTTTTTTGGCCATTTTCCGCTGGTGGGTTTTGGCACCCCGACCGTCGGGCACTAATTTTTGTGCGCGGCTTTGACCGTGGCCTATTTTTGGCGCACGGAGGCCACCCACAAAGTCTCGGGCTTTTCCGAGTCCGGCGGACGAACTTCGCCCACGCCCCCCACCAAGGCTATAGCCCACCCGTTTTTTGGCCATTTTTCCGCTGGTGGGTTTTTGCACCCCGACCTTCGGGCGCTAATTTTTGTGCGCGGCTTTGCCCGTGGCCTATTTTTGGCACACGGAGGCCACCCTCAAAGTCTCGGGCCATTCCGAGTCCGGCAGACGAACTTCGCCGACGCCCCCCACCAAGGCTATAGCCCACTCGTTTTTTGGCCATTTTTCCGCTGGGGGGTTTTGGCACCCCGACCTTCGGGCGCTAATTTTTGGGTGCAGCTGTTCCCGTGGCCTATTTTTTGCACACGGAGGCCACCCACAAAGTCTCGGGCCATTCCGAGTCCGGCGGACGAACTTCGCCCATGCCTCCCACCAAGGCTATAGCCCACCCGTTTTTTGGCCATTTTTCCGCTGGTGGGTTTTGGCACCCCGACCTTCGGGCGCTAATTTTTGTGCGCGGCTGTGCCCGTGGCCTATTTTTGGCACACGGTGGACACCCGCAAAGTCTCGGACCATTCCCAGTCCGGCGGACGAACTTCGCCCACGCCCCCCACCAAGGCTATAGCCCACCCGTTTTTTGGCCATTTTTCCGCTGGTGGGCTTTGGAACCCCGACCATCGGGCACTAATTTTTGGACGCGGCTGTGGCCGTGGCCTATTTTTGGCACACGGAGGCCGCCTACAAAGTCTCGGGCCATTCTGAGTCCGGCGGACGAACTTCGCCCACGCCTCCCACCAAGGCTATAGCCCACCCGTTTTTTGGCCATTTTTCCGCTGGGGGGTTTTGGCACCCCGACCTTCGGGCGCTAATTTTTGGGTGCAGCTGTTCCCGTGGCCTATTTTTTGCACACGGAGGCCACCCACAAAGTCTCGGGCCATTCCGAGTCCGGCGGACGAACTTCGCCCATGCCTCCCACCAAGGCTATAGCCCACCCGTTTTTTGGCCATTTTTCCGCTGGGTGGTTTTGGCACCCCGACCTTCGGGCGCTAATTTTTGGGCGCGGCTATGCGCGTGACCAATTTTTGGCACACGGAGGCCGCCCGCAAAGTCTCGGGCCATTCTGAGTCCGGAGGACGAACTTCGCCAACGCCCCCCACCAAGGCTATAGCCCACCCGTTTTTTGGCCATTTTTCCGCTGGTGGGTTTTGGAACCCCGACCTTCGGGCGCTAAGTTTTGGGCGCGGCAGTGCCCGTGGCCTAGTTTTGGCAAACGGAGGCCGCCTACAAAGTCTCGGGCCATTCTGAGTCCGGCGGACGAACTTCGCCCACGCCTCCCACCAAGGCTATAGCCCACCCGTTTTTTGGCCTTTTTTCCGCTGGGGGGTTTTGGCACCCCGACCTTCGGGAGGTAATTTTTGGGCGCGGCTTTGCCCGTGGCTAATTTTTGGCGCACGGAGGCCACCCACAAAGTCTCGGGCCATTCCGAGTCCGGCGGACGAACTTCGCCCACGCCCCCCACCAAGGCTATAGCCCACCCGTTTTTTGGCCTTTTTGCCACTGGGGGGTTTTGGCAACCCCGGCCTTCGGTCGCTAATTTTTTGGCGCGGTTTAACCCCTGGCCTATTTTTGGCACACGGAGGCCGCCCGCAAAGTCTCGGGCCATTCTGAGTCCGGCGGACGAACTTCGCCCACGCCCCCCACCAAGGCTATAGCCCACAGGTTTTTTGGCCATTTTTCCGCTGGGGAGTTTTGGCACCCCGACCATCGGGTGCTAATTTTTGGGCGCGGCTATGCCCGTGGCCTATTTTTGGCACACGGAAGCCACCCGCAAAGTCTCGGGCCATTCTGAGTCCGGAGGACAAACTTCGCCAACGCCCCCCACCAAGGCTATAGCCCACCCGTTTTTTGGCCATTTTTCCGCTGGTGGGCTTTGGAACCCCGACCTTCGGGCGCTAATTTTTGGGCGCGGCTTTGGTCGTGGCCTATTTTTGGCACACGGAGGCCGCTCGCAAAGTCTCGGGCCATTCTGAGTCCGGCGGACGAACTTCGCCCACGCCCCCCACCAAGGCTATAGCCCACACGTTTTTCGGCTATTTTTCCACTGGGGGGTTTTGGCACCCCGACCATCGGGTGCTAATTTTTGGGCGCGGCTGTGGCCGTGGCCTATTTTTGGCACACGGAGGCCGCCCGCAAAGTCTCGGGCCATTCTGAGTCCGGAGGACAAACTTCGCCAACGCCCCCCACCAAGGCTATAGCCCACCCGTTTTTTGGCCATTTTTCCGCTGGTGGGCTTTGGAACCCCGACCTTCGGGCGCTAATTTTTGGGCGCGGCTGTGGTCGTGGCCTATTTTTGGCACACGGTGGCCACCCGCAAAGTCTCGGACCATTCCCAGTCCGGCGGACGAACTTCGCCCACGCTCCCCACCAAGGCTATAGCCCACACGTTTTTCGGCTATTTTTCCACTGGGGGGTTTTGGCACCCCGACCATCGGTTGCTAATTTTTGGGCGCGGCTTTGCCTATGGCCTATTTTTGGCACACGGAGGCCGCCCGCAAAGTCTCGGGCCATTCTGAGTCCGGAGGACAAACTTCGCCAACGCCCCCCACCAAGGCTATAGCCCACCCGTTTTTTGGCCATTTTTCCGCTGGTGGGCTTTGGAACCCCGACCTTCGGGCGCTAATTTTTGGGCGCGGCTGTGGTCGTGGCCTATTTTTGGCACACGGAGGCCGCCCGCAAAGTCTCGGCCCATTCTGAGTCCGGCGGACGAACTTCGCCCACGCCCCCCACCAAGGCTATAGCCCACCCGTTTTTTGGCCATTTCTCCGCTGGGGGGTTTTGGGATCCCGACCTTCGGGCACTAATTTTTGTGTGCGGCTTTGCCCGTGGCCTATTTTTGGCACACGGAGGCTGCCCGCAAAGTCTCGGACCATTCCGAGTCCGGCGGACGAACTTCGCCCACGCCTCCCACCAAGGCTATAGCCCACCCGTTTTTTGGCCATTTTTCCGCTGGGGGGTTTTGGGATCCCGACCTTCGGCCGCTAATTTTTTGGGGGCGGCTTTGCCCGTGGCCTATTTTTGGCACACGGAGGCCACCAAAAAAGTCTCGGGCCATTCCGAGTTTGGCGGACGAACTCCGCCCACGCCCCCCACCAAGGCTATAGCCCACCCGTTTTTTGGCCATTTTTCCGCTGGTGGGTTTTGGAACCCCGACCTTCGGGCGCTAATTTTTGGGCGCGTCCGTGCCCGTGGCCTATTTTTAGCACACGGACGCTGCCCACAAAGTCTCGCGCCATTCTGAGTCCGGCGGACGAACCTCGCCCACGCCCCCCACCAAGGCTATAGCCCACCCGTTTTTTGGCCATTTTTCCGCTGGGGGGATTTGGCACCCCGGCCTTCGGACGCTAATTTTTGGGCGCGTCTATGCCCGTGGCCTATTTTTGGCACACGGAGGCCACCCGCAAAGTCTCGGGCCATTCCGTGTCCGGCGGACGAACTCCGCCCACGCCCCCCACCAAGGCTATAGCCCACCCGTTTTTTGGCAATTTTTCCGCTGGTGGGTTTTGGAACCCCGACCTTCGATCGCTAATTTTTGGGCACGGCCATACCCGTGGCCTATTTTTGGCACACGGAGGCTGACCGCAAAGTCTCGGGCCATTCTGAGTCCGGAGGACGAACTTCGCCAACGCCCCCCGCCAAGGCTATAGCCGCCCCATTTGTTGGCCATTTTTCCGCTGGGGGGTTTTGGGATCCCGACCTTCGGCCGCTAATTTTTGTGCGCGGCTTTGTCCGTGGCCTATTTTTGGCGAATGGAGGCCACCCACAAAGTCTCGGGCCATTCCGAGTCCGGCGGACGAACTTCGCCCACGCCCACCACCAAGGCTATAGCCCACCCGTTTTTTGGCCTTTTTTCCGCTGGTGGGTTTTGGAACCCCGAACTTCGGGCGCTAATTTTTAGGCGCGGCTGTGCCCGTTGCTTATTTTTGGCACACGGAGGCCGGCCGCAAAGTCTCGGGCCATTCTGAGTCCGGAGGACGAACTTCGCCAACGCCCCCCACCAAGGCTATAGCCCACCCGTTTTTTGGCAATTTTTCCGCTGGTGGGTTTTGGAACCCCGACCTTCGGGCGCTAATTTTTGGGCACGGCCATACCCGTGGCCTATTTTTGGCACACGGAGGCTGCCCGCAAAGTCTCGGGCCATTCTGAGTCCGGAGGACGAACTTCGCCAACGCCCCCCGCCAAGGCTATAGCCGCCCCATTTGTTGGCCATTTTTCCGCTGGGGGGTTTTGGGATCCCGACCTTCGGCCGCTAATTTTTGTGCGCGGCTTTGTCCGTGGCCTATTTTTGGCGAATGGAGGCCACCCACAAAGTCTCGGGCCATTCCGAGTCCGGCGGACGAACTTCGCCCACGCCCCCCACCAAGGCTATAGCCCACCCGTTTTTTGGCCATTTTTCCGCTGGTTGGTTTTGGAACCCCGACCTTCGGGCACTAATTTTTGGGCGCGGCTGTGCCGTGGCCTATTTTTGGCACACGGAGGCCGCCCGCAAAGTCTCGGGCCATTCTGAGTCCGGCGGACGAACTTCGCCCACGCCCCCCACCAAGGCTATAGCCCACCCGTTTTTTGGCAATTTCTCCACTGGGGGGTTTTGGGATCCCGACCTTCGGCCATTAATTTTTGTGCGCGGCTTTGCCCGTGGCCAATTTTTGGCGCACGGAGGTCACCCACCAAGTCTCGGCCCATTCCGAATCCGGCGGACGAACTTCGCCCACGCCCCCCACCAAGGCTATAGCCCACCCGTTTTTTGGCCTTTTTTCCACTGGGGGGTTTTGGCAACCCCGGCCTTCGGTCGCTAATTTTTTGGCACGGTTTTGCCCCTGGCCTATTTTTGGCACACGGAGGCCGCCCGCAAAGTCTCGGGCCATTCTGAGTCCGGCGGACGAACTTCGCCCACGCCGCCCACCAAGGCTATAGCCCACACGTTTTTCGGCCATTTTTCCGCTGGGGAGTTTTGGCACCCCGACCATCGGGTGTTAATTTTTGGGCGCGGCTATTCCCGTGGCCTATTTTTGGCACACGGAGGCCGCCCGCAAAGTCTCGGGCCATTCTGAGTCCGGAGGACAAACTTCGCCAACGCCCCCCACCAAGGCTATAGACCACCCGTTTTTTGGCCATTTATCCGCTGGGGGGCAGTTGGAACCCGACCTTCGGGCGCTAATTTTGGCGCGGCTGTGGTCGTGGCCTATTTTGGCACACGGAGGCCGCCCGCAAAGTCTCGGCCCATTCGAGTCCGCGGACGAACTTCGCCACGCCCCACCAAGGCTATAGGCCACCCGTTTTTGGCCTTTTTCCGCTGGTGGGTTTTGGAACCCGACCTTCGGGCGGTAATTTTTGGGCGCGGCTCTGCCCGTGGCGGATTTTTGGCACACGGAGGCCGGCCGCAAAGTCTCGGGCCATTCTGAGTCCGGAGGACGAACCATGCGCCCCACCAAGGCTATAGCCCACCCGTTTTTTGGCCATTTTTCCGCTGGGGGGTTTTGGCATCCCGACCTTCGGCCGCTAATTTTTGGGCGCGGATTTGCCCGTGGCCTATTTTTGGCACACGGAGGCCACCCAGAAAGTCTCGGTCCATTCCGAGTTTGGCGGACGAACTCCGCCCACGCCCCCCACCAAGGCTATAGCCCACCAGTTTTTTGGCCATTTTTCCGCTGGTGGGTTTTGGAACCCCGACCTTCGGGCGCTAATTTTTGGGCGCGGCTGTGGCCGTGGCCTATTTTTGGCACACGGAGGCCGCCCGCAAAGTCTCGGGCCATTCTGAGTCCGGCGGACGAACTTCGCCCACGCCCCCCACCAAGGCTATAGCCCACACGTTTTTCGGCCATTTTTCCGCTGGGGGGTTTTGGCACCCCGACCATCGGGTGCTAATTTTTGGGCGCGGCTATGCCCGTGGCCTATTTTTGGCACACGGAGGCCGCCCGCAAAGTCTCGGGCCATTCTGAGTCCGGCGGACGAACCTCGCCCACGCCCCCCACCAAGGCTATAGCCCACCCGTTTTTTGGCCTTTTTTCCGCTGGTGGGCTTTGGATCCCAGACCTTCGGGAGATTATGCTCTTGCGATGCTGTGGCCGTGGCTTATTTTTGGCACACGGAGGCCGGCCGCAAAGTCTCGGGCCATTCTGAGTCCGGCGGACGAACTCGCCCGCCCCACCAAGGCTATAGCCCACCCGTTTTTTGGCCATTTTTCCGCTGGGGGGTTTTGGCACCCCGACCTTCGGGTGCTAATTTTTGGGCGCGGCTTATCCCGTGGCCTATTTTTGGCGCACGGAGGCCACCCACAAAGTCTCGAGCCATTCCGAGTCCGGCGGATGAACTTCGCCCACGCCCCCCACCAAGGCTATAGCCCACCCGTTTTTTTGCCATTTTTCCACTGGGGGGTTTTGGCAACATCGGCCTTCGGTCGCTAATTTTTGGGCGCGGTTTTGCCCCTGGCCTATTTTTGGCACACGGAGGCCGCCCGCAAAGTCTCGGGCCATTCTGAGTCCGGCGGACGAACTTCGCCAACGCCCCCCACCAAGGCTATAGCCCACCCGTTTTTTGGCCATTTCTCCGCTGGGGGGTTTGGGGATCCCGACCTTCGGCCGCTAATTTTTGTGCGCGGCTTATCCCGCGGCCTATTTTTGGCGCACGGAGGCCACCCACAAAGTCTCGGACCATTCCCAGTCCGGCGGACGAACATCGCCCACGCCCCCCACCAAGGCTATAGCCCACCCGTTTTTTGGCCATTTTTCCGCTGGGGGGTTTTGGGATCCCGACCTTCGGCCGCTAATTTTTGTGCGCGGCTTTGCCCGTGGCCTATTTTTGGCGCACGGAGGCCACCCACAAAGTCTCGGGCCATTCCGAGTCCGGCGGACGAACTTCGCCCACGCCCCCCACCAAGGCTATAGCCCACCCGTTTTTTGGCCATTTTTCCGCTGGTGGGTTTTGGCACCCCGAACTTCGGGCACTAATTTTTGGGCGTGGCTGTGCCCGTGGCCTATTTTTGGCACACGGAGGCCGCCAACAAAGTCTCGGGCCATTCTGAGTCCGGTGGACGAACTTCGCCCACGCCCCCCACCAAGGCTATAGCCCACCCGTTTTTTGGCCATTTTTCCGCTGGGGGGTTTTGGGATCCCGACCTTCGGCCGCTAATTTTTGTGCGCGGCTTTGCCCGTGGCCTATTTTTGGCGCACGGAGGCCACCCGCAAAGTCTCGGGCCATGCCGAGTCCGGCGGACGAACTTCGCCCACGCCCCCCACCAAGGCTATAGCCCACCCGTTTTTTGGCCATTTTTCCGCTGGTGGGTTTTGGAACCCCGACCTTCGGGCGCTAATTTTTGGGCACGGCTGTGCCCGTGGCCTATTTTTGGCACACGGAGGCCGCCCGCAAAGTCTCGGGCCATTCTGAGTCCGGAGGACGAACTTCGCCAACGCCCCCCACCAAGGCTATAGCCCACCCGTTTTTTGGCCATTTTTCCGCTGGGGGGTTTTGGGATCCCAACCTTCGGCCGCTAATTTTTGTGCGCGGCTTTGCCCGTGCCCAATTTTTGGCGCACGGAGGCCACCCACAAAGTCTCGGGCCATTCCGAGTCCGGCGGACGAACTTCGCCCACGCCCCCCACCAAGGCTATAGCCCACCCGTTTTTTGGCCATTTTTCCGCTGGGGGGTTTTGGGATCCCGACCTTCGGCCGCTAATTTTTGTGCGCGGCTTTGCCCGTGGCCTATTTTTGGCGCACGGAGGCCACCCAGAAAGTCTCGGGCCATTCCGAGTCTGGCGGACGAACTCCGCCCACGCCCCCCACCAAGGCTATAGCCCACCCGTTTTTTGGCCATTTTTCCGCTGGGGGGTTTTGGCACCCCGACCTTCGGGCGTTAATTTTTGAGTGCGGCTGTTCTCGTGGCCTATTTTTGGCACACGGAGGCCACCCACAAAGTCTCGGGCCATTCCGAGTCCGGCGGACGAACTTCGCCCACGCCCCCCACCAAGGCTATAGCCCACCCGTTTTTTGGCCATTTTTCCGCTGGTGGGTTTTGGCACCCCGACCTTCGGGCGCTAATTTTTGGGCGTGGCTGTGCCCGTGGCCTATTTTTGGCACACGGAGGCCGTCAGCAAAGTCTCGGGCCATTCCGGGTCCGGCGGACGAACTTCGCCCACGCCCCCCACCATGGCTATAGCCCAGTCGTTTTTTGGCCATTTTTCCGCTAGGGGGTTTTGGCACCCCGACCTTCTGGCGCCAATTTTTGGGCGCGGCTGTGGTCGTGGTCTATTTTTGGCACAAGGAGGCCGCCCACAAAGTCCCGGGCCATTCTGAGACCGGCGTACGAACTTCGCCAACGCCCCCCACCAAGGCTATAGCCCACCCGTTTTTTGGCCATTTCTCCGCTGGGGGGTTTTGGGATCCCGACCTTCGGCCGCTAATTTTGGAGCGCGGCTTTGCCCGTGGCCTATCTTTTGCACACGGAGGCCACCCACAAAGTCTCGGGCCATTCCGAGTCCGGCGGACGAACTTCGCCCACGCCCCCCACCAAGGCTATAGCCCACCCGTTTTTTGGCCATTTTTCCGCTGGGGGGTTTTGGCACCCCGACCTTCTGGCGCCAATTTATGGGCGCAACTATGGCCGTGGTCTATTTATGGCACACGGAGGCTGCCCGCAAAGTCTCGGGCCATTCCGAGTCCGGCGGACGAACTTCGCGCACACCCCCCACCAAGGCTATAGCCCACTTGTTTTTTGGCCATTTTTCCGCTAGGGGGTTTTGGCACCCCGACCTTCGGGCATTAATTTTTGAGTGCGGCTGTTCTCGTGGCCTATTTTTGGCACACGGAGGCCACCCACAAAGTCTCGGGCCATTCCGAGTCCGGCGGACGAACTTCGCCCACGCCCCCCACCAAGGCTATAGCACACCCGTTTTTTGGCCATTTTCCCGCTGGTGGGTTTTGGCACCCCGACCTTCGGGTGCTAATTTTTGGGCGCGGCTGTGCCCGTGGCCTATTTTTGGCAGACGGAGGCCGCCCGCAAAGTCTCGGGCCATTCCTAGTCCGGCGGACGAACTTCGACCACACCCCCCACCCCCCACCAAGGCTATAGCCCACACGTTTTTTGCCCATTTTTCCGCAGGGGGGTTTTGGCACCCCGACCTTCGGGCGCTAATTTTTGGGCGTGGCTGTGCCCATGGCCTATTTTTGGCACACGGAGGCCGCCCGCAAAGTCTCGGGCCATTCCGAGTCCGGCGGACGAACTTCGCCCACACCCCCCACCAAGGCTATAGCCCACACGTTTTTTGGCCATTTTTCCGGTAGGGGGTTTTGGCACCCCGACCTTCGGGCATTAATTTTTGAGTGCGGCTGTTCTCGTGGCCTATTTTTGGCATACGGAGGCCACCCACAAAGTCTCGGGCCATTCCGAGTCCGGCGGACGAACTTCGCCCACGCCCCCCACCAAGGCTATAGCCCACACGTTTTTTGGCCATTTTTCCGCAGGGGGGTTTTGGCATCCGACCTTCGAGTGCTAATTTTTGTACACGGCTTTGCCCGTGGCATATTTTTGGCGCACGGAAGCCACCCAGAAAGTCTCGGGCCATTCCGAGTCTGGCCGACGAACTCCGCCCACGCCCCCCACCAAGGCTATAGCCCATCCGTTTTTTGGCCATTTTTCCGCTGGGGGATTTTGGCACCCCGACCTTCGGGCACTAATTTTTGGGCGTGCGGCTGTTCTCGTGGCCTATTTTTGGCACACGGAGGCCGCCTGCAAAGTCTCGGGCCATTCTGAGTCCGGAGGACGATTTTCGCCCATGCCCCCCACCAAGGCTATAGCCCACCCGTTTTTTCGCCATTTTTCCGCTGGGGGGTTTTGGCATCCGACGTTCGAGTGCTAATTTTTGTGCACGGCATTGCCTGTGGCATATTTTTGGCGCACGGAGGCCACCCAGAAAGTCTCGGGCCATTCCGAGTCTGGCCGACGAACTCCGCCCACGCCCCCCACCAAGGCTATAGCCCATCCGTTTTTTGGCCATTTTTCCGCTGGGGGGTTTTGGCACCCCGACCTTCGGGCACTAATTTTTGGGCGTGGCTGTGCCCGTAGCCTATTTTTCGCACACGGAGGCCGCCAGCAAAGTCTCGGGCCATTTCGAGTCCGGCGGACGACCTTCGCCCACACCCCCCACCAAGGCTATAGCCCACTCGTTTTTTGGCCATTTTTCCGCTGGAGGGTTTTGGCACCCCGACCTTCTGACGCCAATTTTTGGGTGCGGCTATGGCCGTGGTCTATTTATGGCACACGGAGGCCGCCCGCAAAGTCACGGGCCATTCCGAGTCCGGCGGACGAACTTCGCGCACGCCCCCCACCAAGGCTATAGCCCACTCGTTTTTTGGCCATTTTTCCGCTAGGGGGTTTTGGCACCCCGACCTTCGGGCGCCAATTTTTGGGTGCGGCTATGGCCGTGGTCTATTTATGGCACACGGAGGCCGCCCGCAAAGTCACGGGCCATTCCGAGTCCGGCGGACGAACTTCGCGCACGCCCCCCACCAAGGCTATAGCCCACCCGTTTTTTGGCCATTTTTCCGCTGGTGGGTTTTGGCACCCCGACCTTCTGGCGCCAATTTTTGGGCGCGGCTGTGGTCGTGGTCTATTTTTGGCACAAGGAGGCCGCCCGCAAAGTCTCGGGCCATTCTGAGTCCTGCAGACGAACTTCGCCAACGCCCCCCACCAAGGCTATAGCCCACCCGTTTTTTGGCCATTTCTCCACTGGGGGGTTTTGGGATCCCGACCTTCGGCCGCTAATTTTTGTGCGCGGCTTTGCCCGTGGCCTATTTTTTGTACACGGAGGCCACCCAGAAAGTCTCGGGACTTTCCGAGTCCGGCGGACGAACTTCGCCCACGCCCCCCACCAAGGCTATAGCCCACCCGTTTTTTGGCCATTTATCCGCTGGTGGGTTTTGGCACCCCGACCTTCGGGCTCTAATTTTTGGACGCGGCATTGCCCGTGGCCTATTTTTTCACACGAAGGCCGCCCGCAAAGTCTCGGGCCATTCCGAGTCCGGCGGACGAACTTCGCCCACACCCCCCACCAAGGCTATAGCCCACCCGTTTTTTGGCCATTTTTCCGCTGGTGGGTTTTGGAACCCCGATCATCGGGCACTAATTTTTTATCGCGGCTATGCCCGTGGCCATTTTTTGGCACACGGAGGACGCCCGCAAAGTCTCGGGCCATTCTGAGTCCGGAGCACGAACTTCCCCCACGCCCCCCACCAAGGCTATAGCCCACCCGTTTTTTCGCCATTTTTCCGCTGGGGGGTTTTGGCACCCCGACCTTCGGGTGCTAATTTTTGGGCGTGGGTTTGGCCGGGGGCTTTTTTTGTCACACGTAGGCTTCCCGCAAAGTCTCGGGCCATTCCAAGTCCGGCGGACGAACCTCGCCCACGCCCCCCACCAAGGCTATAGCCCAGCCGTTTTTGCCATTTTTCCGCTGGTGGGTTTTGGAACCCCGACCTTGGGGCTAATTTTGGCGCGGCCGTGCCGTGGCCTCTTTTGGCACACGGAGGCTGCCAACAAAGTCTCGGGCCATTCCGAGTCCGGCGGACGAACCTCGCCCACGCCCCCCACCAAGGCTATAGCCCAGCCGTTTTTTGGCCATTTTTCCGCTGGTGGGTTTTGGAACCCCGACCTTCGGGCACTAATTTTTGGGCGCGGCCGTGCCCGTGGCCTTTTTTTGGCACACGGAGGCTACCCGCAAAGTCTCGGGCCATTCCAAGTCCGGCGGACGAACCTCGCCCACGCCCCCCACCAAGGCTATAGCCCACCCGGTTTTTTACAATTTTACGCTGGTTGGTTTTTGAACCCCGACCTTCGGGCGCTAATTTTTTGGCGCGGCCGTTCCCCTGGCCAATTTTTTGCACACGGATGCTGCCAACAAATTCTTGGGCCATTCCGAGTCCGGCGGACGAACCTCGCCCACGCCCCCCACCAAGGCAATAGCCCACCCGTTTTTTCGGCATTTTTCCACTGGGGCGTTTTGGCATCCGACCTTCGGGTGCTAATTTTTGTCTTGACTTTGCCCGTGGTCTATCTTTGGCACACGGAGGCCACCCAAAAAGTCTCGGGCCATTCCGAGCCCGGCGGACGAACTTCGCCCACGCCCCCCACCAAGGCTATAGCCCACCCGTTTTTTGGCCATTTTTCCGCAGGTGGGTTTTAGTACCCCGACCTTCGGGCGCTACTTTTTGGGTGCGGCTGTGCCCGTGGCCTATCTTTGGCACTTGGAGGCCACCCAAAAAGTCTCGGGCCATTCCGAGTCCGGCGGACGAACTTCGCCCACGCCCCCCACCAAGGCTATAGCCCACCCGTTTTTTGGCCATTTTTCCGCTGGGTGGTTTTGGCACCTCGGCCTTCGTGCGCTAATTTTTGGGCACGTCTGTCCCCGTGGCCTATTTTTGGCACACGGAAGCTGCCCGCAAAGTCTCGGGCCATTCTGAGTCCGGCAGACGAACTTCGCCAACGCCCCCCACCAAGGCTATAGCCCACCCGTTTTTTGGCCATTTCTCCACTGGGGGGTTTTGGGATCCCGACCTTCGGCCGCTAATTTTTGTGCGCGGCTTTGCCCGTGGCCTATTTTTTGCACACGGAGGCCACCCAGAAAGTCTCGGGACTTTCCGAGTCCGGCGGACGAACTTCGCCCACGCCCCCCACCAAGGCTATAGCCCACCCGTTTTTTGGCCATTTTTCCGCTGGTGGGTTTTGGCACCCCGACCTTCGGGCTCTAATTTTTGGACGCGACATTGCCCGTGGCCCATTTTTGTCACACGAAGGCCGCCCGCAAAGTCTCGGGCCATTCCGAGTCCGGTGGACGAACTTCGCCCACACCCCCCACCAAGGCTATAGCCCACACGTTTTTTGGCCATTTTTCCGCAGTGGGGTTTTGGCACCCCGACCATCGGGCGCTAATTTTTTAGCGCGGCTATGCCCGTGGCCATTTTTTGGCACACGGAGGACGCCCGCAAAGTCTCAGGCCATTCTGAGTCCGGAGCACGAACTTCGCCCACGCCCCCCACCAAGGCTATAGCCCACCCGTTTTTTCGCTATTTTTCCGCTGGGGGGTTTTGGCACCCCGACCTTCGGGTGCTAATTTTTGGGCGTGGCTGTGCCCGTGGCCTATTTTTGGCACACGGAGGCTACCCGCAAAGTCTCGGGCCATTCCAAGTCCGGCGGACGAACCTCGCCCACGCCCCCCACCAAGGCTATAGCCCACCCGTTTTTTGCCATTTTTCCGCTGGTGGGTTTTGGAACCCCGACCTTCGGGCGCTAATTTTTGGGCGCGGCCGTGCCCGTGGCCTATTTTTGGCACACGGAGGCTGCCAACAAAGTCTCGGGCCATTCCGAGTCCGGCGGACGAACCTCGCCCACGCCCCCCACCAAGGCTATAGCCCAGCCGTTTTTTGGCCATTTTTCCGCTGGTGGGTTTTGGAACCCCGACCTTCGGGCACTAATTTTTGGGCGCGGCCGTGCCCGTGGCCTTTTTTTGGCACACGGAGGCTACCCACAAAGTCTCGGGCCATTCAAGTCCGGACGAACCTCGCCACGCCCCACCAAGGCTATAGCCCACACGTTTTTTGCCATTTTTACGCAGGTGGGTTTTGGAAACCCGACCTTCGGGCGCGAAATTTAGGGCGCGGCATTGCCCGTGTCCTATTTTTGGCACACGGAGGCTGCCAACAAAGTCTCGGGCCATTCCGAGTCCGGCGGACGAACCTCGCCCACACCCCCCACCAAGGCTATAGCCCACCCGTTTTTTCGGCATTTTTCTACTGGGGGGTTTTGGCATCCGACCTTCGGGTGCTAATTTTTGTGCGCGGCTTTGCCCGCGGCCTATCTTTGGCACACGGAGGCCACCCAAAAAGTCTCGGGCCATTCCGAGTCCGGCGGACGAACTTCGCCCACGCCCCCCACCAAGGCTATAGCCCACCCGTTTTTTGGCCATTTTTCCGCAGGTGGGTTTTAGTACCCCGACCTTCGGGCGCTACTTTTTGGGTGCGGCTGTGCCCGTGGCCTATCTTTGGCACATGGAGGCCACCCAAAAAGTCTCGGGCCATTCCGAGTCCGGCGGACGAACTTCGCCCACGCCCCCCACCAAGGCTATAGCCCACCCGTTTTTTGGCCATTTTTCCGCTGGGTGGTTTTGGCACCTCGGCCTTCGTGCGCTAATTTTTGGGCACGTCTGTCCCCGTGGCCTATTTTTGGCACACGGAAGCTGCCCGCAAAGTCTCGGGCCATTCTGAGTCCGGCGGACGAACTACGCCCACGCCCCCCACCAAGGCTATAGCCCACCCGTTTTTTGGCCATTTTTCCGCTGCGGGGTTTTGGCAACCCCGGCCTTCGGGCGCTAATTTTTCGGAGCGGCTGTGCACCTGGCCTATTTTTGGCCCACGGAGGCCGCGCGCAAAGTCTCGGGACATTCCGAGTCCGGCGGACGAACCGCCACGCCCCCACCAATGCTATAGCCCACACGTTTTTTGGCCATTTTTCCGCTGGGGGGTTTTGGCACCCCGACCTTCGGGCGCTAATTTTTGGGCGCGGCTGTCCCCGTGGACTATTTTTTGCTCACGGAGGCCGCCCGCAACGTCTCCGGCCATTCCGAGTCCGGCGGACGAACTGCGCCCACGCCCCCCACCAGGGCTATTGCCCAACCGTTTTTTGGCCATTTTTCCGCTGGGGTTTTTTGGCACCCCGCCTTGACTAATTTTTGGGCGCGTCAGTCCCCGTGGCCTATTTTTGGTACACGGAGGCTGCCCGCAAAGTCTCGGGCCATTCTGAGTTCGGAGAACGAACTTCGCCAACGCCCCCCACCAAGGCTATAGCCCACCCGTTTTTTGGCCATTTTTCCGCTGGGGGGATTAGGGATCCCGACCTTAGGGATCTAAATTTTGTGAGCGGGTTTGCCCGTGGCCTATTTTTGGCGCACCGAGGCAACCCGCAAAGTCTCGGACCATTCCCAGTCCGGCGGACGAACATCGCCCACGCCCCCCACCAAGGCTATAGCCCACCCGTTTTTTGGCCATTTTTCCGCTGGGGGGTTTTGGGATCCCGACCTTCGGCAGCTAATTTTTGTGCGCGGCTTTGCCCGTGGCCTATTTTTGGCGCACGGAGGCCACCCACAAAGTCTCGGGCCATTCCGAGTCCGGCGGACGAACTTCGCCCACGCCCCCCGCCAAGGCTATAGCCCACCCGTTTTTTGGCCATTTTTCCGCTGGTGGGTTTTGGAACCCCGACCTTCGGGCTCTAATTTTTGGGCGCGGCCGTGCCCGTGCCCTATTTTTGGCACACGGAGGCTGCCCTTAAAGTCTCGGGCCATTCCGAGTCCGGCGGACGAACCTCGCCCACGCCCCCCACCAAGGCTATAGCCCACCCGTTTTTTGGCCATATTTCCGCTGGGGGGATTTGGCACCCCGGCCTTCGGACACTAATTTTTGGGTGCGTCAGTCCCCGTGGCCTATTTTTGGCACACGGAGGCCACCTGCAAAGTCTCGGGCCATTCCGAGTCCGGCGGACGAACTTCGCCCACGCCCCCCACCAAGGCTATAGCCCACCCGTTTTTTGGCCATTTTTCCGCTGGGTGGTTTTGGCACCTCGGCCTTCGTGCGTTAATTTTTGGGCACGTCTGTCCCCGTGGCCTATTTTTGGCACACGGAAGCTGCCCGCAAAGTCTCGGGCCATTCTGAGTCCGGCGGACGAACTACGCCCACGCCCCCCACCAAGGCTATAGCCCACCCGTTTTTTGGCCATTTTTCCGCTGCGGGGTTTTGGCAACCCCGGCCTTCGGGCGCTAATTTTTCGGAGCGGCTGTGCACCTGGCCTATTTTTGGCACACGGAGGCCGCGGGCAAAGTCTCGGGACATTCCGAGTCCGGCGGACGAACTTCGCCCACGCCCCCCACCAAGGCTATAGCCCACCCGTTTTTTGGCCATTTTTCCGCTGGGGGGTTTTGGGATCCCGACCTTCGGCAGCTAATTTTTGTGTGCGGCTTTGCCCGTGGCCTATTTTTGGCGCACGGAGGCCACCCACAAAGTCTCGGGCCATTCCGAGTCCGGCGGACGAACTTCGCCCACGCCCCCCGCCAAGGCTATAGCCCACCCGTTTTTTGGCCATTTTTCCGCTGGTGGGTTTTGGAACCCCGACCTTCGGGCTCTAATTTTTGGGCGCGGCCGTGCCCGTGCCCTATTTTTGGCACACGGAGGCTGCCCTCAAAGTCTCGGGCCATTCCGATTCCGGCGGACGAACCTCGCCCACGCCCCCCACCAAGGCTATAGCCCACCCGTTTTTTGGCCATATTTCCGCTGGGGGGATTTGGCACCCCGGCCTTCGGACACTAATTTTTGGGCGCGTCTGCCCCCGTGGCCTATTTTTGGTACACGGAGGCCACCCGCAAAGTCTCGGGCCATTCCGAGTCCGGCGGACGAACTTCGCCCACGCCCCCCACCAAGGCTATAGCCCACCCGTTTTTTGGCAATTTTTCCGCTGGGGGGTTTTGGCATCCGACCTTCGGTTGCTAATTTTTGTGCGCGGCTTTGCCCGTGGCCTATCTTTGGCACATGGAGGCCACCCAAAATGTCTCGGGCCATTCCGAGTCCGGCGGACGAACTTCGCCCACGCCCCCCACCAAGGCTATAGCCCACCCGTTTTTTGGCAATTTTTCCGCAGGTGGGTTTTAGTACCCCGACCTTCGGGCGCTACTTTTTGGGCGCGGCTGTGCCCGTGGCCTATTTTTGGCACACGGAGGCCGCCCGCAAAGTCTCGGGCCATTCCGAGTCCGGCGGACAAACTTCGCCCACACCCCCCACCAAGGCTATAGCACACACGTTTTTTGGCCATTTTTCCGCAGGGGGGTTTTGGAACCCCGACCTTCGGGCGCTAATTTTTTAGCGCGGCTATGCCCGTGGCCATTTTTTGGCACACGGAGGATGCCCGCAAAGTCTCGGGCCATTCTGAGTCCGGAGGACGAACTTCGCCCACGCCCCCCACCAAGGCTATAGCCCACCCGTTTTTTGGCCATTTTTCCGCTGGGGGGTTTTGGCATCCGACCTTCGGGTGCTAATTTTTGTCCGCGGCTTTTCCCGTGTCCTATTTTTGGCGCACGGAGGCCACCCAGAAAGTCTTGGGCCATTCCGAGTCCGGCGGACGAACTTCGCCCACGCCCCCCACCAAGGCTATAGCCCACCCGTTTTTTGGCCATTTTTCCGCTGGGGGGTTTTGGTACCCCGGCCTTCGGGAGCTAATTTTTGGGTGCGTCAGTCCCCGTGGCCTATTTTTGGCACACGGAGGCCACCTGCAAAGTCTCGGGCCATTCCGAGTCCGGCGGACGAACTTCGCCCACGCCCCCCACCAAGGCTATAGCCCACCCGTTTTTTGGCCATTTTTCCGCTGGGTGGTTTTGGCACCTCGGCCTTCGTGCGTTAATTTTTGGGCACGTCTGTCCCCGTGGCCTATTTTTGGCACACGGAAGCTGCCCGCAAAGTCTCGGGCCATTCTGAGTCCGGCGGACGAACTACGCCCACGCCCCCCACCAAGGCTATAGCCCACCCGTTTTTTGGCCATTTTTCCGCTGCGGGGTTTTGGCAACCCCGGCCTTCGGGCGCTAATTTTTCGGAGCGGCTGTGCACCTGGCCTATTTTTGGCACACGGAGGCCGCGCGCAAAGTCTCGGGACATTCCGAGTCCGGCGGACGAACTTCGCCCACGCCCCCCACCAATGCTATAGCCCACACGTTTTTTGGCCATTTTTCCGCTGGGGGGTTTTGGCACCCCGACCTTCGGGCGCTAATTTTTGGGCGCGGCTGTCCCCGTGGCCTATTTTTTGCTCACGGAGGCCGCCCGCAACGTCTCCGGCCATTCCGAGTCCGGCGGACGAACTGCGCCCACGCCCCCCACCAGGGCTATAGCCCAACCGTTTTTTGGCCATTTTTCCGCTGGGGTTTTTTGGCACCCCGGCCTTCGGACGCTAATTTTTGGGCGCGTCAGTCCCCGTGGCCTATTTTTGGTACACGGAGGCCGCCCGCAAAGTCTCGGGCCATTCTGAGTACGGAGAACGAACTTCGCCAACGCCCCCCACCAAGGCTATAGCCCACCCGTTTTTTGGCCATTTTTCCGCTGGGGGGTTTTGGGATCCCGACCTTCGGCTGCTAATTTTTGTGCGCGGCTTTGCCCGTGGCCTATTTTTGGCGCACCGAGGCAACCCGCAAAGTCTCGGACCATTCCCAGTCCGGCGGACGAACATCGCCCACGCCCCCCACAAAGGCTATAGCCCACCCGTTTTTTGGCCATTTTTCCGCTGGGGGGTTTTGGGATCCCGACCTTTGGCAGCTAATTTTTGTGCGCGGCTTTGTCCGTGGCCTATTTTTGGCGCACGGAGGCCACCCACAAAGTCTCGGGCCATTCCGAGTCCGGCGGACGAACTTCGCCCACGCCCCCCGCCAAGGCTATAGCCCACCCGTTTTTTGGCCATTTTTCCGCTGGTGGGTTTTGGAACCCCGACCTTCGGGCGCTAATTTTTGGGTGCGGTTGTGCCCGTGGCCTATTATTGGCCGCCCGCAAAGTCTCGGGCCATTCTGAGTCCGGAGGACGAACTTGCCCCCACCAAGGCTATAGCCCACCCAGTTTTTGGCCATTTCTCCGCTGGGGGGTTTTGGAATCCCGAACTTAGGCAGCTAATTTTTGTGCGCGGCTTTGCCCGTGGCCTATTTTTGGCGCACGGAGGCCACCCACAAAGTCTCGGGCCATTCTGAGTACGGAGAACGAACTTCGCCAACGCCCCCCACCAAGGCTATAGCCCACCCGTTTTTTGGCCATTTTTCCGCTGGGGGGTTTTGGGATCCCGACCTTCGGCTGCTAATTTTTGTGCGCGGCTTTGCCCGTGGCCTATTTTTGGCGCACCGAGGCAACCCGCAAAGTCTCGGACCATTCCCAGTCCGGCGGACGAACATCGCCCACGCCCCCCACCAAGGCTATAGCCCACCCGTTTTTTGGCCATTTTTCCGCTGGGGGGTTTTGGGATCCCGACCTTCGGCAGCTAATTTTTGTGCGCGGCTTTGTCCGTGGCCTATTTTTGGCGCACGGAGGCCACCCACAAAGTCTCGGGCCATTCCGAGTCCGGCGGACGAACCGCCACGCCCCGCCAAGGCTATAGCCCACCCGTTTTTTGGCCATTTTTCCGCTGGTGGGTTTTGGAACCCCGACCTTCGGGCGCTAATTTTTGGGTGCGGTTGTGCCCGTGGCCTATTATTGGCACGCGGAGGCCGCCCGCAAAGTCTCGGGCCATTCTGAGTCCGGAGGACGAACTTCGCCAACGCCCCCCACCAAGGCTATAGCCCACCCAGTTTTTGGCCATTTCTCCGCTGGGGGGTTTTGGAATCCCGAACTTAGGCAGCTAATTTTTGTGCGCGGCTTTGCCCGTGGCCTATTTTTGGCGCACGGAGGCCACCCACAAAGTCTCGGGCAATTCCGAGTCCGGCGGACGAACTTCGCCCACGCCCCCCACCAAGTCTATAGCCCACCCATTTTTTGGCCATTTTTCCGCTGGGGGGTTTTGGGATCCCGACCATCGGCCGCTAATTTTTGTGCGCGGCTTTGGCCGTGGCCTATTTTTGGCACACGGAGTCCACCCACAAAGTCTCGGGCCATTCCGAGTCCGGCGGACGAACTTCGCCCACGCCCCCCACCAAGGCTATAGCCCACCCGTTTTTTGGCGTTTTTTCCGCTGGTGGGTTTTGGAACCCCGACCTTCGGGCGCTAATTTTTGGGCGCGGCTGTGCCCGTTGCCTATTTTTGGCTCACGGAGGCCGCCCGCAAAGTCTCGGGCGATTCTAAGTCCGGAGGACGAACCATAACGCCCCACCAAGGCTATAGCCCACCCGTTTTTGGCCCATTTTTCCGCTGGGGGGTTTTGAGAGCAAGACCTTCGGCCGAGAATTTTTGTGCGGCTTTGCCATGGCCTATTTTTGGCGCACGGAGGTCACCCAGAAAGTCTCGGGCCATTCCGAGTCTGGCGGACAAACTCCGCCCACGCCCCCCACCAAGGCTATAGCCCACCCGTTTTTTGGCCATTTTTCCGCTGGTGGGTTTTGAAACCCTGACATTCGGGCGCTAATTTTTGGGCCGCCCGTGCCCATGGCCTATTTTTGGCACACGGAGGCCGCCCGCAAAGTCTCGGGCCATTCCGAGTCCGGCGGACGAACTTCGCCCACGCCCCCCACCGAGGCTATAGCCCACCCGTTTTTTGGCCATTTTTCCGCTGCGGGGTTTTGGCAACCCCGGCCTTCGGGCGCTAATTTTTCGGAGCGGCTGTGCACCTGGCCTATTTTTGGCACACGGAGGCCGCGCGCAAAGTCTCGGGACATTCCGAGTCCGGCGGACGAACTTCGCCCACGCCCCCCACCAATGCTATAGCCCACACGTTTTTTGGCCATTTTTCCGCTGGGGGGTTTTGGCACCCCGACCTTCGGGCGCTAATTTTTGGGCGCGGCTGTCCCCGTGGCCTATTTTTTGCTCACGGAGGCCGCCCGCAACGTCTCCGGCCATTCCGAGTCCGGCGGACGAACTGCGCCCACGCCCCCCACCAGGGCTATAGCCCAACCGTTTTTTGGCCATTTTTCCGCTGGGGTTTTTTGGCACCCCGGCCTTCGGGCGCTAATTTTTGGGCGCGTCAGTCCCCGTGGCCTATTTTTGGTACACGGAGGCTGCCCGCAAAGTCTCGGGCCATTCTGAGTTCGGAGAACGAACTTCGCCAACGCCCCCCACCAAGGCTATAGCCCACCCGTTTTTTGGCCATTTTTCCGCTGGGGGGTTTTGGGATCCCGACCTTCGGCTGCTAATTTTTGTGCGCGGCTTTGCCCGTGGCCTATTTTTGGCGCACCGAGGCAACCCGCAAAGTCTCGGACCATTCCCAGTCCGGCAGACGAACATCGCCCACGCCCCCCACCAAGGCTATAGCCCACCCGTTATTTGGCCATTTTTCCGCAGGGGGGTTTTGGGATCCCGACCTTCGGCCGCTAATTTTTGGGTCGCGGCTTTGCCCGTGGCCTATTTTTGGCGCACGGAGGCCACCCACAAAGTCTCGGGCCATTCGGAGTCAGTCGCACTACCCTCGGCCACGCCCCCCGCCAAGGCTATAGCCCACCCGTTTTTTGGCCATTTTTCCGCTGGTGGGTTTTGGAACCCCGACCTTCGGGCGCTAATTTTTGGGCACGGCTGTACCCGTGGCCTATTTTTGGCACACGGTGGCCGCCCGCAAAGTCTCGGGCCATTCTGAGTCCGGAGGACGAACTTCGCCGACGCCCCCCACCAAGGCTATAGCCCACCCGTTTTTTGGCCATTTTTCCGCTGGGGGGTTTTGGGATCCCGACCTTCGGCCGCTAATTTTTGTGCTCGGCTTTGGCCGTCGCCTATTTTTGGTGCACGGAGGACACCCACAAAGTCTCGGGCCATTCCGAGTCTGGCGGACGAACTTCGCCCACGCCCCCCACCAGGGCTATAGCCCACCCGTTTTGTGGCCATTTTTCCACAGGTGGGTTTTGGAACCCCGACCTTCGGGCGCTAATTTTTGGGCGTGGCTGTGCCCGTGGCCTATTTCTGGCACACAGAGGCCACCCACAAAGTTTCAGGCCATTCCGAGTCCGGCGGACGAACTCTGCCCACGCCCCCCACCAAGGCTATAGCCCACCCGTTTTTTGGCCATTTTTCCGCTGGGGGGTTTTGGCACCCCAACCTTCGGGCACTAATTTTTGTACGCGGCTGTGCCCATGGCCTATTTCTGGCACACAAAGGCCACCCACAAAGTCTCAGTCCATTCCGAGTCCGGCGGACGAACTCTGCCCACGCCCCCCACCAAGGCTATAGCCCACCCGTTTTTTGGCCATTTTTCCGCTGGGGGGTTTTGGCACCCCGGCCTTCGGGCGCTAATTTTTGATCGATTCTGTCCCCGTGGCCTATTTTTGGCACACGGAGGCCATCCACAAAGTCTCGGGCCATTCCGAGTCAGGCGGACGAACTTCGCCAACGCCCCCCACCAAGGCTATAGCCCACCCGTTTTTTGGCCATTTTTCCGCTGGTGGGTTTTGGAACCCCGACCTTCGGGCGCTAATTTTTGGGCGCGGCTGTTCCCGTGGCCTATTTTTGGCACATGGAGGCCGCCCGCAAAGTCTCGGGCCAATCTGAGTCCGGAGGACGAACTTCGCCAACGCCCCCCGCCAAGGGTACAGCCCACCCGTTTTTTGGCCATTTTTCCGCTGGAGGGTTTTGGGATCCCGACCTTCGGCCGCTAATTTTTGTGCGCGGTTTTGCCCGTGGCCTATTTTTGGCGCACGGAGGCCACCCACAAAGTCTCGGGCCATTCCGAGTCCCGCGGACGAACTTCGCCCGCACCCCCCACCAAGGCTATAGCCCACCCGTTTTTTGGCCATTTTTCCGCTGGGGGGTTTTGGCACCCCAACCTTCGGGCACTAATTTTTGTACGCGGCTGTGCCCATGGCCTATTTCTGGCACACAAAGGCCACCCACAAAGTCTCAGTCCATTCCGAGTCCGGCGGACGAACTCTGCCCACGCCCCCCACCAAGGCTATAGCCCACCCGTTTTTTGGCCATTTTTCCGCTGGTGGGATTTTGTACCCCGACCTTCGGGTGCTAATTTTTGGGCGCGGCAGTGCCCGTGGCCTATTTTTGGCAGACGGAGGCCACCCGCAAAGTCTCGGGACATTCCGAGTCCGGCAGACGAACTTCGCCCACGCCCCCCACCAAGGCTATAGCCCATACGTTTTTTGGCCATTTTTCCGCTGGGGTGTTTTTGCACCCCGACCATCGGGCGCTAATTTTTGGGCGCGGCTATGGCCGTGGCTAATTTTTGGCACACGGAGGCCGCCCGCAAAGCCTCGGGCCATTCTGAGTCCGGAGGACGAACTTCGCCAACGCCCCCCACCAAGGCTATAGCCCACCCGTTTTTTGGCCATTTTTTCCGCTGGGGGGTTTTGGGATCCCGACCTTCGGCCGCTAATTTTTGTGCGCGGCTTTGACCGTGGCCTATTTTTGGCGCACGGAGGCCACCCACAAAGTCTCGGGCCATTCCGAGTCCGGCGGACGAACTTCGCCCACGCCCCCCACCAAGGCTATAGCCCACCCGTTTTTTGGCCATTTTTCCGCTGGGGGGTTTTGGGATCCCGACCTTCGGCCGCTAATTTTTGTGCGCGGCTTTGGCCGTGGCCTATTTTTGGCACACGGAGTCCACCCACAAAGTCTCGGGCCATTCCGAGTCCGGCGGACGAACTTCGCCCACGCCCCCCACAAAGGCTATAGCCCACCTGTTTTTTGGCGTTTTTTCCGCTGGTGGGTTTTGGAACCCCGACCTTCGGGCGCTAATTTTTGGGCGCGGCTGTGCCCGTTTCCTATTTTTGGCACACGGAGGCCGCCCGCAAAGTCTCGGGCGATTCTAAGTCTGGAGGACGAACTTCGCAAACGCCCCCCACCAAGGCTATAGCCCACCCGTTTTTGGCCCATTTTTCCGCTAGGGGGTTTTGGGATCACGACCTTCGGCCGTGAATTTTTGTGCACGGCTTTGCCCGTGGCCTATTTTTGGCGCACGGAGGTCACCCAGAAAGTCTCGGGCCATTCCGAGTCTGGCGGACAAACTCCGCCCACGCCCCCCACCAAGGCTATAGCCCACCCGTTTTTTGGCCATTTTTCCGCTGGTGGGTTTTGAAACCCCGACCTTCGGGCGCTAATTTTTGGGCCGCCCGTGCCCATGGCCTATTTTTGGCACACGGAGGCCGCCCGCAAAGTCTCGGGCCATTCCGAGTCCGGCGGACGAACCTCGCCCACGCCCCCCACCAAGGCTATGGCCCACCCGTTTTTTGGCCATTTTTCCGCTGGGGGGATTTGGTACCGCGGCCTTCGGACGCTAATTTTTGGGCGCGTCTGTCCCCGTGGCCTATTTTTGGCACACGGAGGCCACTGGCAAAGTCTCAGGCCATTCCGAGTCCGGCGGACGAACTTCACCCACGCCCCCCACCAAGGCTATAGCCCACCCGTTTTTTGGCCATTTTTCCGCTGGGGGGTTTTGGTACCCCGACCTTCGGGCACTAATTTTTGGGCGCGGCTGTGCCCGTGGCATATTTTTGGACCACGGGGGCCGCCCGCAAAGTCTTGGGCCTATCTGAGTCCGGAGGACGAACTTCGCCCACGCCCCCCACCAAGGCTATAGCCCAACCATTTTTTGGCCATTTTTCCGCTGGTGGGTTTTGGAACCCCGACCTTCGGGCGATAATTTTTGGGCGCGGCTGTGCCCGTGGCCTATTTTTGGCACACGGAGGCCGCCCGCAAAGTCTCGGGCCATTCTGAGTCCGGCGGACGAACTTCGCCCACGCCCCCCACCAAGGCTATAGCCCACCCGTTTTTTGGCCATTTCTCCGCTGGGGGGTTTTGGTATCCCGACCTTCGGCGGCTAATTTTTGTGCACGGCTTTGCCCGTGGCCTATTTTTGGCGCACGGAGGCCGCCCGCAAAGTCTCGGGCCATTCTGAGTCCGGCGGACGAACTTCGCCAACGGCCCCCACCAAGGCTATAGCCCACCCGTTTTTTGGCCATTTCTCCGCTGGGGGGTTTTGGGATCCCGACCTTCGGACGCTAGTTTTTGTGCGCGGCTTTGCCCGTGGCCTATTTTTGGCACACGGAGGCCAACCAGAAAGTCTAGGGCCATTCCGAGTCTGGCGGACGAACTCCGCCCACGCCCCCCACCAAGGCTATAGCCCACCCGTTTTTTGGCCATTTTTCCGCTGGGGGGTTTTGGCACCCCGACCTTCGGGCGGTAATTTTTGGGCGCGGCTTTGCCCGTGGCCTATTTTTGGCACACGGAGGCCAACCAGAAAGTCTAGGGCCATTCCGAGTCTGGCGGATGAACTCCGCCCACGCCCCCCACCAAGGCTATAGCCCACTCGTTTTTTGGCCATTTTTCCGCTGGGGGGTTTTGGCACCCGACCTTCAAGGTAATTTTGGGCGTGGCTGTGTCCGTGGCCTATTTTTGGCACAGGCCGCCACGAAAGTCTCGGGCCATTCCGAGTCTGGCGGACGAACTTCGCCCACGCCCCCCACCAAGGCTATAGCCCACTCGTTTTTTGGCCATTTTTCCGCTGGGGGGTTTTGGCACCCCGACCTTCTGGCACCAATTTTTGGGCGCGGCTATGGCCGTGGTCTATTTATGGCGCACGGATGCCGCCCGCAAAGTCTCGGGCCTTTCCGAGTCCGGCGGACGAACTTCGCCCAAGACCCCCACCAAGGCTATAGCCCACTCGTTTTTGGCCATTTTTCCGCTAGGGGTTTTGGCACCCCGACCTTCGGGAGCTAATTTTTGGGCGCGGCTGCGCCCGTGGCCTATTTTTGGCGCACGGATGCCACCCACAATGTCTCGGGCCATTCCGAGTCCGGCGGACGAACTTCGCCCACGTCCCCCACCAAGGCTATAGCCCACCCGTTTTTTGGCCATTTTTCCGCTGGTGGGTTTTGGAACCCCGACCTTCGGGCACTATTTTTTGGCCGCGGCTGTGCCCGTGGCCTATTTTTGGCACACGGAGGCCGCCCGCAAAGTCTCGGGCCATTCTGAGTCCGGCGGACGAACTTCGCCCACGCCCCCCACCAAGTCTATATAGCCCACCCGTTTTTTGGAAATTTCTCCGCTGGGGGGTTTTGGGATCCCGACCTTCGGCCGATAATTTTTGTGCGCGGCTTTGCCCGTGGCCTATTTTTGGTGCACGGAGGCCACCCAGAAATTCTCGGGCCATTCCGAGTCCGGCGGACGAACTTCGCGCATGCCCCCCACCAAGGCTATAGCCCACTCGTTTTTTGGCCATTTTTCCGCTAGGGGGTTTTGGCACCCCGACCTTCGGGAGCGAATTTTTGGGCGCGGCTGCGCCCGTGGCCTATTTTTGGCGCACGGATGCCACCCACAATGTCTCGGGCCATTCTGAGTCCGGCGGACGAACTTCGCCCACGCCCCCCACCAAGGCTATAGCCCACCCGTTTTTTGGCCATTTCTCCGCTGGGGGGTTTTGGTATCCCGACCTTCGGCGGCTAATTTTTGTGCACGGCTTTGCCCGTGGCCTATTTTTGGCACACGGAGGCCGCCCACAAAGTCTCGGGCCAATGTGAGTCCGCGGGACGGAATTCGCAAACGGCCCCCACCAAGGCTATCGCCCACCCGTTTTTTGGCCATTTCTCCGCTGGGGGGTTTTGGGATCCCGACCTTCGGACGCTAGTTTTTGTGCGCGGCTTTGCCCGTGGCCTATTTTTGGCACACGGAGGCCAACCAGAAAGTCTAGGGCCATTCCGAGTCTGGCGGACGAACTCCGCCCACGCCCCCCACCAAGGCTATAGCCCACCCGTTTTTTGGCCATTTTTCCGCTGGGGGGTTTTGGCACCCCGACCTTCGGGCGGTAATTTTTGGGCGCGGCTTTGCCCGTGGCCTATTTTTGGCACACGGAGGCCAACCAGAAAGTCTAGGGCCATTCCGAGTCTGGCGGATGAACTCCGCCCACGCCCCCCACCAAGGCTATAGCCCACCCGTTTTTTGGCCATTTTTCCGCTGGGGGGTTTTGGCACCCCGACCTTCGGGCGGTAATTTTTGGGCGTGGCTGTGTCCGTGGCCTATTTTTGGCACACGGAGGCCGCCACCAAAGTCTCGGGCCATTCCGAGTCCGGCGGACGAACTTCGCCCACGCCCCCCACCAAGGCTATAGCCCACTCGTTTTTTGGCCATTTTTCCGCTGGGGGGTTTTGGCACCCCGACCTTCTGGCACCAATTTTTGGGCGCGGCTATGGCCGTGGTCTATTTATGGCGCACGGAGGCCGCCCGCAAAGTCTCGGGCCATTCCGAGTCCGGCGGACGAACTTCGCGCATGCCCCCCACCAAGGCTATAGCCCACTCGTTTTTTGGCCATTTTTCCGCTAGGGGGTTTTGGCACCCCGACCTTCGGGAGCTAATTTTTGGGCGCGGCTGCGCCCGTGGCCTATTTTTGGCACACGGATGCCACCCACAATGTCTCGGGCCATTCCGAGTCCGGCGGACGAACTTCGCCCACGTCCCCCACCAAGGCTATAGCCCACCCGTTTTTTGGCCATTTTTCCGCTGGTGGGTTTTGGAACCCCGACCTTCGGGCACTATTTTTTGGCCGCGGCTGTGCCCGTGGCCTATTTTTGGCACACGGAGGCCGCCCGCAAAGTCTCGGGCCATTCTGAGTCCGGCGGACGAACTTCGCCCACGCCCCCCACCAAGTCTATAGCCCACCCGTTTTTTGGAAATTTCTCCGCTGGGGGGTTTTCGGATCCCGACCTTCGGCCGCTAATTTTTGTGCGCGACTTTGCCCGTGGCCTATTTTTGGTGCACGGAGGCCACCCACAAATTCTCGGGCCATTCCGAATCCGGCGGACGAACTTCGCCCACGCCCCCCACCAAGGCTATAGCCCACCCGTTTTTTGGCGTTTTTTCCGCTGGTGGGTTTTGGAACCCCGACCTTCGGGCGCTAATTTTTGGGTGCGGCTATGCCCGTGGCCTATTTTTGGCACACGGAGGCCGCCCGCAAAGTGTCGGGCCATTCTAAGTCCGGAGGACGAACTTCGCCAACGCCCCCCACCAAGGCTATAGCCCACCCGTTTTTGGGCCATTTTTCCGCTGGGGGGTTTTGGGATCCCGACCTTCGGGTGCTAATTTTTGTGCGCGGCTTTGCCCGTGCCCTATCTTTGGCACACGGAGGCCACCCACATAGTCTTGGGGCATTCCGAGTCCGGCGGACGAACTTCGCCCACGCCCCCCACCAAGGCTATAGCCCACCCGTTTTTTGGCCATTTTTTCGCTGGTGGGTTTTGGAACCCCGACCTTCGGGCGCTAATTTTTGGGTGCGGCCGTGCCCGTGGCCTATTTTTGGCACACGGAGGCTGCCCGCAAAGTCTCGGGCCATTCCGAGTCCGGCGGACGAACCTCGCCCACGCCCCCCACCAAGGCTATAGCCCACCCGTTTTTTGGCCATTTTTCCGCTGGTGGGTTTTGGAACCCCGACCTTCGGGCACTAATTTTTGGGCGCCGCCATGCCCGTGGCCTATTTTTGGCACACGGAGGCTGCCCGCAAAGTCTCGGGCCATTCCGAGTCCGGCGGACGAACCTCGCCCACGCCCCCCACCAAGGCTATAGCCCACCCGTTTTTTGGCCATTTCTCCGCTAGGGGGTTTTGGCACCCCGACCTTCGGGCGGTAATTTTTGGGCGCGGCTGCTCCCGTGGCCTATTTTTGGCGCACGGATGCCACCCACAATGTCTCGGGCCATTCCGAGTCCGGCGGACGAACTTCGCCCACGTCCCCCACCAAGCTATAGCCCACCCGTTTTTTGGCCATTTTTCCGCTGGTGGGTTTTGGAACCCCGACCTTCGGGCACTAATTTTTGGCCGCGGCTGTGCCCGTGGCCTATTTTTGGCGCACGGAGGCCACCCACAAATTCTCGGGCCATTCCGAGTCTGGCGGACGAACTCCGCCGACGCCCCCCACCAAGGCTATAGCCCACCCGTTTTTTCGCCATTTTTCCGCTGGGGGGTTTTGGCATCCGACCTTCGGGTGCTAATTTTTGTGCGCGGCTTTGCCCGTGGCCTATCTTTGGCACACGGAGGCCACCCAAAATGTCTCGGACCATTCCGAGTCCGGCGGACGAACTTCGCCCACGCCCCCCACCAAGGCTATAGCCCACCCGTTTTTTGGCCATTTTTCCGCTGGTGGGTTTTGGCACCCCGACCTTCGGGTGCTAATTTTTGTGCGCGGCTTTGCCCGTGCCCGTGGCCTATTTTTGGCACACAGAGGCCGCCCGCAAAGTCTCGGGCCATTCTGAGTCCGGAGGACGAACTTCGCCCACGCCCCCCACCAAGGCTATAGCCCACCCGTTGTTTCGCCATTTTTCCGCTGGGGTGTCTTGGCATCCGACCTTCGGGTGCTAATTTTTGTGCGCGGCTTTGCCCGTGCCCTATCTTTGGCACACGGAGGCCACCCACATAGTCTTGGGCCATTCCGAGTCCGGCGGACGAACTTCGCCCACGCCCCCCACCAAGGCTATAGCCCACCCGTTTTTTGGCCATTTTTTCGCTGGTGGGTTTTGGAACCCCGACCTTCGGGCACTAATTTTTGGGTGCGGCCGTGCCCGTGGCCTATTTTTGGCACACGGAGGCTGCCGGCAAAGTCTCGGGCCATTCCGAGTCCGGCGGACGAACCTCGCCCAAGCCCCCCACCAAGGCTATAGCCCACCCGTTTTTTGGCCATTTTTCCGCTGGTGGGTTTTGGAACCCCGACCTTCGGGCGCTAATTTTTGGGCGCGGCCATGTCCGTGGCCTATTTTTGGCACACGGAGGCTGCCCGCAAAGACTCGGGCCATTCCGAGTCCGGCGGACGAACCTCGCCCACGCCCCCCACCAAGGCTATAGCCCACCCGTTTTTTGGCCATTTCTCCGCTGGGGGGTTTTGGGATCCCGACCTTCGGCCGCTAATTTTTGTGCGCGGCTTTGCCCGTGGCCTATTTTTGGCACACGTAGGCCACCCAGAAAGTCTCGGGCCATTCCGAGTATGGCGGACGAACTCCGCCCACGCCCCCCACCAAGGCTATAGCCCACCCGTTTTTTGGCCATTTTTCCGCTGGTGGGTTTTGGCACCCCGACCTTCGGGCGCTAATTTTTGGGTGCGGCTGTGTCCGTGGCCTATTTTTGGTACACGGAGGACGCCCGCAAAGTCTCGGGCCATTCCGAGTCCGGCGGACGAACTTCGCGCACGCCCCCCACCAAGGCTATAGCCCACACGTTTTTTGGCCATTTTTCCGCAGGGGGGTTTTGGCACCCAGACCATCGGGCGCTAATTTTTTAGCGCGGCTATGCCCGTGGCCATTTTTTGGCACACGGAGGCCGCCCGCAAAGTCTCTGGCCATTCCGAGTGCGGAGGACGAACTTCGCCCACGCCCCCCACCAAGGCTATAGCCTACCCGTTTTTTCGCCATTTTTCCGCTGGGGGGTTTTGGCATCCGACCTTCGGGTACTAATTTTTGTGCGCGGCTTTGCCCGTGCCCTATCTTTGGCACACGGAGGCCACCCACATAGTCTCGGGCCATTCCGAGTCCGGCGGACGAACTTCGCCCACGCCCCCCACCAAGGCTATAGCCCACCCGTTTTTTGGCCATTTTTTCGCTGGTGGGTTTTGGAACCCCGACCTTCGGGCGGTAATTTTTGGGCGCGGCTTTGCCCGTGGCCAATTTTTGGCACACGGAGGCCAACCAGAAAGTCTAGGGCCATTCCGAGTCTGGCGGATGAACTCCGCCCACGCCCCCCACCAAGGCTTTAGCCCACCCGTTTTTTGGCCATTTTTCCGCTGGGGGGTTTTGGCACCCCGACCTTCGGGCGGTAATTTTTGGGCGTGGCTGTGTCCGTGGCCTATATTTGGCACACGGAGGCCGCCACCAAAGTCTCGGGCCATTCCGAGTCCGGCGGACGAACTTCGCCCACGCCCCCCACCAAGGCTATAGCCCACTCGTTTTTTGGCCATTTTTCCGCTGGGGGATTTTGGCACCCCGACCTTCTGTCGCCAATTTTTGGGCGTGGCTATGGCCGTGGTCTATTTATGGCACACGGAGGCCGCCCGCAAAGTCTCGGGCCATTCCGAGTCCGGCGGACGAACTTCGCGCATGCCCCCCACCAAGGCTATAGCCCACCCGTTTTTTGGCCATTTTTCCACTAGGGGGTTTTGGCACCCCGACCTTCGGGCGCTAATTTTTGGGCGCGGCTGCGTCCGTGGCCTATTTTTGGCGCACGGAGGCCACCCACAAATTCTCGGGCCATTCTGAGTCTGGCGGACAAACTCCGCCGACGCACCCACCAAGGCTATAGCCCACCCGTTTTTTCGCCATTTTTCCGCTGGGGGGTTTTGGCATCCGACCTTCGGGTGCTAATTTTTGTGCGCGGCTTTGCCCGTGGCCTATCTTTGGCACACGGAGGCCACCCAAAAAGTCTCGGACCATTCCGAGTCCGGCGGACGAACTTCGCCCACACCCCCCACCAAGGCTAATGCCCACACGTTTTTTGGCCATTTTTCCACTGGGGGGTTTTGGCAACCCCGGCCTTCGGTCGCTAATTTTCTAGCGCGGTTTTGCCCCTGGCCTATTTTTGGCACACGGAGGCCACCCGCAAAGTCTCGGGCCATTCTGAGTCCGGCGGACGAACTTCGCCCACGCCCCCCACCAAGGCTATAGCCCACCCGTTTTTTGGCCATTTTTCCACTGGGGGGTTTTGGCAACCCCGGCCTTCGGTCGCTAATTTTCTAGCGCGGTTTTGCCCCTGGCCTATTTTTGGCACACGGAGGACACCCACAAAGTCTCGGGCCATTCCGAGTCCGGCGGACGAACTTCGCCCACGCCCCCCACCAAGGCTATAGCCCACCCGTTTTTTGGCCTTTTTTCCGCTGGTGGGTTTTGGAACCCCGACCTTCGGGCGCTAATTTTTGGGCGCGGCTTTGCCCGTGGCCTATCTTTGGCACACGGAGGCCACCCAAAAAGTCTCGGGCCATTCCGAGTCCGGCGGACGAACTTTGCCCACGCCCCCCACCAAGGCTATAGCCCACCCGTTTTTTGGCCATTTTTCGGCTGGTGGGTTTTGGAACCCCGACCTTCGGGCACTAATTTTTGGGCGCGGCCGTGCCCGTGGCCTATTTTTTGCACACGGAGGCTGCCCGCAAAGTCTCGGGCCATTCCGAGTCCGGCGGACGAACCTCGCCCACGCCCCCCACCAAGGCTATAGCCCACCCGTTTTTTGGCCATTTTTCCGCGGGTGGGTTTTGGCACCCCGACCTTCGGGCGCTAATTTTTGGGCGCGGCTGTGGCCGTGGCCTATTTTTGGCACACGGAGGCCGGCCGCAAAGTCTCGGGCCATTCCGAGTCCGGCGGACGAACTTCGCCCACACCCTCCACCAAGGCTATAGCCCACACATTTTTTGTCCATTTTTCCGCAGGGGGGTTTTGGCACCCCAACCATCGGGCGCTAATTTTTTAGCGTGGCTATGCCCGTGGCCATTTTTTGGCACACGGAGGCCACCCACAAAGTCTCGCGCCATTCTGAGTCCGGAGGACGAACTTCGCCCACGCCCCCCACCAAGGCTTAGCCCACCCGTTTTTTGGCCATTTTTCCGCTGGTGGGTTTTGGTACCCCGACCATCGGGCGCTAATTTTTGGGCGCGGCTATGCCCGTGGCCAATTTTTGGCACACGGAGGCCGCCCGCAAAGTCTCGGGCCATTCTGAGTCCGGAGGACGAACTTCGCCAACGCCCCCCACCAAGGTTATAGCCCACCCGTTTTTTGGCCATTTTTCCACCGGGGGGTTTTGGGATCCCGACCTTCGGCCACTAATTTTTGTGTGCGGCTTTGTCCGTGGCCTATTTTTGGCGCACAGAGGCCACCCGCAAAGTCTCGGGCCATGCCGAGTCCGGCGGATGAACTTCGCCCACGCCCTCCACCTAGGCTATAGCCCATACGTTTTTTGGCCATTTTTCCGCAGGGGGGTTTTTGCACCCTGACCATCGGGCACTAATTTTTGAGCGCGGCTATGCCCGTGGCCATTTTTTGGCACACGGAGGTCGCCCGCAAAGTCTCGGGCCATTCTGAGTCCGGAGGACGAACTTCGCCAACGCCCCCCACCAAGGCTATAGCCCACCCGTTTTTTGGCCATTTTTCCGCTGGTGGGTTTTGGAACCCCGACCTTCGGGCGCTAATTTTTGGGCGCGGCCGTGCCCGTGGCCTATTTTTGGCAAACGGAGGCTGCCCGCAATGTCTCGGGCCATTCCGAGTCCGGCGGCCGAACCTCGCCCACGCCCCCCACCAAGGCTATAGCCCACCCGTTTTTTTGCCATTTTTCCGCTGGTGGGTTTTGGAACCCCGACCATCGGGCGCTAATTTTTGGGCGCGGCTATGCCCGTGGCCAATTTTTGGCACACGGAGGCCGCCCGCAAAGTCTCGGGCCATTCTGAGTCCGGAGGACGAACTTCGCCAACGCCCCCCACCAAGGCTATAGCCCACCCGTTTTTTGGCCATTTTTCCGCTGGTGGGTTTTGGAACCCCGACCTTCGGGCGCTAATTTTTGGGCGCGGCCATGCCCGTGGCCTATTTTTGGCAAACGGAGGCTGCCCGCAAAGTCTCGGGCCATTCCGAGTCCGGCGGCCGAACCTCGCCCACGCCCCCCACCAAGGCTATAGCCCACCCGTTTTTTGGCCATTTTTCCGCTGGTGGGTTTTGGAACCCCGACCTTCGGGCGCTAATCTCGTCGCGCGTGCCCGTGGCCTATTTTTGGCAAACGGAGGCTGCCCGCAAAGTCTCGGGCCATTCCGAGTCCGGCGGACGAACCTCGCCCACGCCCCCCACCAAGGCTATAGCCCACCCGTTTTTTGGCCATTTCTCCGCTGGGGGGTTTTGGGATCCCGACCTTCGGCCGCTAATTTTTGTGCGCGGCTTTGCCCGTGGCCTATTTTTAGCACACGGAGGCCACCCAGAAAGTCTCGGGCCTTTCCGAGTCTGGCGGACGAACTCCGCCCACGCCCCCCTCCAAGGCTATAGCCCACCCGTTTTTTGGCCATTTTTCCACTGGTGGGTTTTGGCACCCCGACCTTCGGGCGCTAATTTTTGGGCGTGGCTGTGTCCGTGGCCTATTTTTGGCACACGGAGGCCACCAGCAATGTCTCGGGCCATTCCGAGCCCGGCGGACGAACTTCGCCCACGCCCCCCACCAAGGCTATAGCCCACTCGTTTTTTGGCCATTTTTCCGCTGGGGGGTTTTGGCACCCCGACCGTCTGGCCCCAATTTTTGGGCGCGGCTATGGCCGTGGTCTATTTATGGCACACGAAGACCACCCACAAAGTCTCGGGCCATTCCGAGTCCGGCGGACGAACTTCGCCCACCCCCCCCACCAAGGCTATAGCCCACCCGTTTTTTCGCCATTTTTCCGCTGGTGGGTTTTGGCACCCCGACCTTCGGGCGCTAATTTTTGGGCGCGGCTTTGTCCGTGGCCTATTTTTGGCACATGGAGGCCGCCCGTAAAGTCTCGGGCCATTCCGAGTCCGGCGAACGAACTTCGCCCACACCCCCCACCAAGGCTATAGCCCACACGTTTTTTGGCCATTTTTCCGCAGGGGGGTTTTGGCACCCCGACCATCGGGCGCTAATTTTTTAGCGCGGCTATGCCTGTGGCCGTTTTTTGGCACACGGAGGCCGCCCGCAAAGTCTCGGGCCATTCTGAGTCCGGAGGACGAACTTCGCCAACGCCCCCCACCAAGGCTATAGCCCACCTGTTTTTTCGCCATTTTTCCGCTGGGGGGTTTTGGCATCCGACGTTCGGGTGCTAATTTTTATGCGCGGCTTTTCCCGTGGCCTATTTTCGGCACACAGAGGCCGTCCGCAAATTCTCGGGCCAATTCGAGTCCGGCGGACGAACTTCGCCCACACCCCCCACCAAGCCTAATGCCCACACGTTTTTTGGCCATTTTTCCGCAGGGGGGTTTTGGCACCCTGACCATCGGGCGCTAATTTTGGAGCGCGGCTATGCCCGTGGCCATTTTTTGGCACACGGAGGTCGCCCGCAAAGTCTCGGGCAATTCTGAGTCCGGAGGACGAACTTCGCCAACGCCCCCCACCAAGGCTATAGCCCACCCGTTTTTTGGCCATTTTTCCGCTGGGGGGTTTTGGCACCCCGACCTTCGGGCGCTAATTTTTGGGCGCGGCTGTGCCCGTGGCCTATTTTTGGCACACGGAGGCCGGCCGCAAAGTCTCGGGCCATTCCGAGTCCGGCAGACGAACTTCGCCCACACCCTCCACCAAGGCTATAGCCCACACGTTTTTTGGCCATTTTTCCGCAGGGGGGTTTTGGCACCCCGACCATCGGGCGCTAATTTTTTAGCGTGGCTATTTTTTTGGCACACGGAGGCCACCCACAAAGTCTCGGGCCATTTTCAGTCCGGAGGACGAACTTCGCCAACGCCCCCCACCAAGGCTATAGCCCACCCGTTTTTTGGACATTTTTCCGCTGGTGGGTTTTGGCACCCCGACCTTCGGGCGCTAATTTTTGGGCACGGCTGTGCCCGTGGCCTATTTTTGGCACACGGAGGCCGCCCGCAAAGTCTCGGACCGTTCCGAGTCCGGCGGACGAACTTCGCCCACGCCCCCCACCAAGGCTATAGCCCACCCGTTTTTTGGCCATTTTTCCGATGGTGGGTTTTGGAACCCCGAACTTTGGGCACGGCCATGCCCGTGGCCTATTTTTGGCACACGGAGGCCGCCCGCAAAGTCTCGGGCCATTCTGAGTCTGGCGGACGAACTTCGGCCACGCCCCCCACCAAGGCTATAGCCCACCCGCTTTTTGGCCATTTTTCCGCTGGTGGGTTTTGGAACCCCGACCTTCGGGCGCTAATTTTTGGGCGCGGCTTTGCCCGTGGCCTATCTTTGGCACACGGAGGCCACCCAAAAAGTCTCGGGCCATTCCGAGTCCGGCGGACGAACTTTGCCCACGCCCCCCACCAAGGCTATAGCCCACCCGTTTTTTGGCCATTTTTCCGCTGGTCGGTTTTGGCACCCCGACCATCGGGCGCTAATTTTTTAGCGCGGCTATGCCTGTGGCCATTTTTTGGCACACGGAGGCCGCCCGCAAAGTCTCGGGCCATTCTGAGTCCGGAGGACGAACTTCGCCCACGCCCCCCACCAAGGCTATAGCCCACCCGTTTTTTCGCCATTTTTCCGCTGGGGAGTTTTGGCATCCGACGTTCGGGTGCTAATTTTTGTGCGCGGCTTTGCCCGTGGCCTTTTTTTCGCACACGGAGGCCGCCCGCAAATTCTCGGGCCAATCCGAGTCCGGCGGACGAACTTCGCCCACACCCCCCACCAAGGCTATAGCCCACACGTTTTTTGGCCATTTTTCCGCTGGTGGGTTTTGGAACCCCGACCTTCGGGCACTAATTTTTGGGAGCGGCCGTGCCCGTGGCCTATTTTTTGCACACGGAGGCTGCCCGCAAAGTCTCGGGCCATTCCGAGTCCGGCGGACGAACCTCGCCCACGCCCCCCACCAAGGCTATAGCCCACCCGTTTTTTGGCCATTTTTCCGCTGGGGGGTTTTGGCACCCCGACCTTCGGGCGCTAATTTTTGGGCGCGGCTGTGCCCGTGGCCTATTTTTGGCACACGGAGGCCGCCCGCAAAGTCTCGGGCCATTCCGAGTCCGGCGGACGAACTTCGCCCACACCCCCCACCAAGGCTATAGCCCACACGTTTTTTGGCCATTTTTCCGCAGGGGGGTTTTGGCACCCCGACCATCGGGCGCTAATTTTTTAGCGTGGCTATGCCCGTGGCCATTTTTTGGCACACGGAGGCCACCCACAAAGTCTCGGGCCATTCTGAGTCCGGAGGACGAACTTCGCCCACGCCCCCCACCGAGGCTATAGCCCACCCGTTTTTTGGCCATTTTTCCGCTGGTGGATTTTGGTACCCCGACCTTCGGGCACTAATTTTTGGGCGCGGCTGTGCCCGTGGCCTATTTTTGGCACACGGAGGCCGCCCGCAAATTCTCGGGCCAATCCGAGTCCGGCGGACGAACTTCGCCCACACCCCCCACCAAGGCTATAGCCCACACGTTTTTTGGCCATTTTTCCGCAGGGGGGTTTTGGCACCCTGACCATCGGGCGCTAATTTTTTAGCGCGGCTATGCCCGTGGCCATTTTTTGGCACACGGAGGTCGCCCGCAAAGTCTCGGGCCATTCTGAGTCCGGAGGACGAACTTCGCCAACGCCCCCCACCAAGGCTATAGCCCACCCGTTTTTTGGACATTTTTCCGCTGGTGGGTTTTGGCACCCCGACCTTCGGGCGCTAATTTTTGGGCACGGCTGTGCCCGTGGCCTATTTTTGGCACACGGAGGCCGCCCGCAAAGTCTCGGACCGTTCCGAGTCCGGCGGACGAACTTCGCCCACGCCCCCCACCAAGGCTATAGCCCACCCGTTTTTTGGCCATTTTTCCGCTGGTGGGTTTTGGAACCCCGACCTTCGGGCGCGGCCGTGCTTGTGGCCTATTTTTGGCACACGGAGGCCGCCCGCAAAGTCTCGGGCCATTCTGAGTCCTGCGGACGAACTTCGCCCACGCCCCCCACCAAGGCTATAGCCCACCCGCTTTTTGGCCATTTTTCCACTGGGGGGTTGTGGCAACCCCGGCCTTCGGTCGCTAATTTTCTAGCGCGGTTTTGCCCCTGGCCTATTTTTGGCACACGGAGGCCACCCACAAAGTCTCGGGCCATTCCGAGTCCGGCGGACGAACTTCGCCCACGCCCCCCACCAAGTCTATAGCCCACCCGTTTTTTGGCCATTTTTCCGCTGGTGGGTTTTGGAACCCCGACCTTCGGGCGCGGCCGTGCCCGTGGCCTATTTTTGGTACACGGAGGCCGCCCGCAAAGTCTCGGGCCATTCTGAATCCGGCGGACGAACTTCGCCCACGCCCCCCACCAAGGCTATAGCCCACCCGCTTTTTGGCCATTTTTCCACTGGGGGGTTTTGGCAACCCCGGCGTTCGGTCGCTAATTTTCTAGCGCGGTTTTGCCCTGGCCTATTTTTGGCACACGGAGGCCAACCACAAAGTCTCGGGCCATTCCGAGTCCGGCGGACGAACTTCGCCCACGCCCCCCACCAAGGCTATAGCCCACCCGTTTTTTGGCCTTTTTTCCGCTGGTGGGTTTTGGAACCCCGACCTTCGGGCGCTAATTTTTGAGCGCGGCTATGCCCGTGGCCATTTTTTGGCACACGGAGGTCGCCCGCAAAGTCTCGGGCCATTCTGAGTCCGGAGGACGAACTTCGCCAACGCCCCCCACCAAGGCTATAGCCCATCCGTTTTTTGGCCATTTTTCCGCTGGTGGGTTTTGGCACCCGACCTTCGGGCGCTAATTTTTGGGCACGGCTGTGCCCGTGGCCTATTTTTGGCACACGGAGGCCGCCCGCAAAGTCTCGGACCGTTCCGAGTCCGGCGGACGAACTTCGCCCACGCCCCCCACCAAGGCTATAGCCGACCCGTTTTTTGGCCATTTTTCCGCTGGTGGGTTTTGGAACCCCGACCTTCGGGTGCGGCCGTGCCCGTGGCCTATTTTTGGTACACGGAGGCCGCCCGCAAAGTCTCGGGCCATCATGAGTCCGGCGGACGAACTTCGCCCACGCCCCCCACCAAGACTATTGCCCACCCGCTTTTTGGCCATTTTTCCACTGGGTGGTTTTGGCAACCCCGGCCTTCGGTCGCTAATTTTCTAGCGTGGTTTTTCCCCTGGGCTATTTTTGGCACACGGAGGCCACCCACAAAATCTCGGGCCATTCCGAGTCCGGCGGACGAACTTCGCCCACGCCCGCCACCAAGGCTATAGCCCACCAGTTTTTTGGCCTTTTTTCCGCTGGTGGGTTTTGGAACCCCGACCTTCGGGCGCTAATTTTTGGGCGCGGCTTTGCCCGTGGCTTATCTTTGGCACACGGAGGCCACCCAAAAAGTCTCGGGCCATTCCGAGTCCGGCGGACGAACTTTGCCCACGCCCCCCACCAAGGCTATAGCCCACCCATTTTTTGGCCATTTTTCCGTTGGTGGGTTTTGGTACCCCGACCTCGGGCGCTAATTTTTGGGCGTGGCTGTGCCCGTGGCCTATTTTTGGCACACGGAGGCCGCCCACAAAGTCTCGGGCCATTCCGAGTCCGGCGGACAAACCTCGCCCACGCCCCCCACCAAGGCTATAGCGCACCCGTTTTTTCGCCTTTTTTCCGCTGGTGGGTTTTGGTACCCCGACCTTCGGGCGCTGATTTTTGGGCGCGGCTTTGCCCGTGGCCTATTTTTGGCGCACGGAGGCCACCCGCAAAGTCTCGGGCCATGCCGAGTCCGGCGGACGAACTTCGCCCACGCCCTCCACCAAGGCTATAGCCCACACGTTTTTTGGCCATTTTTCCGCAGGGGGGGTTTGGCACCCTGACCATCGGGCGCTAATTTTTTAGCGCGGCTATGCCCGTGGCCATATTTTGGCACACGGAGGTCGCCTGCAAAGTCTCGGGCCATTATGAGTCCGGAGGACGAACTTCGCCAACGCCCCCCACCAAGGCTATAGCCCACCCGTTTTTTGGCCATTTTTCCGCTGGTGGGGTTCGGAACCCCGACCTTCGGGCGCTAATTTTTGGGCGCGGCCATTCCCGTGGCCTATTTTTGGCACACGGAGGCTGCCCGCAAAGTCTCGGGCCATTCCGAGTCCGGCGGACGAACCTCGCCCACGCCCCCAACCAAGGCTATAGCCCACCCGTTTTTTGGCCATTTTTCCGCTGGTGGGTTTTGGCACCCCGACCTTCGGGCGCTAATTTTTGGGAGCGGCTGGGTCCGTGGCCTATTTTTGGCACACGGAGGCCGCCCGCAAAGTCTCGGGCCATTCCGAGTCCGGCGGACGAACCTCGCCCACGCCCCCCACCAAGGTTATAGCCCACCCGTTTTTTGGCCATTTTTCCGCCGGGGGGTTTTGGGATCCCGACCTTCGGCCGCTAATTTTTGTGCACGGCTTTGCCCGTGGCCTATTTTTGGCGTAAGGAGGCCACCCACAAAGTCTCGGGCCATTCCGAGTCCGGCGGAGCCCCACGAAGGCTATAGCCCACCCGTTTTTTGGCCTTTTTTCCGCTGGTGCGTTTTGGTACCTCGACCTTCGGGCGCTAATTTTTGGGCGCGGCTTTGCCCGTGGCCTATTTTTGGCGCACGGAGGCCACCCGCAAAGTCTCGGGCCATGCCGAGTCCGGCGGACGAACTTCGCCCACGCCCTCCACCAAGGCTATAGCCCACACGTTTTTTGGCCATTTTTCCGCAGGGGGGGTTTGGCACCCTGACCATCGGGCGCTAATTTTTTAGCGCGGCTATGCCCGTGGCCATTTTTTGGCACACGGAGGTCGCCTGCAAAGTCTTGGGCCATTATGAGTCCGGAGGACGAACTTCGCCAACGCCCCCCACCAAGGCTATAGCCCACCCGTTTTTTGGCCATTTTTCCGCTGGTGGGGTTCGGAACCCCGACCTTCGGGGGCTAATTTTTGGGCGCGGCCATTCCCGTGGCCTATATTTGGCACACGGAGGCTGCCTGCAAAGTCTCGGGCCATTCCGAGTCCGGCGGACGAACCTCGCCCACGCCCCCAACCAAGGCTATAGCCCACCCGTTTTTTGGCCATTTTTCCGCTGGTGGGTTTTGGCACCCCGACCTTCGGGCGCTAATTTTTGGGAGCGGCTGGGTCCGTGGCCTATTTTTGGCACACGGAGGCCGCCCGCAAAGTCTCGGGCCATTCCGAGTCCGGCGGACGAACTTCGCCCACACCCTCCACCAAGCCTATAGCCCACACGTTTTTTGGCCATTTTTCCGCAGGGGGGTTTTGGCACCCCGACCATCGGGCGCTAATTTTTTAGCGTGGCTATGCCCGTGGCCATTTTTTGGCACACGGAGGCCACCCACAAAGTCTCGGGCCATTCTGAGTCCGGAGGACGAACTTCGCCCACGCCCCCCACCAAGGCTATAGCCCACCCGTTTTTTGGCCATTTTTCCGCTGGTGGGTTTTGGTACCCCGACCTTCGGGCGCTAATTTTTGGGCGCGGCTGTGCCCGTGGCCTATTTTTGGCACACGGAGGCCGCCCGCAAAGTCTCGGGCCATTCCGAGTCTGGCGGACGAACTTCGCCCACGCCCCCCACCAAGGCTACAGCCCACCCGTTTTTTGGCCATTTTTCCGATGGTGGGTTTTGGAACCCCGACCTTCGGGCGCGGCGGTGCCCGTAGCCTATTTTTAGCACACGGAGGCTGCCCGCAAAGTCTCGGGCCATTCTGAGTCCGGCGGACGAACTTCGCCCACGCCCCCCACCAAGGCTATAGCCCACCCGTTTTTTGGCAATTTTTCCGCTGGGGGGTTTTGGCAACCCCGGCCTTCGGTCGCTAATTTTCTGGCGCGGTTTTGCCCCTGGCCTATTTTTGGCACACGGAGGCCACCCACAAAGTCTCGGGCCATTCCGAGTCCGGCGGACGAACTTCGCCCACGCCCCCCACCAAGGCTATAGCCCACCCGTTTTTTGGCCATTTTTCCGCTGGGGGGTTTTGGAACCCCGACCTTCGGCCGCTAATTTTTGTGCGCGGCTTTGCCCGTGGCCTATTTTTGGCGCACGGAGGCCACCCGCAAAGTCTCGGGCCATGCCGAGTCCGGCGGACGAACTTCGCCCATGCCCCCCACCAAGGCTATAGCCCACCCGTTTTTTGGCCATTTTTCCGCTGGTAGGTTTTCGAACCCCGACCTTCGGGCGCTAATTTTTAGGCGCGGCTGTGCCCGTGACCTATTTTTTGCACACGGAGGCCGCCCGCAAAGTCTCGGCCCATTCCGAGTCCGGCGGACGAACCTCGCCCACGCCCCCCACCAAGGCTATAGCCCACCCGTTTTTTGGCCATTTTTCCGCCGGGGGGTTTTGGGATCCCGACCTTCGGCCGCTAATTTTTGTGCACGGCTTTGCCCGTGGCCTATTTTTGGCGTAAGGAGGCCACCCACAAAGTCTCGGGCCATTCCGAGTCCGGCGGACGAACTTCGCCAACGCCCCCCACGAAGGCTATAGCCCACCCGTTTTTTGGCCTTTTTTCCGCTGGTGCGTTTTGGTACCTCGACCTTCGGGCGCTAATTTTTGGGCGAGGCTGTGCCCGTGGCCAATTTTTGGCACACGGAGGCCGCCCGCAAAGTCTCGGGCCATTCTGAGTCCGGAGGACGAACTTCGCCAACGCCCCCCACCAAGGCTATAGCCCACCCGTTTTTTGGCCATTTTTCCGCTGGGGGGTTTTGGGATCCCGACCTTCGGCCGCTAATTTTTGTGCGCGGCTTTGCCCGTGGCCTATTTTTGTCACACGGAGGCCACCCAGAAAGTCTCGGGCCATTCCGAGTCTGGCGAACGAACTCCGCCCACGACCCCCACCAAGGCTATAGCCCACCCGTTTTTTGGCCATTTTTCCGCCGGGGGGTTTTGGGATCCCGACCTTCGGCCGCTAATTTTTGTGCACGGCTTTGCCCGTGGACTATTTTTGGCGTAAGGAGGCCACCCACAAAGTCTCGGGCCATTCCGAGTCCGGCGGACGAACTTCGCCAACCCCCCCCCACGAAGGCTATAGCCCACCCGTTTTTTGGCCTTTTTTCCGCTGGTGCGTTTTGGTACCCCGACCTTCGGGCGCTAATTTTTGGGCGAGGCTGTGCCCGTGGCCAATTTTTGGCACACGGAGGCCGCCCGCAAAGTCTCGGGCCATTCTGAGTCCGGAGGACGAACTTCGCCAACGCCCCCACCAAGGCTATAGCCCACCCGTTTTTTGGCCATTTTTCCGCTGGGGGGTTTTGGGATCCCGACCTTCGGCCGCTAATTTTTGTGCGCGGCTTTGCCCGTGGCCTATTTTTGTCACACGGAGGCCACCCAGAAAGTCTCGGGCCATTCCGAGTCTGGCGAACGAACTCCGCCCACGCCCCCCACCAAGGCTATAGCCCACCCGTTTTTTGGTCATTTTTCCGCTGGTGGGTTTTGGAACCCCGACCTTCGGGCGCTAATTTTTGGGCGCGGCCGTGCCCGTGGCCTATTTTTGGCACATGGAGGCTGCCCGCAAAGTCTCGGGCCATTCCGAGTCCGGCGGACGAACCTCGCCCACACCCCCAACCAAGGCTATAGCCCACCCGTTTTTTGGTCATTTTTTCGCTGGTGGGTTTTGGCACCCCGACCTTCGGGCGCTAATTTTTGGACGCGGCTGGGCCCGTGGCCTATTTTTGGCACACGGAGGCCGCCCGCAAAGTCTCGGGCCATTCCGAGTCCGGCGGACGAACTTCGCCCACACCCTCCACCAAGCCTATAGCCCACACGTTTTTTGGCCATTTTTCCGCAGGGGGGTTTTGGCACCCCGACCATCAGGCGCTAATTTTTTAGCGTGGCTATGCCCGTGGCCATTTTTTGGCACAAAGAGGCCACCCACAAAGACTCGGGCCATTCTGAGTCCGGAGGACGAACTTCGCCCACGCCCCCCACCAAGGCTATAGCCCACCCGTTTTTTGGCCATTTTTCCGCTGGTGGGTTTTGGTACACCGACCTTCGGGCGCTAATTTTTGGGCGCGGCTGCGCCCGTGGCCCATTTTTGGCACATGTAGGCCGCCCGCAAATTCTCGGGCCAATCCGAGTCCGGCGGACGAACTTCGCCCACACCCCCCACCAAGGCTATAGCCCACACGTTTTTTGGCCATTTTTCCGCAGGGGGGTTTTGGCACCCTGACCATCGGGCGCTAATTTTTGAGCGCGGCTATGCCCGTGGCCATTTTTTTGCACACGGAAGTCGCCCGCAAAGTCTCGGGCCATTCTGAGTCCGGAGGACGAACTTCGCCAACGCCCCCCACCAAGGCTATAGCCCACCCGTTTTTTGGACATTTTTCCGCTGGTGGGTTTTGGCACCCCGACCTTCGGGCGCTAATTTTTGGGCACGGCCGTGCCCGTGGCCTATTTTTGGCACACGGAGGCCGCCCGCAAAGTCTCTGGCCATTCCGAGTCCGGCGGACGAACTTCGCCCATGCCCCCCACCAAGGCTATAGCCCACCCGTTTTTTGGCCATTTTTCCGATGGTTGGTTTTGGAACCCCGACCTTCGGGCGCGGCGGTGCCCGTGGCCTATTTTTGGCACACGGAGGCCGCCCGCAAAGTCTCAGGCCATTCTGAGTCCGGCGGACGAACTTCGCCCACGCCCCCCACCAAGGCTATAGCCCACCCGTTTTTTGGCAATTTTTCCACTGGGGGGTTTTGGCAACCCCGGCCTTCGGTCACTAATTTTCTGGCGCGGTTTTGCCCCTGGCCTATTTTTGGCACACGGAGGCCACCCACAAAGTCTCGGGCCATTCCGAGTCCGGCGGACGAACTTCGCCCACGCCCCCCACCAAGGCTATAGCCCACCCGTTTTTTGGCCATTTTTCCGCTGGTGGGTTTTGGAACCCCGACCTTCGGCCGCTAATTTTTGTGCGCGGCTTTGCCCGTGGCCTATTTTTGGCGCACGGAGGCCACCCGCAAAGTCTCGGGCCATGCCGAGTCCGGCGGACGAACTTCGCCCACGCCCCCCACCAAGGCTATAGCCCACCCGTTTTTTGGCCATTTTTCCGCTGGTGGGTTTTGGAACCCCGACCTTCGGGCGCTAATTTTTGGGCGCGGCTGTGCCCGTGGCCTATTTTTGGCACACGGATGCCGCCCGCAAAGTCTCGGGCCATTCTGAGTCCGGAGGACGAACTTCGCCAACGCCCCCCACCAAGGCTATAGCCCACCCGTTTTTTGGCCATTTTTCCGCTGGGGGGTTTTTGGATCCCGACCTTCGGCCGCTAAATTTTGTGCGCGGCTTTGCCCCTGGCCTATTTTTGGCGCATGGAGGCCACCCACAAAGTCTCGTGCCATTCCGAGTCCGGCGGACGAACTTCGCCCACGCCCCCCACGAAGGCTATAGCCCACCCGTTTTTTGGCCATTTTTCCGCTGGTGGGTTTTGGAACCCAGACCTTCGGGCGCTAATTTTTAGGCGCGGCTGTGCCCGTGGCCTATTTTCGGCACACGGAGGCCGCCCGCAAAGTCTCGGCCCATTCCGAGTCCGGCGGACGAACCTCGCCCACGCCCCCCACCAAGGCTATAGCCCACCCGTTTTTTGGCCATTTTTCCGCTGGGGGTTTTGGGATCCCGACCTTCGGGCGCTAATTTTTGGGCGCGGCCGTGCCCGTGGCCTATTTTTGGCACATGGAGGCTGCCCGCAAAGTCTCGGGCCATTCCGAGTCCGGCGGACGAACCTCGCCCACGCCCCCAGCAAGGCTATAGCCCACCCGTTTTTTGGCCGTTTTTCCGCTGGGGGGATTTGGCACCCCGACCTTCGGGCGCTAATTTTTGGGCGCGGCCGTGCCCGTGGCCTATTTTTGGCACATGGAGGCTGCCCGCAAAGTCTCGGGCCATTCCGAGTCCGGCGGACGAACCTCGCCCACGCCCCCAGCAAGGCTATAGCCCACCCGTTTTTTGGCCGTTTTTCCGCTGGGGGGATTTGGCACCCCGGCCTTCGGACGCTAATTTTTGGACGCGTCTGTCCCGGTGGCCTATGTTTGGCGCACGGAGGCCACCCGCAAAGTCTCGGACAATTCCGAGTCCGGCGGACGAACTTCGCCCACGCCCCCCACCAAGGCTATACCCCACCCATTTTTTGGCCATTTTTCCACTGGTGGGGTTTGGAACCCCGACCTTTGGGTGCTAATTTTTGGGCGCGGCTGTCCCCGTGGCCTATTTTTGGCACACGGAGGCCGCCCGCAAAATCTCGGGCCATTCTGAGTCCGGCGGACGAACTTCGCCCATGCCCCCCACCAAGGCAATAGCCCACCCGTTTTTTGGCCATTTCTCCGCTGGGGGGTTTTGGGATCCCGACCTTCGGCCACTAATTTTTGTGCGCGGCTTTGCCCGTGGCCTATTTTTGGCGCATGGAGGCCACCCACAAAGTCTCGGGCCATTCCGAGTCCGGCAGACGAACTTCGCCCACGCCCCCCACCAAGGCAATAGCCCACCCGTTTTTTGGCCATTTCTCCGCTGGAGGGTTTTGGTACACCGACCTTCGGGCGCTAATTTTTGGGCGCGGCTGCGCCCGTGGCCTATTTTTGGCACACGGAGGCCGCCCGCAAAGTCTCGGGCCATTCCGAGTCCGGCGGACGAACTTCGCCCACACCCTCCACCAAGCCTATAGCCCACACGTTTTTTGGCCATTTTTCCGCAGGGGGGTTTTGGCACCCCGACCATCAGGCGCTAATTTTTTAGCGTGGCTATGCCCGTGGCCATTTTTTGGCACACGGAGGCCACCCACAAAGACTCGGGCCATTCTGAGTCCGGAGGACGAACTTCGCCCACGCCCCCCACCAAGGCTATAGCCCACCCGTTTTTTGGCCATTTTTCCGCTGGTGGGTTTTGGTACACCGACCTTCGGGCGCTAATTTTTGGGCGCGGCTGCGCCCGTGGCCCATTTTTGGCACATGGAGGCCGCCCGCAAATTCTCGGGCCAATCCGAGTCCGGCGGACGACTCGCCCACCCCCCCCACCAAGGCTATAGCCCACACGTTTTTTGGCCATTTTTCCGCAGGGGGGTTTTGGCACCCTGACCATCGGGCGCTAATTTTTGAGCGCGGCTATGCCCGTGGCCATTTTTTTGCACACGGAGGTCGCCCGCAAAGTCTCGGGCCATTCTGAGTCCGGAGGACGAACTTCGCCAACGCCCCCCACCAAGGCTATAGCCCACCCGTTTTTTGGACATTTTTCCGCTGGTGGGTTTTGGCACACCGACCTTGGCGCTAATTTTTGGGTGTCTCTGGCCATTCTGAGTCCGGAGGACGACCTTCGCCCACGCCCCCCACCAAGGCTATAGCCCACCCGTTTTTTGGCCATTTTTCCGATGGTTGGTTTTGGAACCCCGACCTTCGGGCGCGGCGGTGCCCGTGGCCTATTTTTGGCACACGGAGGCCGCCCGCAAAGTCTCAGGCCATTCTGAGTCCGGCGGACGAACTTCGCCCACGCCCCCCACCAAGGCTATAGCCCACCCGTTTTTTGGCAATTTTTCCACTGGGGGGTTTTGGCAACCCCGGCCTTCGGTCGCTAATTTTCTGGCGCGGTTTTGCCCCTGGCCTATTTTTGGCACACGGAGGCCACCCACAAAGTCTCGGGCCATTCCGAGTCCGGCGGACGAACTTCGCCCATGCCCCCCACCAAGGCTATAGCCCACCCGTTTTTTGGCCATTTTTCCGCTGGTGGGTTTTGGAACCCCGACCTTCGGCCGCTAATTTTTGTGCGCGGCTTTGCCCGTGGCCTATTTTTGGCGCACGGAGGCCACCTGCAAAGTCTCGGGCCATGCCGAGTCCGGCGGACGAACTTCGCCCATGCCCCCCACCAAGGCTATAGCCCACCCGTTTTTTGGCCATTTTTCCGCTGGTGGGTTTTCGAACCCCGACCTTCGGGCGCGGCTGTGCCCGTGGCCTATTTTTGGTACACGGATGCCGCCCGCAAAGTCTCGGGCCATTCTGAGTCCGGAGGACGAACTTCGCCAACGCCCCCCACCAAGGCTATAGCCCACCCGTTTTTTGGCCATTTTTCCGCTGGGGGGTTTTTGGATCCCGACCTTCGGCCGCTAAATTTTGTGCGCGGCTGTGCCCCTGGCCTATTTTTGGCGCACGGAGGCCACCCACAAAGTCTCGTGCCATTCCGAGTCCGGCGGACGAACTTCGCCCACGCCCCCCACCAAGGCTATAGACAACCGGAGAGATGGCAATTTTTACGCAGGTGTGTTTTGGAACCCAGACCTTCGGGCGCTAATTTTTAGGCGCGGCTGTGCCCGTGGCCTATTTTCGGCACACGGAGGCCGCCCGCAAAGTCTCGGCCCATTCCGAGTCCGGCGGACGAACCTCGCCCACGCCCCCCACCAAGGCTATAGCCCACACGTTTTTTGGCCATTTTTCCGCCGGGGGGTTTTGGGATCCCGACCTTCGGGCGCTAATTTTTGGGCGCGGCTGTGCCCGTGGCCTATTTTATGCACACGGAGGCCGCCCGCAAAGTCTCGGGCCATTCTGAGTCCGGAGGACGAACTTCGCCAACGCCCCCCACCAAGGCTATAGCCCACCCGTTTTTTGGCCATTTTTCCGCTGGGGGTTTTGGGATCCCGACCTTCGGGCGCTAATTTTTGGGCGCGGCCGTGCCCGTGGCCTATTTTTGGCACATGGAGGCTGCCCGCAAAGTCTCGGGCCATTCCGAGTCCGGCGGACGAACCTCGCCACGCAAGGCTATAGCCCACCCGTTTTTGGCCGCTGGGGATTTGGCACCGACCTTCGGGCGCTAATTTTTGGGCGCGGCCGTGCCCGTGGCCTATTTTTGGCACATGGAGGCTGCCCGCAAAGTCTCGGGCCATTCCGAGTCCGGCGGACGAACCTCGCCCACGCCCCCAGCAAGGCTATAGCCCACCCGTTTTTTGGCCGTTTTTCCGCTGGGGGGATTTGGCACCCCGGCCTTCGGACGCTAATTTTTGGACGCGTCTGTCCCCGTGGCCTATGTTTAGCGCACGGAGGCCACCCGCAAAGTCTCGGACAATTCCGAGTCCGGCGGACGAACTTCGCCCACGCCCCCCACCAAGGCTATAGCCCACCCATTTTTTGGCCATTTTTCCACTGGTGGGGTTTGGAACCCCGACCTTTGGGTGCTAATTTTTGGGCGCGGCTGTCCCCGTGGCCTATTTTTGGCACACGGAGGCCGCCCGCAAAATCTCGGGCCATTCTGAGTCCGGCGGACGAACTTCGCCCATGCCCCCCACCAAGGCAATAGCCCACCCGTTTTTTGGCCATTTCTCCGCTGGGGGGTTTTGGGATCCCGACCTTCGGCCACTAATTTTTGTGCGCGGCTTTGCCCGTGGCCTATTTTTGGCGCATGGAGGCCACCCACAAAGTCTCGGGCCATTCCGAGTCCGGCAGACGAACTTCGCCCACGCCCCCCACCAAGGCAATAGCCCACCCGTTTTTTTGCCATTTTTCCGCTGGTGGGTTTTGGCACCCCGACCTTCGGGCGCTAATTTTTGTGCGTGGCTTTGCCCGTGGCCTATTTATGGCACACGGAGGCTGCCCGCAAAGTCTCGGGCCATTCCGAGTCCGGCGGACGAACCTCGCCCACGCCCCCCACCAAGGCTATAGCCCACCCGTTTTTTGGCCGTTTTTCCGCTGGGGGGATTTGGCACCCCGGCCTTCGGACGCTAATTTTTGTGCGCGTCTGTCCCTGTGGCCTATTTTTGGAGCACGGAGGCCACCCACAAAGGCTCAGGCTATTCCGAGTCCGGCGGACGAACTTCGCCCACGCCCCCCACCAAGGCTATAGCCCACCCGTTTTTTGGCCATTTTTCCACTGGGGGGTTTTGGCACCCCGACCTTCTGGTGCCAATTTTTGGGCGCGGCTATGGCCGTGGCCTATTTTTGGCACACGGAGGCCACCCACAAAGTCTCGGGCCATTCCGAGTCCGCGGACGCCGCCGCCCACCAAGGCTATAGCCCACCCTTTTTTTGGCCATTTTTCCGCTGGGGGGTTTTGGCACCCCGACCTTCGGGCACTAATTTTTGGGTGTGGCTGTTACCGTGGCCTATTTTTGGCACACGGAGGCCGCCCGCAAAGTCTCGGGCCATTCCGAGTCCGGCGGACGAACTTCGCCCATACCCCCCACCAAGACTATAGCCCACACGTTTTTTGGCCATTTTTCCGCAGGGGGGTTTTGGCACCCCGACCATCGGGCGCTAATTTTTTAGCGCGGCTATGCCCGTGGAAATTTTTTGGCACACGGAGGCCGCCCGCAAAGTCTCGGGCCATTCTGAGTCCGGAGGACGAACTTTGCCCACGCCCCCCACCAAGGCTATAGCCCTCCCGTTTTTTGGCCATTTTTCCGCTGGTGGGTTTTGGAACCCCGACCTTCGGGCGCTAATTTTTGGGCGCGGCTGTGCCCGTGGCCTATTTTTGGCACGCGGAGGCCGCCCGCAAAGTCTCGGGCCATTCTGAGTCCGAAGGATGAACTTCGCCAATGCCCCCCACCAAGGCTATAGCCCACCCGTTTTTTGCCCATTTCTCCGCTGGGGGGTTTTGGGGTCCCGACCTTCGGCCGCTATTTTTTGTGCGCGGATTTGCCCGTGGCCTATTTTTGGCGAACGGAGTCCACCGACAAAGTTTCGGGCCATTCCGAGTCCGGGGGACGAACTTCGCCCACGCCCCCCACCAAGGCTATAGCCCACCCGTTTTTTGGCCTTTTTTCCGCTGGTGGGTTTTGGGATCCCGACCTTCGGCCTCTAATTTTTGTGCGTGGCTTTGCCCGTGGCCTATTTTTGGCGCACGGAGGCCACCCGCAAAGTCTCGGGCCATGCCGAGTCCGGCGGAAGAACTTCGCCCACGCCCCCCACCAAGGCTATAGCCCACCCGTTTTTTGGCCATTTTTCCGCTGGGGGGTTTTGGAACCCCGACCTTCGGCCGCTAATTTTTGTGCGCAGCTTTGCCCGTGGCCTATTTTTGGCGCATGGAGGCCACCCACAAAGTCTCGGGCCATGCCGAGTCCGGCGGACGAACTTCGCCCACGCCCCCCTCCAAGGCTATAGCCCACCCGTTTTTTGGCCATTTTTCCGCTGGTGGCTTTTGGAACCCCAACCTTCGGGCGCTAATTTTTGGCCGTGGCTGTGCCCGTGGCCTATTTTTGCTACTCGGAGGCCGCCCACAAAGTCTCGGGCCATTCCGAGTCCGGCGGACGAACTTCGCCCACGCCCCCCACCAAGGCTATAGCCCACCCGTTTTTTGGCCTTTTTTCCGCTGGTGGGTTTTGGAACCCCGACCTTCGGCCGATAATTTTTGGGTTCGGCTGTGCCCGTGGCCTATTTTTGGCACACGGAGGCCGCCCGCAAAGTCTCGGGCCATTCTGAGTCCGGCGGACGAACTTCCACGCCCACCAAGGCTATAGCCCACCCGCTTTTGGCCATTTCTCCGCTGGGGGTTATGGGATCCCGACCTTCGGCCGCTAATTTTTGTGCGCTTTGCCTGGCCTATTTTTGGGGCACGGAGGCCACCGACAAAGTTTTGGGCCATTCCGAGTCCGGGACGAACCGCCACGCCCACCAAGGCTATAGCCCACCCGTTTTTTGGCCTTTTTTCCGCTGGTGGGTTTTGGGATCCCGACCTTCGGCCTCTAATTTTTGTGCGCGGCTTTGCCCGTGGCCTATTTTTGGCACACGGAGGCCACCCGCAAATTCTCGGGCCATGCCGAGTCCGGCGGACGAACTTCGCCCACGCCCCCCTCCAAGGCTATAGCCCACCCGTTTTTTGGCCATTTTTCCGCTTGTGGGTTTTGGAACCCCAACCTTCGGGTGCTAATTTTTGGGCGCGGCTGTGCCCGTGGCCTATTTTTGGCACTCGGAGGCCGCCCGCAAAGTCTCGGGCCATTCTGAGTCCGGCGGACGAACTTCGCCCACGCCCCCCACCAAGGCTATAGCCCACCCGTTTTTTGGCCTTTTTTCCGCTGGTGGGTTTTGGGATCCCGACCTTCGGCCTCTAATTTTTGTGCGCGGCTTTGCCCGTGGCCTATTTTTGGCGCATGGAGGCCACCCGCAAAGTCTCGGGCCATGCCGAGTCCGGCGGACGAACTTCGCCCACACCCCCCTCCAAGGCTATAGCCCACCCGTTTTTTGGCCATTTTTCCGCTGGTGGGTTTTGGAACCCCAACCTTCGGGTGCTAATTTTTGGGCGCGGCTGTGCCCGTGGCCTATTTTTGGCACTCGGAGGCCGCCCGCAAAGTCTCGGGCCATTCCGAGTCCGGCGGACGAACTTCGCCCACGCCCCCCACCAAGGCTATAGCCCACCCGTTTTTTGGCCTTTTTTCCGCTGGTGGGTTTTGGAACCCCGACCTTCGGCCGATAATTTTTGGGCTCGGCTGTGCCCGTGGCCTATTTTTGGCACACGGAGGCCGCCCGCAAAGTCTCGGGCCATTCTGAGTCCGGCGGACGAACTTCGCCCACGCCCCCCACCAAGGCTATAGCCCACCCGTTTTTTGGCCATTTCTCCGCTGGGGGGTTATGGGATCCCGACCTTCAGCCACTAATTTTTGTGCGCGGCTTTGCCCGTGGCCTATTTTTGGCGAACGGAGTCCACCGACAAAGTTTCGGGCCATTCCGAGTCCGGGGGACGAACTTCGCCCACGCCCCCCACCAAGGCTATAGCCCACCCGTTTTTTGGCCTTTTTTCCGCTGGTGGGTTTTGGGATCCCGACCTTCGGCCTCTAATTTTTGTGCGTGGCTTTGCCCGTGGCCTATTTTTGGCACACGGAGGCCACCCGCAAAGTCTCGGGCCATGCCGAGTCCGGCGGAAGAACTTCGCCCACGCCCCCCACCAAGGCTATAGCCCACCCGTTTTTTGGCCATTTTTCCGCTGGGGGGTTTTGGAACCCCGACCTTCGGCCGCTAATTTTTGTGCGCAGCTTTGCCCGTGGCCTATTTTTGGCGCATGGAGGCCACCCACAAAGTCTCGGGCCATGCCGAGTCCGGCGGACGAACTTCGCCCACGCCCCCCTCCAAGGCTATAGCCCACCCGTTTTTTGGCCATTTTTCCGCTGGTGGCTTTTGGAACCCCAACCTTCGGGCACTAATTTTTGGCCGTGGCTGTGCCCGTGGCCTATTTTTGCTACTCGGAGGCCGCCCGCAAAGTCTCGGGCCATTCCGAGTCCGGCGGACGAACTTCGCCCACGCCCCCCACCAAGGCTATAGCCCACCCGTTTTTTGGCCTTTTATCCGCTGGTGGGTTTTGGAACCCCGACCTTCGGCCGATAATTTTTGGGCGCGGCTGTGCCCGTGGCCTATTTTTGGCACACGGAGGCCGCCCGCAAAGTCTCGGGCCATTCTGAGTCCGGCGGACGAACTTCGCCCACGCCCCCCACCAAGGCTATAGCCCACCCGTTTTTTGGCCATTTCTCCGCTGGGGGGTTATGGGATCCCGACCTTCGGCCGCTAATTTTTGTGCGCGGCTTTGCCCGTGGCCTATTTTTGGCGCACGGAGGCCACCGACAAAGTTTCGGGCCATTCCGAGTCCGGGGGACGAACTTCGCCCACGCCCCCCACCAAGGCTATAGCCCACCCGTTTTTTGGCCTTTTTTCCGCTGGTGGGTTTTGGGATCCCGACCTTCGGCCTCTAATTTTTGTGCGCGGCTTTGCCCGTGGCCTATTTTTGGCGCACGGAGGCCACCCGCAAAGTCTCGGGCCATGCCGAGTCCGGCGGAAGAACTTCGCCCACGCCCCCCACCAAGGCTATAGCCCACCCGTTTTTTGGCCATTTTTCCGCTGGTGGGTCTTGGAACCCCGACCTTCGGGCGCTAATTTTTGGGCGCGGCTGTGCCCGTGGCCTATTTTTGGCACACGGAGGCCGCCCGCAAAGTTTCGGGCCATTCCGAGTCCGGCGGACGAACCTCGCCCACGCCCCCCACCAAGGCTATAGCCCACCCGTTTTTTGGCCATTTTTCCGCTGGGGGGATTTGGCACCCCGGCCTTCGGACGCTAATTTTTGGGCGCGTCTGTCCCCGTGGCCTATTTTTGGCACACGGAGGCCGCCCGCAAAGTCTCGTGCACTTCTGAGTCCAGCGGACCAACTTCGCCCACGCCCCCCACCAAGGCTAGAGCCCACCCGTTTTTTGGCCAATTTTTGGCACTCGGAGACCGTCCGCAAAGTCTCGGGCCATTCTGAGTCCGGAGGACGAACTTCGCCAACGCACTCCACCAAGGCTATAGCCCACCCGTTTTTTGGCCATTTTTCCGCTGGGGGGTTTTGGGATCCCGACCTTCGGCCGCTAATTTTTGTGCGCGGCTTTGCCCATTGCCTATTTTTGGCGCACGGAGGCCACCCGCAAAGTCTCGGGCCATGCCGAGTCCGGCGGACGAACTTCGCCCACGCCCCCCACCAAGGCTTTAGCCCACCCGTTTTTTGGCCATATTTCCGCTGGGGGGATTTGGCACCCCGGCGGTCGGATGCTAATTTTTGTGCGCGGCTTTGCCCATGGCCTATTTTTGGCACATGGAGGCCACCCGCAAAGTCTCGGGCCATGCCGAGTCCGGCGGACGAACTTCTCCCACGCCCCCCACCAAGGCTTTAGCCCACCCGTTTTTTGGCCATTTTTCCGCTGGTGGGTTTTGGAACCCCGACCTTCGGGCGCTAATTTTTGGGCGCGGCTGTGCCCGTGGCCTATTTTTGGCACACGGAGGCTGCCCGCAAAGTCTCGGGCCATTCCGAGTCCGGCGGACGAACTTCGCAAACGCCCCCCACCAAGGCTATAGCCCACCCGTTTTTTTGCCATTTTTCCGCTGGGGGGTTTTGGGATCCCGACCTTCGGCCGCTAATTTTTGTGCGCAGCTTTGCCCGTGGCCTATTTTTGGTGCACGGAGGCCACCCACAAAGTCTCGGACCATTCCGAGTCCGGCTGAGGAACTTCGCCCACGCCCCCCGCCAAGGCTATAGCCCACCCGTTTTTTGGCCATTTTTCCGCTGGTGGGTTTTGGAACCCCGACCTTCGGGCGCTAATTTTTCGGCGTGGCTGTGCCCGTGGCCTATTTTTGGCACACGGAGGCCGCCCGCAAAGCCTCGGGCCATTCTGAGTCCGGCGGACGAACTTCGTCCACGCCCCCCACCAAGGCTATACCCCACCCGTTTATTGGCCTTTTTTCCGCTGGGGGGTTTTGGCACCCCGACCTTCGGGCTCTAATTTTTGTGCGCGGCTGTGCCCGTGGCCTTTTTTTGGCACACAGAGCCCACCCGCAAAGTCTCGGGCCATTCCGAGTCCGGCGGACGAACTTCGCCCACGCCCCCCACCAAGGCTATAGCTCACCTGTTTTTTGGCCATTTTTCCGCTCGGGGGGTTTTGGCACCCCGACCTTCGGGCGCTAATTTTTGGGCGAGGCTGTGCCCGTGACCTATTTTTGGCACACGGAGGCCGCCCGCAAAGTCTCGGGCCATTCCGAGTCCGGCGGACAAACTTCGCCCAAGCCCCCCGCCAAGGCTATAGCCCACCCGTTTTTTGGCCATTTTTCCGCTGGTGGGTTTTGGAACCCCGGCCTTCGGGCACTAATTTTTGGGCGCGTCTGTCCCCGTTGCCTATTTTTGGCATACGGAGTCTGCCCGCAAAGTCTCGGACCATTCCCAGTCCGGCGGACGAACTTCGCCAACGCCCCCCACCAAGGCTATAGCCCACCCGTTTTTTGGCCATTTTTCCGCTCGGGGGGTTTTGGCACCACAACCTTCGGGCGCTAATTTTTGGGCGCGTCTGTCCCCGTGGCCTATTTTTGGCACACGGAGGCTGCCCGCAAAGTCTCGGGCACTTCTGAGTCCGGCGGACGAACTTCGGCCACGCCCCCCACCAAGGCTATAGCCCACCCGTTTTTTGGCCATTTTTCCACTGGGGGGTTTTGGCAATCCCGGCCTTCGGTCGCTAATTTTTGGGCGCGGTTTTGCCCCTGGCCTATTTTTGGCACTCGGAGGCCGCCCGTAAAGTCTCGGGTCATTCTGTGTCCGGCGGACGAACTTCGCCAACGCCCCCCAGCAAGGCTATAGCCCACCCGTTTTTTGGCCATTTCTCCGCTGGGGGGTTTTGGGATCCCGACCTTTGGCCGGTTATTTTTTTTGCGCGGCTTTGCTAGTGGCCTATTTTTGGCGCACGGAGGCCACCCCCAAAGTCTCGGGCCATTCCGAGTCCGGCGGACGATCTTCGCCCACGCCCCCCACCAAGGCTATAGCCCACCCGTTTTTTGGCCATTTTTCCGCTGGTGGGTTTTGGAACCCCGACCTTCGGGAGCTAATTTTTGGGCGCGGCTATTCCCGTGGCCTATTTTTGGCACACGGAGGCCGCCCGCAAAGTCTCGGGCCATTCTGAGTCCGGAGGACGAACTTCACCAACGCCCCCCACCAAGGCTATAGCGCACCCGTTTTTTGGCCAATGTTCCGCTGGGGGGTTTTGGGATCCCGACCTTCGGCCGCTAATTTTTGTGCGCGGCTTTGCCCATTGCCTATTTTTGGCGCACGGAGGCCACCCGCAAAGTCTCGGGCCATGCCGAGTCCGGCGGACGAACTTCGCCAACGCCCCCCAGCAAGGCTATAGCCCACCCGTTTTTTGGCCATTTCTCCGCTGGGGGGTTTTGGGATCCCGACCTTTGGCCGGTTATTTTTTTTGCGCGGCTTTGCTAGTGGCCTATTTTTGGCGCACGGAGGCCACCCCCAAAGTCTCGGGCCATTCTGAGTCCGGCGGACGAACTTCGCCCATGCCCCCCACCAAGGCTATAGCCCACCCGTTTTTTGGCCATATTTCCGCTGGGGGGATTTGGCACCCCGGCGGTCGGATGCTAATTTTTGTGCGCGGCTTTGCCCATGGCCTATTTTTGGCACACGGAGGCCACCCGCAAAGTCTCGGGCCATGCCGAGTCCGGCGGACGAACTTCTCCCACGCCCCCCACCAAGGATTTAGCCCACCCGTTTTTTGGCCATTTTTCCGCTGGTGGGTTTTGGAACCCCGACCTTCGGGCGCTAATTTATGGGCACGGCTGCACCCGTGGCCTATTTTTGGCACACGGAGGCCGCCCGCAAAGTCTCGGGCCATTCTGAGTCCGGCGGACGAACTTCGCCCACGCCCCCCACCAAGGCTATAGCCCACCCGTTTTTTGGCCATTTCTCCGCTGGGGGTTTTTGGGATCCCGACCTTCGGCCGCTTATTTTTGTGCGCGGCTTTGCCCGTCGCCTATTTTTGGCACACGGAGGCCACCCACAAAGTCTCGGGCCATTCCGAGTCCGGCGGACGAACTTCGCCCACGCCCCCCACCAAGGCTATAGCCCACCTCTTTTTTGGCCTTTTTTCCAGTGGTGGGTTTTGGAACCCCGACCTTCGGGCGCTAATTTTTGGGCACGGCTGTGTCCGTGCCCTATTTTTGGCACACGGAGGCCGCCCGCAAAGTCTCGGGCCATTCTGAGTCCGGAGGACGAACTTCGCCAACGCCCCCCACCAAGGCTATAGCCCACCCGTTTTTTGGCGATTTTTCCGCTGGGGGGTTTTGGGATCCCGACCTTCGGCCGCTAATGTTTGTGCGCGGCTTTGCCCGTGGCCTATTTTTGGCGCACGGAGGCCACCCCCAAAGTCTCGGGCCATTCCGAGTCCCGCGGACGATCTTCGCCCACGCCCCCCGCCAAGGCTATAGCCCACCCGTTTTTTGGCCATTTTTCCGCTGGTGGGTTTTGGAACCCCGACCTTCGGGCGCTAATTTTTGGGTGCGGCTATGCCCGTGGCCTATTTTTTGCACATGGAGGCCGCCCGCAAAGTCTCGGGCCATTCTGAGTCCTCGGGCCATTCTGAGTCCGGCGGACGAACTTCGCCCATGCCCCCCACCAAGGCTATAGCCCACCCGTTTTTTGGCGTTTTCTCCGCTGGGGGTTTTTGGGATCCCGACCTTCGGCCGCTAATTTTTGTACGCGGCTTTGCCCGTCGCCTATTTTTGGCACACGGAGGCCACCCACAAAGTCTCGGGCCATTCCGAGTCCGGCGGACGAACTTCGCCCACGCCCCCCACCAAGGCTATAGCCCACCTCTTTTTTGGCCTTTTTTCCAGTGGTGGGTTTTGGAACCCCGACCTTCGGGCGCTAATTTTTGGGCACGGCTGTGTCCGTGGCCTATTTTTGGCACACGGAGGCCGCCCGCAAAGTCTCGGGCCATTCTGAGTCCGGAGGACGAACTTCGCCAACGCCCCCCACCAAGGCTAAAGCCCACCCGTTTTTTGGCGATTTTTCCGCTGGGGGGTTTTGGGATCCCGACCTTCGGCCGCTAATGTTTGTGCGCGGCTTTGCCCGTGGCCTATTTTTGGCGCACGGAGGCCACCCACAAAGTCTCGGGCCATTCCGAGTCTGGCGGACGAACTCCGCCCACGCCCCCCACCAAGGCTATAGCCCTCCCGTTTTTTGGCCATTTTTCCGCTAGTGGGTTTTGGAACCCCGACCTTCGGGCACTAATTTTCGGGCGCGGCCGTGCTCGTGGCCTATTTTGGGCACACGGAGGCTGCCCGCAAAGTCTCGGGGAATTCCGAGTCCGGCGGACGAACCTCGCCCACGCCCCCCACCAAGGCTATAGCCCACCCGTTTTTTGGCCATTTTTCCGCTGGGGGGTTTTCGCACCCCGGCCTTCGGGCGCTAATTTTTGGGCGCGTCTGTCCCCGTGGCCTATTTTTGGCACACGGAGGCCGCCCGCAAAGTGTCAGGCCATTCCGAGTCCGGCGGACGAACTTCGCCCACGCCCCCCACCAAGGCTATAACCCACCCGTTTTTTGGCCATTTTTCCGCTGGGGGGTTTTGGTACCCCGGCCTTCGGGCGCTAATTTTTGGGTGCGTCTGTCCCCGTGGCCTATTTTTGGCACACGGAGGCCACCCGCAAAGTATTGGGCACTTCTGAGTCCGGTGGACGAACTTCGCCCACGCCCCCCACCAAGGCTATAGCCCACCCGTTTTTTGGCCATTTTTCCACTGGGGGGATTTGGCAACCCCAGCCTTTGGTCGCTAATTTTTCGGCGCGGTTTTACCCCTGGCCTATTTTTGGCACACGGAGGCCGCCCGCAAAGTCTCGGACCATTCCGAGTCCGGCGGACGAACTTCGCCCACGCCCCCCACGAAGGCTATAGCCCACCCGTTTTTTTGCCATTTTTCCACTGGGGGGTTTTGGCAACCCCGGCCTTCGGTCGCTAATTTTTGGGCGCGGTTTTGCACCTGGCCCATTTTTGGCACACGGAATCCGCCTGCAAAGTCTCGGACCATTCCGAGTCCGGCGGACGAACTTCGCCCACGCCCCCCACCAAGGCTATAGCCCACTTGTTTTTTGGCCATTTTTCCGCTCGGGGGGTTTTGGCACCCCGGCCTTCGGGGGCTAATTTTTGGGCGCGTGTGTCCCCGTGGCCTATTTTTGGCACACGGAGGCCGCCCGCAAAGTGTCAGGCCATTCCGAGTCCGGCGGACGAACTTCGCCCACGCCCCCCACCAAGGCTATAGCCCACCCGTTTTTTGGCCATTTTTCCGCTGGGGGGCTTTCGCACCCCGGCGTTCGGGCGCTAATTTTTGGGCGCGTCTGTCCCCGTGGCCTATTTTTGGCACACGGAGGCCGCCCGCAAAGTCTCGGGCACTTCTGAGTCCGGCGGACGAACTTCGCCCACGCCCCCCACCAAGGCTATAGCCCACCCGTTTTTTGGCCATTTTTCCACTGGGGGGTTTTGGCAACCCCGGCCTTCGGTCGCTAATTTTTGGGCGCGGTTTGGCCCCTGGCCTATTTTTGGCACACGGAGGCCGCCCGCAAAGTCTCGGACCATTCCGAGTCCGGCGGACGAACTTCGCCCACGCCCCCCACGAAGGCTATAGCCCACCCGTTTTTTTGTCATTTTTCCACTGGGGGGTTTTGGCAACCCCGGCCTTCGGTCGCTAATTTTTGGGCGCGGTTTTGCCCCTGGCCCATTTTTGGCACACGGAATCCGCCCGCAAAGTCTCGGACCATTCCGAGTCCGGCGGACGAACTTCGCCCACGCCCCCCACCAAGGCTATAGCCCACTTGTTTTTTGGCCATTTTTCCGCTCGGGGGGTTTTGGCACCCCGGCCTTCGGGCGCTAATTTTTGGGCGCGTGTGTCCCCGTGGCCTATTTTTGGCACACGGAGGCCGCCCGCAAAGTCTCGGGCCATTCCGAGTCCGGCGGACGAACCTCGCCCACGCCCCCCACCAAGGCTATAGCCCACCCTTTTTTGGCCATTTTTCCGCTGGGGGGTTTTGGCACCCCGGCCTTCGGGAGCTAATTTTTGGGTGCGTCTGTGCCCGTGGCCTATTTTTGGCACACGGAGGCCGCCCGCAAAGTGTCGGGCCATTCCGAGTCCGGCGGACGAACTTCGCCCACGCCCCCCACCAAGGCTATAGCCCACCCGTTTTTTGGCCATTTTTCCGCTGGGGGGTTTTGGCACCCCGGCCTTTGGGCGCTAATTTTTGGGCGCGTCTGTCCCATGGCCTATTTTTGGCACACGGAGGCCGCCCGCAAAGTCTCGGGCCATTCCGAGTCCGGCGGACGAACTTCGCCCACGCCCCCCACCAAGGCTATAGCCCACCCGTTTTTTGGCCATTTTTCCGCTCGGGGGTTTTGGCACCCCGGCCTTCGGGCGCTAATTTTTGGGCGCGTGTGTCCCCGTGGCCTATTTTTGGCACACGGAGGCCGCCCGCAAAGTCTCGGTCCATTCCGAGTCCGGCGGACGAACTTCGCCCCCGCCCCCCACCAAGGCTATAGCCCATCCGTTTTTTGGCCATTTTTCCGCAGGGGGGTTTTGGCACCCTGACCATCGGGCGCTAATTTTTGAGCGCGGCTATGCCCGTGGCCTATTTTTGGCACACGGAAGCCACCCGCAAATTCTCGGGCCAATCCGAGTCCGGCGGACGAACTTCGCCCACACCCCCCACCAAGGCTATAGCCCACACGTTTTTTGGCCATTTTTCCGCAGGGGGGTTTTGGCACCCTGACCATCGGGCGCTAATTTTTTAGCGCGGCTATGCCCGTGGCCATTTTTTGGCACACGGAGGTCGCCCGCAAAGTCTCGGGCCATTCTGTGTCCGGAGGACGAACTTCACCAACGCCCCCCACCAAGGCTATAGCCCACCCGTTTTTTGGCCATTTTTCCGCTGGTGGTTTTTGGAAACCCGACCTTCGGGCGCTAATTTTTGGGCGCGGCCGTGCCCGTGGCCTATTTTTGGCACACGGAGGCTGCCCGCAAAGTCTCGGGCCATTCCGAGTCCGGCGGACGAACCTCGCCCACGCCCCCCACCAAGGCTATAGCCCACCCGTTTTTAGGCCATTTTTCCGCTGGTGGGTTTTGGCACCCCGACCTTCGGGCGCTAATTTTTTGGCGCGGCTGTGCCTGTGGCCTATTTTTGGCACACGGAGGCCACCCGCAAAGTCTCGGGCCATTCCGAGTCCGGCGGACGAACTTCGCCCACACCCTCCACCAAGGCTATAGCCCACACGTTTTTTGGCCATTTTTCCGCAGGGGGGTTTTGGCACCCCGACCATCGGGCTCTAATTTTTTAGCGTGGCTATGCCCGTGGCCATTTTTTGGCACACGGAGGCCACCCACAAAGTCTCGGGCCATTCTGAGTCCGGAGGACGAACTTCGCCCACGCCCCCCACCAAGTCTATAGCCCACCCGTTTTTTGGCCATTTTTCCGCTGGTGGGTTTTGGTACCCCGACCTTCGGGCGCTAATTTTTGGGCACGGCTGTGCCCGTGGCCTATTTTTGGCACACGGATGCCCTCCGCAAATTCTCGGGCCAATCCGAGTCCGGCGGACGAACTTCGCCCACACCCCCCACCAAGGCTATATCCCACACGTTTTTTGGCCATTTTTCCGCAGGGGGGTTTTGGCACCCTGACCATCGGGCGCTAATTTTTTAGCGCGGCTATGTCCGTGGCTATTTTTTGGCACACGGAGGTCGCCCGCAAAGTCTCGGGCCATTCTGAATCCGGAGGACGAACTTCGCCAACGCCCCCCACCAAGGCTATAGCCCACCCGTTTTTTGGCCATTTTTCCGCTGGTGGGTTTTGGAACCCTGACCTTCGGGCGCAAATTTTTGGGCGCGGCCGTGCCCGTGGCCTATTTTTGGCACACGGAGGCTGCCCGCAAAGTCTCGGGCCATTCCGAGTCCGGCGGACGAACCTCGCCCACGCCCCCCACCAAGGCTATAGCCCACCCGTTTTTAGGCCATTTTTCCGCAGGGGGGTTTTGGCACCCCGACCTTCGGGCGCTAATTTTTTAGCGCGGCTATGCCCGTGGCCTTTTTTTGGCACACGTAGGCCACCCAGAAAGTCTCGGGCCATTCCGAGTCCGGAGGACGAACCTCGCCCACGCCCCCCACCAAGGCTATAGCCCACCCGTTTTTTGGCCATTTTTCCGCTGGTGGGTTTTGGCACCCCGACCATCGGGCTCTAATTTTTTAGCGTGGCTATGCGCGTGGCCATTTTTTAGCACACGGAGGCCACCCACAAAGTCTCGGGCCATTCTGAGTCCGGAGGACGAACTTCGCCCACGCCCCCCACCAAGGCTATAGCCCACCCGTTTTTTGGCCATTTTTCCGCTGGTGGGTTTTGGCACCCCGACCTTCGGGCGCTAATTTTTGTGCCCGTGGCCTATTTTTGGCACACGGAGGCCGCCCGCAAATTCTCGGGCCAATCCGAGTCCGGCGGAACTCGCCCACACCCCCACCAAGGCTATATCCCACGTTTTTGGCCATTTTTCCGCAGGGGTTTTGGCACCCTGACCATCGGGCGCTAATTTTTTAGCACGGCTATGTCCGTGGCCATTTTTTGGCACACGGAGGTCGCCCGCAAAGTCTCGGGCCATTCTGAATCCGGAGGACGAACTTTGCCAACGCCCCCCACCAAGGCTATAGCCCACCCGTTTTTTGGACATTTTTCCGCTGGTGGGTTTTGGCACCCCTACCTTGGGGCCCTAATTTTTGGGCGTGGCTGTGCCCGTGGCCTATTTTTTGCACACGGAGGCCGCCAGCAAAGTCTCGGGCCATTCCGAGTCCGGCGGATGAACTTCGCCCACGCCCCCCACCAAGGCTATAGCCCCCTCGTTTTTTGGCCATTTTTCCGCTGGGCGGTTTTGGCACCCCGACCTTCTAGCGCCAATTGTTGGGCGCGGCTATGGCCGTGGTCTATTTATGGCACACGGAGGCCGCCCGCAAAGTCTCGGGCCATTCTGAATCCGGAGGACGAACTTTGCCAACGCCCCCCACCAAGGCTATAGCCCACCCGTTTTTTGGACATTTTTCCGCTGGTGGGTTTTGGCACCCCGACCTTAGGGCACTAATTTTTGGGCATGGCTGTGCCCGTGGCCTATTTTTCGCACACGGAGGCCGCCCGCAAAGTCTCGGGCCATTCCGAGTCCGGCGGACGAACTTCGCCCACGCCCCCCACCAAGGCTATAGCCCACCCGTTTTTTGGCCATTTTTCCGCTGGTGTGTTTTGGAAACCCGACCTTCGGGCGCGGCCGTGTCCGTGGCCTATTTTTGGCACACGGAGTCCGCCCGCAAAGTCTCGGGCCATTCTGAGTCCGGCGGACGAACTTCGCCCACGCCCCCCACCAAGGCTATAGCCCACCCGTTTTTTGGCCTTTTTTCCGCTGGTGGGTTTTGGAACCCCGAACTTCGGGCGCTAATTTTTGGGTGCGGCTTTGCCCGTGGCCTATCTTTGGCACATGGAGGCCACCCAAAAAGTCTCGGGCCATTCCGAGTCCGGCGGACGAACTTTGCCCACGCCCCCCACCAAGGCTATAGCCCACCCGTTTTTTGGCCATTTTTCCGCTGGTGGGTTTTGGTACCCCGACCTTCGGGCGCTAATTTTTTGGCGCGGCTGTGCCCGTGGCCTATTTTTGGCACACGGAGGCCGCCCGCAAAGTCTCGGGCCATTCCGAGTCCGTCGGACGAACCTCGCCCACGACCCCCACCAAGGCTATAGCCCACACGTTTTTTGGCCATTTTTCCGCTGGGGGGTTTTGGCACCCCGACCATCGGGCGCTAATTTTTGGGCGCGGCTATGCCCGTGGCAAATTTTTGGCACACGGAGTCCGCCCGCAAAGTCTCGGGCCATTCTGAGTCCGGAGGACGAACTTCGCCTACGCCCCCCACCAAGGCTATAGCCCACCCGTTTTTTGGCCATTTTTTCCGCCGGGGGGGTTTGGGATCCTGACCTTCCGCCGCTAATTTTTGTGCGCGGCTTTGGCCGTGGCCTATTTTTGTCGCACGGAGGCCTCCTGCAAAGTCTCGGGCCATGCCGAGTCCGGCGGACGAACTTCGCCCATGCCCCCCACCAAGGCTATAGCCCACCCGTTTTTTGGACATTTTTCCGCTGGTGGGTTTTGGAACCCCGACCTTCGGGCGTGGCCATGCCCGTGGCCTATTTTTGGCACACGGAGTCCGCCCGCAAAGTCTCGGGCCATTCTGAGTCCGGCGGACGAACTTCGCCCACGCCCACCAAGGCTATAGCCCACCCGTTTTTGGCCTTTTTCCGCTGGTGGGTTTGGAACCCCGAACTTCGGGCGCTAATTTTGGGCGCGCTTTGCCCGTGGCCTATCTTTGGCACATGGAGGCCACCCAAAGTCTCGGGCCATTCCGAGTCCGGGACGAACTTTGCCCACGCCCCACCAAGGCTATAGCCCACCCGTTTTTGGCCATTTTTCCGCTGGTGGGTTTTGGTACCCGACCTTCGGCGCTAATTTTTAGGCGCTGTACCGTGGCCTATTTTTGGCACACGGAGGCCGCCCGCAGTCTCGGGCCATTCCGAGTCCGGGCGAAACCTCGCCCACGACCCCACCAAGGCTATAGCCCACACGTTTTTGGCCATTTTTCCGCTGGGGTTTTGGCACCCGACCATCGGGAGCTAATTTTTAGCGAGGCTATGCCCGTGGCAAATTTTTGGCACACGGAGTCCGCCCGCAAAGTCTCGGGCCATTCTGAGTCCGGAGGACGAACTTCGCCTACGCCCCCCACCAAGGCTATAGCCCACCCGTTTTTTGGCCATTTTTCCGCCGGGGGGGTTTGGGATCCTGACCTTCGGCCGCTAATTTTTGTGCGCGGCTTTGGCCGTGGCCTATTTTTGGCGCACGGAGGCCACCTGCAAAGTCTCGGGCCATGCCGAGTCCGGCGGACGAACTTCGCCCATGCCCCCCACCAAGGCTATAGCCCACCCGTTTTTTGGACATTTTTCCGCTGGTGGGTTTTGGCACCCCGACCTTCGGGCGCTAATTTTTGGGCACGGCTGTGCCCGTGGCCTATTTTTCGCACACGGAGGCCGCCCGCAAAGTCTCGGGCCATTCCGAGTCCGGCGGACGAACTTCGCCCACGCCCCCCACCAAGGCTATAGCCCACCCGTTTTTTGGCCATTTTTCCGCTGGTGGGTTTTGGAACCCCGACCTTGGGCGCGCCGTGCCCGTGGCCTATTTGGCACACGCGAGTCCGCCCGCAGTCTCGGGCCATTCTGAGTCCGGCGGACGAACCCGCCACGCCCCACCAAGGCTATAGCCCACCCGTTTTTTGGCCTTTTTTCCGCTGGTGGGTTTTGGAACCCCGAACTTCGGGGGCTAATTTTTGGGCGCGGCTTTGCCCGTGGCCTATATTTGGCACATGGAGACCACCCAAAAAGTCTCGGGCCATTCCGAGTCCGGCGGGCGAACTTTGCCCACGCCCCCCACCAAGGCTATAGCCCACCCGTTTTTTGGCCATTTTTCCGCTGGTGGGTTTTGGTACCCCGACCTTCGGGCGCTAATTTTTTGGCGCGGCTGTGCCCGTGGCCTATTTTTGGCACACGGAGGCCGCCCGCAAAGTCTCGGGCCATTCCGAGTCCGGCGGACGAACCTCGCCCACGACCCCCACCAAGGCTATAGCCCACACGTTTTTTGGCCATTTTTCCGCTGGGGGGTTTTGGCACCCCGACCATCGGGTGCTAATTTTTGGGCGCGGCTATGCCCGTGGCAAATTTTTGGCACACGGAGTCCGCCCGCAAAGTCTCGGGCCATTCTAAGTCCGGAGGACGAACTTCGCCTACGCCCCCCACCAAGGCTATAGCCCACCCATTTTTTGGCCATTTTTCCGCCGGGGGGGGTTGGGATCCTGACCTTCGGCCGCTAATTTTTGTGCGCGGCTTTGCCCGTGGCCTATTTTTGGCGCACGGAGGCCACCTGCAAAGTCTCGGGCCATGCCGAGTCCGGCGGACGAACTTCGCCCATGCCCCCCACCAAGGCTATAGCCCACCCTTTTTTTGCCCATTTTTCCGCTGGTGGGTTTTCGAACCCCGACCTTCGGGCGCGGCTGTGCCCGTGGCCTATTTTTGGCACACGGATGCCGCCCGCAAAGTCTCGGGCCATTCTGAGTCCGGAGGACGAACTTCGCCAACGCCCCCCACCAAGGCTATAGCCCACCCGTTTTTTGGCCATTTTTCCGCTGGGGGGTTATTGGATCCCGACCTTCGGCCGCTAATTTTTGTGCGCGGCTTTGCCCGTGGCCTATTTTTGGCGTACGGAGGCCACCCACAAAGTCTCGGGCCATTCCGAGTCCGGGACGAACTCGCCACGCCCTACCAAGGCTATAGCGCACCCGTTTATTGGCATATTTTCAGCTGGAGGGTATTGGAACCCCGACCTTCGGTAGCTAATTTTTTGGCACGGTTGTTCCCGTGGCCTATTTTTGGAACACTCAGGCCGCCCGCAAACTCTCGGTCCATTCAGAGTCCTTCGGACGAACATCGCGCACGCCCCCCACCAGGGATATAGCCCACCAGTTGGTTGGCCTTTTTTCCGCTGGTGCGTTTGGGAACCCCGACCTTGGGGGGCTAATTTTTTGGGGCGGCTGTGCCGTTGCCTATTTTTGGCACACGGAGGCCGCCCGCAAAGTCTCGGGCCATTCTGAGTCCGGAGGACGAACTTCGCCAACGCCCCCCACCAAGGCTATAGCCCACCCTTGTTTTGGCCATTTTTCCGCTGGGGGGTTTTGGGATCCCGACCTTCGGCCGCTAATTTTTGTGCGCGGCTTTGCCCGTGGCCTATTTTTGTCCCACGGAGGCCACCCAGAAAGTCTCGGGCCATTCCGAGTCTGGCGAACGAACTCCGCCCACGCCCCCCACCAAGGCTATAGCCCACCCGTTTTTTGGTCATTTTTCCGCTGGTGGGTATTGGAACCCCGACCTTCGGGCGCTAATTTTTGGGCGCGGCCATGCCCGTGGCCTATTTTGGGCACACGGAGGCTGCCCGCAAAGTCTCGGGCCATTCCGAGTCTGGCGGACGAACTCCGCCCACGCCCCCCACCAAGGCTATAGCGCACCCGTTTTTTGGCCATTTTTTCGCTGGGTGGTTTTGGCACCCCGACATTCGGGCGCTAATTTTTTGGCGCGGCTGTGCCCGTGGCCTATTTTTTGCACACGGAGGCCGCCAGCAAAGTCTCGGGCCATTCCGAGTCCGGCGGGTGAACTTCGCCCACGCCCCCCACCAAGGCTATAGCCCCCTCGTTTTTTGGCCATTTTTCCGCTGGGCGGTTTTGGCACCCCGACCTTCTGGCGCCAATTGTTGGGCGCGGCTATGGCCGTGGTCTATTTATGGCACACGGAGGCCGCCCGCAAAGTCTCGGGCCATTCTGAGTCCGGAGGACGAACTTCACCAACGCCCCCCACCAAGGCTATAGCCCACCCGCTTTTTGGCCATTTTTCCATTTTGGGATCCTGACGGCTGCTAATTTTTGTGCGCGGCTTTGTCCGTGGCCTATTTTTGGCGCACGGAGGCCACCCACAAAGTCTCGGGCCATTCCGAGTCCGGCGGACGAACTTCGCGAACGCCCCCCACCAAGGCTATAGCCCACCCGTTTTTTGGCCTTTTTTCCGCTGGTGGGTTTTGGAAACCCGACCTTCGGCGCTAATTTTTGGCTGCCTATTTTTGGCTCACGGAGGCCGCCCGCAAAGTCTCGGGCCATTCTGAGTCCGGAGGACGAACTTCGCCAACGCCCCCCACCAAGGCTATAGCCCACCTGTTTTTTGGCCATTTTTCCGCTTGGGGGTTTTGGGATCCCGACCTTCGGCCGCTAATTTTTGTGTGCGGCTTTGCCCGTGGCCTATTTTTGTCACACGGAGGCCACCCAGAAAGTCTCGGGCCATTCCCAGTCTGGCGAACGAACTCCGCCCACGCCCCCCACCAAGGCTATAGCCCACCCGTTTTTTGGTCATTTTTCCGCTGGTGGGTTTTGGAACCCTGACCTTCGGGCGCTAATTTTTGGGCACGGCCGTGCCCATGGCCTATTTTTTGCACACGCAGGCTGCGTGCAAAGTCTCGGGCCATTCCGAGTCCGGCGGACGAACCTCGCCCACGCCCCCCACCAAGGCTATAGCCCACCCGTTTTTTGGCCATTTTTCCGCTGGGGGGTTTTGGCACCCCGACCTTCTGGCGCCAATTATTGGACGCGGTTATGGCCGTGGTCTATTTATGGCACACGGAGGCCGCCCGCAAAGTCTCGGGCCATTCCGAGTCCGGCGGACGAACTTCGCGCACGCCCCCCACCAAGGCTATAGCCCACTCGTTTTTTGGCCATTTTTCCGCTAGGGGGTTTTGGCACCCCGACCTTCGGGCGCTAATTTTTGAGTGTGGCTGTTCCCGTGGCCTATTTTTGGCACACGGAGGCCACCCACAAAGTCTCGGGCCATTCCGAGTCTGGCGGACGAACTCCGCCCACGCCCCCCACCAAGGCTATAGCGCACCCGTTTTTTTGCCATTTTTCCGCTGGGTGGTTTTGGCACCCCGACCTTCGGGCGCTAATTTTTGGGCGTGGCTGTGCCCGTGGCCTATTTTTTGCACACGGAGGCGGCCAGCAAAGTCTCGGGCCATTCCGAGTCCGGCGGACGAACTTCGCCCACGCCCCCCACCAAGGCTATAGCCCCCTCGTTTTTTGGCCATTTTTCCGCTGGGGGGTTTTGGCACCCCGACCTTCTGGCGCCAATTTTTGGGCGCGGCTATGGCCGTGGTCTATTTATGGCACACGGAGGCCGCCCGCAAAGTCTCGGGCCATTCCGAGTCCGGCGGACGAACTTCGCGCACGCCCCCCACCAAGGCTATAGCCCACTCGTTTTTTGTCCATTTTTCCGCTAGGGGGTTTTGGCACCCCGACCTTCGGGTGCTAATTTTTGAGTGCGGATGTTCCCGTGGCCTATTTTTGGCACACGGAGGCCACCCACAAAGTCTCGGGCCATTCCGAGTCCGGCGGACGAACTTCGCGCACGCCCCCCACCAAGGCTATAGCCCACTCGTTTTTTGGCCATTTTTCCGCTAGGGGGTTTTGGCACCCCGACCTTCGGGTGCTAATTTTTAAGTGCGGCTGTTCCCGTGGCCTATTTTTGGCACACGGAGGCCACCCACAAAGTCTCGGGCCATTCCGAGTCTGGCGGACGAACTCCGCCCACGCCCCCCACCAAGGCTATAGCCCACCCGTTTTTTGGCCATTTTTCCGCTGGGGGGTCTTGGTACCCCGTCCTTCGGGCGCTAATTTTTGGCGCGTTTGTCCCCGTGGCCTATTTTTGGCACACGGAGGCTGCCCGCAAAGTCTCGGGCCATTCCGAGTCCGGCGGACGAACCTCGCCCAGGCCCCCCACCAAGGCTATAGCCCACCCCTTTTTTGGCCATTTTTCCGCTGGTGGGTTTTGGAACCCCGACCTTCGGGCGCTAATTTTTGGGCGCGGATGTGCCCGTGGCCTATTTTTGGCACACGGAGGCTTCCCGCAAAGTCTCGGGCAATTCCGAGTCCGGCGGACGAACCTCGCCCACGTCCCCCACCAAGGCTATAGCCCACCCGTTTTTTGGCCATTTTTCTGGTGGTGGGTTTTGGCACCCCGACCTTCGGATGCTAATTTTTGGGCGTGGCTGTGCCCGTGGCCTATTTTTTGCACACGGAGGCCGCCAGCAAAGTCTCGGGCCATTCCGAGTCTGGCGGACGAACTTCGCCCACGCCCTATAGCCCACCCGTTTTTTGGCCATTTTTCCGCTGGGGGGTTTTGGGATCCCGACCTTCGGCCGCTAATTTTTGTGCGCGGCTTTGCCCGTGGCCTATTTTTGGCGCACGGAGGCTACCCACAAAGTCTCGGGCCATTCCGAGTCCGGCGGACGAACTTCGCCCACGCCCCCCACCAAGGCTATAGCCCACCCGTTTTTTGGCCATTTCTCCGCTGGGGGGTTTTGGGATCCCGACCTTCGGCCTCTAATTTTTGTGCGCGGCTTTGCCCGTGGCCTATTTTTGGCGCACGGAGGCTACCCACAAAGTCTCGGGCCATTCCGAGTCCGGCGGATGAACTTCGCCCACGCCCCCCACCAAGGCTATAGCCCACCCATTTTTTGGCCATTTCTCCGCTGGGGGGTTTTGGGATCCCGACCTTTGGCCGCTAATTTTTGTGCACGGCTTTGCCCGTGCCCTATTTTTGGCACACGGAGGCCACCCACAAAGTCTCGGGCCATTCCGAGTCCGGCGGATGAACTTCGCCCACGTCCCCCACCAAGGCTATAGCCCACCCGTTTTTTGGCCTTTTTTCCGCTGGGGGGTTTTGGGATCCCGACCTTCGGCCGCTAATTTTTGTGCGCGGCTTTGCCCGTGGCATATTTTTGTCGCACGGAGGCCACCCACAAAGTCTCGGGCCATTCCGAGTCCCGCGGACGAACTTCGCCCACGCCCCCCACCAAGGCTATAGCCCACCCATTTTTTGGCCATTTTTCCGCTGGTGGGTTTTGGAACCCCGACCTTCGGGCGCTAATTTTTGGGCGCGGTTGTGCCCGTGGCCTATTTTTGGCACACGGAGGCCGCCCGCAAAGTCTCGGGCCATTCTGAGTCCGGAGGACGAACTTCGCCAACGCCCCCCACCAAGGCTATAGCCCACCCGTTTTTTGGCCATTTCTCCGCTGGGGGGTTTTGGGATCCCGACCTTCGGCCGCTAATTTTTGTGCGCGGCTTTGCCCGTGGCCTATTTTTGGCGCACGGAGGCCACCCACAAATTCTCGGGCCATTCCGAGTCCGGCGGACGAACTTCGCCCACGCCCCCCACCAAGGCTATAGCCCACCCGTTTTTTGGCCATTTTTCCGTTGGTGGGTTTTGGCACCCCGACCTTCGGGCGCTAATTTTTGGGCGCGGCTGTGCCCGTTGCCTATTTGTGGAACACGGAGGCCACCCGCATTGTCTCGGACCATTCCGAGTCCGGCGGACGAACTTCGCCCACGCCCCCCACCAAGGCTATAGCCCACCCGTTTTTTGGCCTTTTTTCCGCTGGTGGGTTTTGGAACCCCGACCTTCGGGTGCTAATTTTTGGGTGCGGCTGTGCCCGTGGCCTATTTTTGGCACACGGAGGCCGCCCGCAAAGTCTCGGGCCATTCTGAGTCCGGCAGACCTCGCCCACTCCCACCACCAAGGCTATAGCCCACCCATTTTTTGGCCATTTCTCCGCTGGGGGGTTTTGGGATCCCGACCTTCGGCCGCTAATTTTTGTGCGCGGCTTTGCCCGTGGCCTATTTTTGGCGCACAGAGGCCACCCACAAAGTCTCGGGCCATTCCGAGTCCGGCGGACGAACTTCCCCCACGCCCCCCACCAAGGCTATAGCCCACCCGTTTTTTGGCCATTTTTCCTCTGGTGGGTTTTGGCACCCCGACCTTCGGGCGCTAATTTTTGTGCGCGGCTTTGCCCGTGGCCTATTTTTGGCACACGGAGGCCACCCACAAAGTCTCGGGCCATTCCGAGTCCGGCGGACGAACTTCACCCACGCCCCCCACCAAGGCTATAGCCCACTCGTTTTTTGGCCATTTTTCCGCTGGGGGGTTTTGGCACCCCGACCTCCGGGCGCTAATTTTTGGGCGTGGCTGTTCCCGTGGCCTATTTTTGGCACATGGAAACCACCCACAAAGGCTAGGGCCATTCCGAGTCCGGCGGACGAACTTCGCCCACGCCCCCCACCAAGGCTATAGCCCACCCGTTTTTTGGCCATTTTTCCGCTTGTGGGTTTTGGCATCCCGAACTTCGGGGGCGGCTGTGCCCGTGGCCTATTTTTTGCACACGGAGGCCACCCGCAAAGTCTCGGGCCATTCCCAGTCCGGCGGACGAACTTCGCCCACGCCCCCCACCAAGGCTATAGCCCACCCGTTTTTTGGCCATTTTTCCAATGGGGGGTTTTGGGATCCCGACCTTCGGGCGCTAATTTTTGGCGCGGCTGTGCCCGTGGCCTATTTTTGGCACGCGGAGGCCGCCCGCAAAGTCTCGGGCCATTCTGAGTCCGGGACGAACTCGCCCACGCCCCCCACCAAGGCTATAGCCCACCCGTTTTTTGGCCATTTTTCCGCTGGTGGGTTTTGGAACCCCGACCTTCGGGCGCTAATTTTTGGGCACGGCTGTGCCCGTGGCCTATTTTTGGCACACGGAGACCGCCCGCAAAGTCTCGGGCCATTCTGAGTCCGGAGGACGAACTTCGCCAACGCCCCCCACCAAGGCTATAGCCCACCCGTTTTTTGGCCATTTTTCCGCTGGAGGTTTTGGCACTACGACCGTCGGGTGCTAATTTTTGGGCGCGTCTGTGCCCGTGGCCTATTTTCTGGACACGGAGTAAACCCGCAAATTCTCGGACCATTCCGAGTCCGGCGGACGAACTTCGCACACGCCCCCCACCAAGGCTAAAGCCCACCCGTTTTTTGGCCTTTTTCCCCTGGTGGGTTTTGGCATCCCGAACTTCGGGGGCGGCTGTGCCCGTGGCCTATTTTTTGCACACGGAGGCCACCCGCAAAGTCTCGGACCATTCCCAGTCCGGCGGACGAACTTCGCCCACGCCCCCCACCAAGGCTATAGCCCACCCGTTTTTTGGCCATTTTTCCAATGGGGGGTTTTGGGATCCCGACCTTCGGGCGCTAATTTTTGGGCGCGGCTGTGCCCGTGGCCTAATTTTGGCACGCGGAGGCCGCCCGCAAAGTCTCGGGCCATTCTGAGTCCGGCGGACGAACTTCGCCCACGCCCCCCACCAAGGCTATAGCCCACCCGTTTTTTGGCCATTTTTCCGCTGGTGGGTTTTGGAACCCCGACCTTCGGGCGCTAATTTTTGGGCACGGCTGTGCCCGTGGCCTATTTTTGGCACACGGAGACCGCCCGCAAAGTCTCGGGCCATTCTGAGTCCGGAGGACGAACTTCACCAACGCCCCCCACCAAGGCTATAGCCCACCCGTTTTTTGGCCATTTTTCCGCTGGGGGGTTTTGGGATCCCGACCTTCGGCCGCTAATTTTTGTGTGCGGCTTTGGCCGTGGCCTATTTTTGGCGCACGGAGGCCACCCATAAAATCTCGGGCCATTCGGAGTCTGGCGGACGACCTCCGCCCCACGCCCACCAAGGCTATACTCCACCCGTTTTGGCCATTTTTCCGCTGGTGTTGGAACCCGACCTTCGGGTGCTAATTTTTAAGGCGCGGCAGTGCCTGGGTGGCCTATTTTTGGCACACGGGGCGGCCCGCAAAGTCTCGGGCCATTCCGAGTCCGGCGGACGAACTCGCCACGCCCTACCAAGGCTATAGCCCACCCGTTTTTGGCCATTTTTCCACTGGGGTCTTGGGATCCCGACCTTCGGGCGCTAATTTTTGGGCGCGGCTGTGCCCGTGGCCTATTTTAGGAACACGGAGGCCGCCCACAAAGTCTCGGGCCATTCTGAGTCCGGAGGATGAACCGCCAATGCCCCCACCAAGGCTATAGCCCACCCGCTTTTGGCCATTTCTCCGCTGGGGTTTTGCGATCCCGACCTTCGCCGCTAATTTTGTGCGCTGCTTTGCCTGTGGCCTATTTTTTGGCGCACGGAGGCCACCCACAAAGTCTCGGGCCATTCTGAGTCCGCGGACGAACTTCGCCACGCCCCCACCAAGGCTATAGCCCACCCGTTTTTTGTCCATTTTTCCGCTGGTGGGTTTTGGAACCCCGACCTTCGGGCGCTAATTTTTGGGCACGACTGTGCCCGTGGCCTATTTTTGGCTCACGGAGGCCGCCCGCAAAGTCTCGGGCCATTCTGAGTACGGAGGACGAACTTCGCCAAAGCCCCCCACCAAGGCTATAGCCCACCCGTTTTTTGGCCATTTTTCCGCTGGTGGGTTTTGGAACCCCGACCTTCGGCGGCTAATTTTTGTGTGCGGCTTTGCCCGTGGCGTATTTTTGGCGCACGGAGGCCACCCGCAAAGTCTCGGGCCATTCTGAGTCCGGCGGACGAACTTCGCCCACGCCCCCCACCAAGGCTATAGCCCACCCGTTTTTTGGCCATTTTTCGGCTGGGGGGTTTTGGTACCCCGGCCTTCGGTCGCTAATTTTTGGGCGCGTCTGTCCCCGTGGCCTATTTTTGGCACACGGAGGCCGCCCGCAAAGTCTCGGGCATTTCTGAGTCCGGCGGACGAACTTCGGCCACGCCCCCCACCAAGGCTATAGCCCTCCCGTTTTTTGGCCATTTTTCCACTGGGGGGTTTTGGCAACCCCGGCCTTCGGTCGCTAATTTTTGGGCGCGGTTTTGCCCCTGGTCTATTTTTGGCACACGGTGGCCGCCCGCAAAGTCTCGGGCCATTCTGAGTCTGGCGGACGAACTTCGCCCACGCCCCCCACCAAGGCTATAGCCCACACGTTTTTTGGCCATTTTTCCGCTGGGGGGTTTTGGCACCCCGACCATCGGGCGCTAATTTTTGGGCACGGCTATGCCCGTGGCCAATTTTTGGCACATGGAGGCCGCCCTCAAAGTCTCGGGCCATTCTGAGTCCGGAGGACGAACTTCGCCAACGCCCCCCACCAAGGCTATAGCCCACCCGTTTTTTGGCCATTTTTCCGCTGGGGGGTTTTGGAACCCCGACCTTCGGCCGCTAATTTTTGTGTGCGGCTTTGCCCGTGGCCTATTTTTTGCGCACGGAGGCCACCCGCAAACTCTCGGGCCATGCCGAGTCCGGCGGACGAACTTCGACCACGCCCCCCACCAAGGCTATAGCCCACACGTTTTTTGGCCATTTTTCCGCTGGGGGGTTTTGGCACCCCAACCTTCGGGCGCTAATTTTTGGGCGCATCAGTCCCCGTGGCCTATTTTTGGTACACGGAGGCCGCCCGCAAAGTCTCGGGCCATTCTGAGTCCGGCGGACGAACTTCGCCCACACCCCCCACAAGGGCTATAGCCCACCCGTTTTTTGGCCTTTTTTCCACAGGGGGTTTTGGAACCCCGACCTTCGGGGGCTAATTTTTGGGCGCGGCTGTTCCCGTGGCCTATTTTTGGCACACGGAGGCCGCCCGCAAAGTCTCGGGCCATTCTGAGTCCGGAGGACGAACTTCGCCAACGCCCCCTACCAAGGCTATAGCCCACCCGTTTTTTGGCCATTATTCCACTGGGGGGTTTTGGGATCCCGACCTTCGGCCGCTAATTTTTGTGCGCGGCTTTGCCAGTGGATTATTTTTGGCGCACGGAGGCCACCCACAAAGTCTCGGGCCATTCCGAGTCCGGCGGACGAACTTCGCCCACGCCCCCCACCAAGGCTATAGCCCACCCGTTTTTTGGCCATTTTTCCGCTGGAGGGTTTTGGGATCCCGACCTTCGGCCGCTACTTTTTGTGCGCGGCTTTGCCCGTGGCCTATTTTTGGCACACGGAGGCCGCCCGCAAAGTCTCGGCTATTCCGAGTCCGGCGATTTAACTTCGCCGCGCCCGCCAAGGCTATAGCCTACACGTTTTTGGCCATTTTCCGCTGGGGTTTTGGCACCCCACCTTCGGTGCTAATTTTTGGGCGCGCTCTGCCTGTGGCCAATTTTTGGAACACGGAAGCCGCCCGCAGTCTCGGGCCATTCCGAATCCGCGGACTTCGCCACGCCCACCAAGGCTATAGCCAACCCGTTTTTTGGCCATTTTTCCGCTGGGGGGTTTTGGCACCTCGGCCTTCGGGCGTTAATTTTTGGGCGCGTCTGTCCCCGTGGCCTACTTTTGGCACACGGAGGCCGCCCGCTAAGTCTCGGGCCATTTTGAGTCCGGCGGACGAACTTCGCCCACGCCCCCCACCAAGGCTATAGCCCACCCGTTTTTTGGCCATTTTTCCGCTGGGGGGTTTTGGCACCCCCGGCCTTCGGGCGCTAATTTTTGTCGCATCAGTCCCCGTGGCCTATTTTTGGCACACGGAGGCCGCCCGCAAAGTCTCGGGCCATTCCGAGTCCGGCGGACGAACTTCGCCCACGGCCCCCACCAAGGCTATAGTCAACCCGTTTTTTGGCCATTTTTCCGCTGGGGGGTTTTGGGATCCCGGCCTTCGGGCGCTAATTTTTGGGCGCGGCTGTGCCCATGGCCTATTTTTGGCACACGGAGGCCGCCCGCAAAGTCTCGGGCCATTCTGAGTCCGGAGGACGAACTTCGCCAACGCCCCCGACCAAGGCTATAGCCCACCCGTTTTTTGGCCATTATTCCACTGGGGGGTTTTGGGATCCCGACCTTCGGCCGCTAATTTTTGTGCGCGGCTTTGCCAGTGGATTATTTTTGGCGCACGGAGGCCACCCACAAAGTCTCGGGCCATTCCGAGTCCGGCGGACGAACTTCGCCCACGCCCCCCACCAAGGCTATAGCCCACCCGTTTTTTGGCCATTTTTCCGCTGGAGGGTTTTGGGATCCCGACCTTCGGCCGCTACTTTTTGTGCGCGGCTTTGCCCATGGCCTATTTTTGGCACACGGAGGCCGCCCGCAAAGTCTCGGGCCATTCCGAGTCCGGCGGACGAACTTCGCCCGCGCCCCCCGCCAAGGCTATAGCCCACACGTTTTTTGGCCATTTTTCCGCTGGGGGGTTTTGGCGCCCCGACCTTCGGGGGCTAATTTTTGGGCGCGGCTCTGCCCGTGGCCTATTTTTGGCACACGGAGGCCGCCCGCAAAGTCTCGGGCCATTCCGAGTCCGGCGGACGAACTTTACCCACGCCCCCCACCAAGCCTATAGCCCACCCGTTTTTTGGCCATTTTTCTGCTGGGGGGTTTTGGCACCCCGCCCTTCGGGCGCTAATTTTTGGGCGCGTCTGTCCCCGTGGCCTAGTTTTGGCACACGGAGACCGCCCGCAAAGTCTCGGGCCATTCTGAGTCCGGCGGACGAACTTAGCCCACACCCCCACCAAGGCTATAGCCCACTCGTTTTTTGGCCATTTTTCCGCTGGGGGGTTTTGGCACCCCGACCTTCGGGCGCTAATTTTTGGGTGCAGCTGTTCCCGTGGCCTATTTTTTGCACACGGAGGCCACCCACAAAGTCTCGGGCCATTCCGAGTCCGGGCGGATTTAACCGCCCATGCCGCCCACCAAGGCTATAGCCCACCCGTTTTTTGGCCATTTTTCCGCTGGTGGGTTTTGGCACCCCGACCTTCGGCCGCTAATTTTTGGGCGCGGCTGTGCCCGTGGCCTATTTTTGGCACACGGTGGCCACCCGCAAAGTCTCGGACCATTCCCAGTCCGGCGGACGAATCTTCGCCACGCCCCACCAAGGCTATAGCCCACTTGTTTTTTGGCCATTTTTCCGCTGGGGGGTTTTGGCACCCCGACCTTCGGGTACTAATTTTTGGGTACGGCTGTTCCCGTGGCCTATTTTTGGCACAAGGAGGCAACCAATAAAGGCTCGGGCCATTCCAAGTCCGGCGGACGAACTTCGCCCACGCCCCCCACCAAGGCTATAGCCCACCTTTTTAGCCATTTTTCCGCTGGTGGGTTTTGCGCCCCGACTGGGGCTAATTTTTGGGCGCGCCTGTGCCCGTGGCCTATTTTTGGCACACGGAGGCCGCCCGCAAAGTCTCGGGCCATTCCGACTCCGGCGGACGAACTTTGCCCACGCCCCCCACCAAGCCTATAGCCCACCCGTTTTTGGCCATTTTTCTGCTGGGGGGCTTTGGCACCCCCGCCTTCGGGCGCCAATTTTTGGGCGCGTCTGTCCCCGTGGCCTAGTTTTGGCACACGGAGACCGCCTGCAAAGTCTCGGGCCATTCTGAGTCCGGGCGGACGAACTTCGTCCCACGCCCACCAAGGCTATAGCCCACCCGTTGGCCATTTTTCCGCTGGTGGGTTTTGGGATTCCGACCTTCGCCGCTAATTTTTGTGCGCTTTGCCCGTGGCCAATTTTTGGTGCACGGAGGCCACCCACAAAGTCTCGGCCCATTCCGAGTCCGGCGGACGAACTTCGCCCACGCCCCCCACCAAGGCTATAGCCCACCCGTTTTTTGCCCTTTTTTCCACTGGGGGGTTTTGGCAACCCCGGCCTTCGGTCGCTAATTTTTGTGCGCGGCTCTGCCCATGGCCTATTTTTGGCACACGGAGGCCGCCCGCAAAGTCTCGGGCCATTCTGAGTCCGGCGGACGAACTTCGCCCACGCCCCCCACCAAGGCTATTGCCCACCCGTTTTTTGGCCATTTCTCCGCTGGGGGGTTTTGGGATCCCGACCTTCAGCCGCTAATTTTTGTGCGCGGCTTTGGCCGTGGCCTATTTTTGGCACACGGAGGCCGCCCGCAAAGTCTCGGGCCATTCTGAGTCCGGCGGACGAACTTCGTCCACGCCCTCCACCAAGGCTATAGCCCACCCGTTTTTTGGCCATTTCTCCGCTGGGGGGTTTTGGGATCCCGACCTACGGCTGCTAATTTTTGTGTGCGGCTTTGTCCGTGGCCTATTTTTGGCGCACGGAGGCCACCCACAAAGTCTCGAGCCATTCTGAGTCCGGAGGATGAACTTCGCCAACGCCCCCCACCAAGGCTATAGCCCACCCGTTTTTTGGCCATTTTTCCGCTGGGGGGATTTGGCACCCCGGCCTTCGGACGCTAATTTTTGGGCGCGTCTGTCCCCGTGGCCTATTTTTGGCACACGGAGGCCACCCACAAAGTCTCGGGCCATTCCGAGTCCGGCGGACGAACTTCGCCCACGCCCCCCACCAAGGCTATAGCCCACCCTATTTTTGGCCATTTTTCCGCTGGGGGGTTTTGGTACCCCGGCCTTCGGGCACAAATTTTTGGTGCGTGCCCCTAGCCTATTTTGGCACACGGAGGCCGCCCGCAAAGTCTCGGGCCATTCTGAGTCAGGGACGAACTTCGCCTCACGCCCCACCAAGGCTATAGCCTACACGCTTTTGGCCATTTTTCCGCTGGGGTTTTGGCACCTGATCATCGGGCACTAATTTTTGGCTATGCCTGCGGGCAATTTTTGGCACACGAGGTCGCCCAAAGTCTCGGGCCATTCCGAGTCCGGCGGACGAACTTCGCCAACGCCCCCCACCAAGGCCATAGCCCACCCGTTTTTTGGCCATTTTTCCGCTGGGGGGTTTTGGGATCCCGACCTTCGGCCGCTAATTTTTGTGCGCGGCTTTGCCCGTGGCCTATTTTTGGCGTACGGATGCCACCCGCAAAGTCTCAGGCCATTCCGAGTCCGGCGGACGAACTTCGCCCACGCCCCCCACCAAGGCTATAGCCCACCCGTTTTTTGGCCATTTTTCCGCTTGTGGGTTTTGGCACCCCGATCATCGGGCACTAATTTTTGGGCGCGGCTATGCCCGTGGCCTATTTTTGGCACACGGAGGTCGCCCACAAAGTCTCGGGCCATTCCGAGTCCGCAGGACGAACTTCGCCAACGCCCCCCACCAAGGCTATAGCCCACCCGTTTTTTGGCAATTTTTCCGCTGGTGGGTTTTGGAACCCCGACCTTCGGGCGCTGATTTTTGGGCACGGCTGTGCCCGTGGCCTATTTTTGGCACATGGAGGCTGCCCGCAAAGTCTCCGGCCATTCTGGGTCCGGAGGACGAACTTCGCCAACGCCCCCCACCAAGGCTATAGCCCACCCGTTTTTTGGCAATTTCTCCGCTGGTGGGTTTTGGAACCCCGACCTTCGGCCGCTAATTTTTGTGGGCGGCTTTGCCCGTGGCTTATTTTTAGTGCACGGAGGCCACCCACAAGTCTCGGCTATTCCGTGTCCGGCGGACGAACTTCGCCCACGCCCCCCACCAAGGCTATAGCCCACCCGTTTTTTGGCCATTTTTCCGCTGGTGGGTTTTGGAACCCCGACCTTCGGGCGCTAATTTTTGGGCGCGGCTGTGGCCGTGGCATATTTTAGGCACACGGAGGCCGCCCGTAAAGTCTCGGGCCATTCTGAGTCCGGCGGACGAACTGCGCCCACGCCCCCCACCAAGGCTATAGCCCACCCGTTTTTTGGCCATTTCTCCGCTGGGGTTTGGGATCCCGACTGCCGCTAATTTTTGTGCGCGGCTGTGGCCGTGGCCTATTTTTGGCACACGGAGGCCGCCCGCAAAGTCTCGGGCCATTCTGAGTCCGGCGGACGAACTTCGCCCACGCCCCCCACCAAGGCTATAGCCCACCCGTTTTTTGGCCATTTCTCCGCTGGGGGGTTTTGGGATCCCAACCTTTAGCTGCTAATTTTTGTGTGCGGCTTTGCCCGTGGCCTACTTTTGGTGCATGGAGGCCACCCACAAAGTCTCGGGCCATTCCGAGTCCGGCGGAGGAACTTCGCCCACGCCCCCCACCAAGGCTATAGCCCACCCGTTTTTTGGCCATTTTTCCGCTGGGGGGTTTTGGAACCCCGAACTGGCGCTAATTTTGGGCGCGCTGTGCCCGTGGCTTATTTTTGGCACACGGAGGCCGCCGCAAAGTATCGGGCCATTCTGAGTCCGGAGGACGAACTCGCCAACGCCCCACCAAGGCTATAGCCCACCCGCTTTTTGGCCATTTTTCCGCTGGGGTTTTGGGATCCCGACCTTGACCGCTAATTTTTGGGCGTGGCTTTGCCTGGCCTATTTTTGGCACACGGAGGCCACCCAAAAAGTCTCAGGCCATTCCCGAGTCTGGCGGACGAACTCCGCCCCACGCCCCCACCAAGGCTATAGCCCACCCGCTTTTTGGCCATTTTCCGCTGGTGGGTTTGGAACCCCGACCTTCGGCGCTAATTTTTGGGCGCGTCTCATGCCTGTGGGGCCTATTTTTGGCACATGGAGGCTGCCTGCAAAGTCTCGGGCCATTCCGAGTCCGGGCGGACAACCTCGCCCACGCCCACCAAGGCTATATCCCACCCGTTTTTTGGCCATTTTTCCGCTGGGGGGATTTGGCACCCCGGCCGTCGGACGCTAATTTTTGGGCGCGTCTGTGTCCGTGGCCTATTTTTGGCACACGGAGGCCACCCGCAAAGTCTCGGGCCATTCCGAGTCCGGCGGACGAACTCCGCCCACGCCCCCCACCAAGGCTATAGCCCACCCGTTTTTTGGCCATTTTTCCGCTGGTGGGTTTTGGAACCCCGACCTTCGGGCACTAATTTTTGGGCGCGTCCGTGCCCGTGGCCTATATTTGGCACATGGAGGCTGCCCGCAAAGTCTCGGGCCAGTCCGAGTCCGGCGGATTTTAACCTCGCCACGCCTACCAAGGCTATATCCCACCCGCTTTTGGCCATTTTTCCGCTGGGGATTTGGCACCTGGCCTTCGGACGCTAATTTTTGGGCGCGTCTGTGCCCGTGGGGCCTATTTTTGGCACACGGAGGCCACCCGCAAAGTCTCGGGCTATTCCGAGTCCGCGGACGAACTCCGCCACGCCTCACCAAGGCTATAGCCCACCCGCTTTTTGGCCATTTTTCCACAGGGTTTTGGAACCCTGACCTTCGGGCACTAATTTTTGGGCGCCTGCCCGTGGCCTATTTGGCACATGGAGGCTGCCCGCAGTCTCGGGCCAGTCCGAGTCCGCGGATGAACCTCGCCCACGCCCCACCAAGGCTATATCCCACCCGCTTTTGGCCATTTTTCCGCTGGGGATTTGGCACCCCGCCTTCGGACGCCACTTTAATTTTTGGGCGCCTGTGCCCGTGGCCTATTTTTGGCACACGGAGGCCACCCGCAAAGTCTCGGGCCATTCCGAGTCCGCGGACGAACTCCGCCACGCCCCCCACCAAGGCTATAGCTCACCCAAGTTTTTGGCCATTTTTCCGCTGGTGGGTTTTGGAACCCGACCTTCGGGCACTAATTTTTGGCGCCCGTGCCCGCCTATTTTTGCACACGCAGGCCACCCGCAAAGTCTGCCATTCGAGTCCGAGGCGGACGATCTCGCCACGCCCCACCAAGGCTATAGCCCACCCGCTTTTTCGGCCATTTTTCCGCTGGGGTTTTGGCACCCGACCATCGGGCGCTAATTTTGTGCGCAAGGCGCCCTGCGGGGCCTATTTGAGGTACACGGAGGCCACCCGCAGTCTCGGGCCATTCTGAGGCCGGAGGACAAACTTCGCCAACGCCCCCCACAAAGGCGATAGCCCACCCGTTTTTTGGACATATTTACGCTGGTGGGCTGTGGAAGCCCGACCTTCGGGCGCTAATTTTTGGGCGCGGCTGTGCCTGCCTATTTTTGGCACACGGAGGCCGCCCGCAAAGTCTCGGCCATTTGAGTCCGCGGACGAACTCGCCCCACGCCCTACCAAGGCTATAGCCCACCCATTTTTGGCCATTTCTCCGCTGGGGTTTTGGGATCCCGACTCTTCGGCTGCTAATTTTTGTGCGCGCTTTGCCTGTGGCCTATTTTTGGCACACGGAGGCCACCCGCAAAGTCTCGGGCCATTCCGAGTCCGGCGGACGAACTTCACCCACGCCCCCCACCAAGGCTATAGCCCACCCGATTTTTGGCCATTTTTCGGCTGGGGGGTTTTGGTACCCCGGCCTTCGGGCGCTAATTTTTGGGCACGTCTGTGCCCCTAGCCTATTTTTGGCATACGGGGGCCGACCGCAACTCTGGCCATTCTGGGTCCGCGGACTCGCCAACGCCCCACCAAGGCTATAGCCCACACGCTTTTGGCCATTTTTCCGCTGGGGTTTTGGCACCGACCATCGGGCACTAATTTTTGGCGCGGCTATGCCTGGTGGCCAATTTTTGTACACGGAGGCCGCCCGCAAAGTCTCGGCCATTCGAGTCCGAGGACGAACTTCGCCAACGCCCCCACCAAGGCTATAGCCCACCCGCTTTTTGGCCATTTTTCCGCTAGTGGGTTTTGAAACCCACCTTCGGGCGCTAATTTTTGCGGCTTGTGCCTGCGGGCCTATTTTTGCACACGGAGGCGCCCGCAAAGTCTCCGCCATTCTGAGTCCGAGGACGAACCGCCAACGCCCCCCACCAAGGCTATAGCCCACCCGTTTTTTGGCAATTTCTCCGCTGGGGGGTTTTGGGAACCCGACCTTCGGCCGCTAATTTTTGTGGGCGGCTTTGCCCGTGGCTTATTTTTGGAGCACGGGGGCCACCCAAAAAGTCTCGGCCATTCCGAGTCCGCGGACGAACCGCCACGCCACCCACCAAGGCTATAGCCCACCCGCTTTTGGCCATTTTTCCGCTTGGTGGGTTTTGGAACCCCAGGCTAATTTTTAAGGGCGCGCTTTTCCCGTGGCCTATTTTTGCACACGGAGGCCCCCGCAAAGTCTCTGGGCTATCCGAGTCTGGCGGACGAACTCCGCCCCACGCCCCACCAAGGCTATAGCCCACCCGCTTTTTCGCCATTTTTCCGGTGGGTTTTGGAACCCCGACTGGCGCTAATTTTAAGGCGCTGCCGTGCCTGTGGCCTATTTTTACACACGGAGGCCGCCAAGTCTCGGCCATGCCGAGTCTGGCGGACGAATCTCGCCACGCCCCCCACCAAGGCTATAGCCCACCTGCTTTTGGCCATTTTTCCGCTGGGGGTTTTGGGATCCAGACCTTCGCCGCTAATTTTGTGCGCGTTTGCCTGGGCCTATTTTTGGCGAACGGAGGCCACCCACAAAGTCTCGGCCATTCCGAGTCCGGGCGACGAACTCTCGCCCACGCCCCACCAAGGCTATAGCCCACCCGGCCATTTTTCCGCTGGTGGGTTTTGGAATCCCGACCTTCGGGCACTACTTTTGGGAGCGGCTGTGCTCAGGCCTATTTTTGGCACACGGAGGCCGCCCAAAGTCTCGGGCCATTCTGAGTCCGGAGGACAAACTTCGCCACCGCCCCCCACCAAGGCTATAGCCCACCCGTTTTTTGGCCATTTATCCGCTGGTGGCATTGGAACCCCAATCTTCGGCGCTAATTTGGGCTGTGGCCGTGGCCTATTTTGGCACACCGAGGCCGCCCGCAAAGTCTCGGGCCATTCTGAGTCCGGGCGGACGAACTGCGCCCACGCCCCACCAAGGCTATAGCCCACCCGTTTTTTGGCCATTTCTCCGCTGGGGGGTTTTGGGATCCCGACCTTCGGCCGCTAATTTTTGTGCGCGGCTTTGCCCGTGGCGTATTTTTGGCACAGGGAGGCCGCACGCAAAGTCTCGGGCCATTCGGAGTCCGGGCGGATTCCCGCCACGCCCCCACCAAGGCTATAGCCCACCCGTTTTTTGGGCATTTCTCCGCTGGGGGGCTTTGGGATCCCAACCTTTAGCCGCTAATTTTTGTGTGCGGCTTTGCCCGTGGCCTATTTTTGGTGCACGGAGGCCACCCACAAAGTCTCGGGCCATTCCGAGTCCGGCGGACGAATCTCGCCACGCCCCCACCAAGGCTATAGCCCACCCGTTTTTTGGCCATTTTTCCGCTGGTGGGTTTTGGAACCCCGACCTTCGGGCGCTAATTTTTGGGCGCGGCTGTGCCCGTGGCCTATTTTTGGCAAATGGAGGCCGCCCACAAAGTCTCCGGCCATTCTGAGTCCGGCGGACGAACTTCGCCCACGCCCCCCACCAAGGCTATAGCCCACCCATTTTTTGGCCATTTCTCCGCTGGGGGGTTTTGGGATCCCGACCTTCGGCCGCTAATTTTTGTGTGCGGCTTTGCCCGTGGCCTATTTTTGGTGCACGGAGGCCACCCACAAAGTCTCGGGCCATTCCGAATCCGGCGGACGAACTTCGCCCACGCCCCCCACCAAGGCTATAGCCCACCCATTTTTTGGCCATTTTTCCGCTGGTGGGTTTTGGAACCCCGACCTTCGGGCGCTAATTTTAGGGCGAGGCTGTGCCCGTCACCTATTTTTGGCACACGGAGGCCGCCCGCAAAGTCTCGGGCCATTCTGAGTCCGGCGGACGAACTTCGCCCACGCCCCCCACCAAGGCTATAGCCCACCCGTTTTTTGGCCATTTCTCCGCTGGGGGGTTTTGGGATCCCGACCTTCGGCCTCTAATTTTTGTGTGCGGCTTTGCCCGTGGCCTATTTTTGGCGCACGGAGGCCACCCACAAAGTCTTGGGCCATTCCGAGTCCGGCGGACGAACTTCGCCCACGCCCCCCACCAAGGATATAGCCCACCCGTTTTTTGGCCATTTTTCCGCTGGTGTGTTTTGGAACCCCGACCTTCGGGCTCTAATTTTTGGGCGCGGCTGTGCCCGTGGCCTATTTTTGGCACATGGAGGCCGCCCGCAAAGTCTCCGCCATTCTGAGTCCGGGAGGACGAACCGCTAACGCCCTTACTCAAGGCTATAGCCCATCCGCTTTTGGCCATTTTTCCGCTTGGGGTTTTGGGATCCCGACGTTGCCGCTTAATTTTTAGGCGGCTTTGTCTCGTGGCCTATTTTAGCGCACGGAGGCCACCCGTGAAAGTCTGGGCCATGCCGAGTCCGGCGACGAACTCTGCCACGCTCACCAAGGCTATAGCCCACCCGTTTTTTCGCCATTTTTCCGCTGGTGGGTTTTGGAACCCCGACCTTCGGGCGCTAATTTTTGGGCGCGGCTGTGTCCGTGGCCTATTTTTGGCACATGGAGGCCGCCCGCAAAGTCTCCGGCCATTCTGAGTCCGGAGGACGACTCGCTAACGCCCCACCAAGGCTATAGCCCACCCGCTTTTTGGCCATTTTTCCGCTGGGTTTTGGGATCCTGACCTTCGCCGCTAATTTTTGAAGCGCGGCTATGCCCGTCAATTTTTGGCACACGGAGGCCGACCGCAGTCTCGGGCCATTCCAGTCCGGCGGACGGTCCGCCCACGCCTACCAAGGCTATAGCCCACCCGTTTTTTGGCCATTTTTCCGCTGGTGGGTTTTGGAACCCCGACCTTCGGGCGCTAATTTTTGGCCGCGGCTGTGCCCGTTACCTTTTTTTGGCACACGGAGGCCGCCCGCAATGTCTCGGGCCATTCTGACTCCGGAGGACGAACTTCGCCAACGCCCCCCACCAAGCCTATAACCCACCCGTTTTTTGGCCATTTTTCCGCTGGGGGGTTTTGGGATCCCGACCTTCGGCCGCTAATTTTTGTCCGCAGCTTTCCCCGTGGCCTATTTTTGGTGCATGGAGGCCACCCACAAAGTCTCGGGCCATTCCGAGTCCGACGGACGAACTTCGCCCACGCCCCCCACCAAGGCTATAGCCCACCCGTTTTTTGGCCATTTTTCCGCTGGTGGGTTTTGGAACCCCGACCTTCGGGCGTTTAGTTTTGGGCGCGGCTGTGCCCGTGGCCTTTTTTCGGCACACGGAGGCCGCCCGCAAAGTCTCGGGCCATTCTGAGTCCGGCGGACGAACTTCGCCAACGCCCCCCACCAAGGCTATAGCCCACCCGTTTTTTGGCCATTTCTCCGCTGGGGGGTTTTGGGATCCCGACTTTCGGCCGCTAATTTTTGTGCGCGGCTTAGCCCGTGGCCTATTTTTGGCGCACGGAGGCCACCCACAAAGTCTCGGGCCATTCCAAGTCCGGCGGATGAACTTCGCTCACGCCTCCCACCAAGGCTATAGCCCACCCGTTTTTTGGCCATTTTTCCACTGGGGGGTTTTTGCACCTCGGCCTTCGGGCGCTAATTTTTGGGCACGTCTGTCCCCGTGGCCTATTTTTGGCACATGGAGGCCGCCCCCAAAGTCTCGGGCCATTCCGAATCCGGCGAACGAACTTCGCCCACGCCCCCCACCAAGGCTATAGCCCACCCGTTTTTTGGCCATTTTTCCGCTGGGGGGTTTTGGCAACATCGGCCTTCGGTCGCTAATTTTTGGGCGCGGTTTTGCCCCTGGCCTATTTTTGGCACACGGAGGCCGCCCGCAAAGTCTCGGGCCATTCTGAGTCCGGCGGACGAACTTCGCCCACGCCCCCCACCAAGGCTATAGCCCACACGTTTTTTGGCCATTTTTCCGCTGGGGGGTTTTTAGACCCCGACCTTCGGCCGCTAAATTTTGTGCGAGGCTTTGCCCGTGGCCTATTTTTGGCACATGGAGGCCGCCCCCAAAGTCTCGGGCCATTCCGAATCCGGCGGACGAACTTCGCCAACGCCCCCCACCAAGGCTATAGCCCACCCGTTTTTTGGCCATTTTTCCGCTGGGGGGTTTTGGGATCCCGACCTTCGGCCGCTAATTTTTGTCCGCAGCTTTCCCCGTGGCCTATTTTTGGTGCATGGAGGCCACCCACAAAGTCTCGGGCCATTCCAGTCCGACGGATTTCTCGCCCACGCCCTCACCAAGGCTATAGCCCACCCGCTTTTGGCCATTTTCCGCTGGTGGGTTTGGAACCCCGACCTTCGGGCGTTTAGTTTGGGCGCTGTGCCTGTTTTTCGCACACGGAGGCCGCCCGCAGTCTCGCCATTCTGAGTCCGAGGACGAATCTCGCCAACGCTTCTACCAAGGCTATAGCCCACCCGTTTTGGCCATTTTTCTGCTGGGGTTTTGGGACCACCATCGGGCACTAATTTTTGGGCGCGCTATGCTCATGTCAATTTTTGCACACGGAGGCCGCCCGCAAAGTCTCGGGCCATTCCGAGTCCGCGGACGAACCTCGCCCACGCCCCACCAAGGCTATAGCCCACCCGTATTTTGGCCATTTTTCCGCTGGGGTTTTGGCACCCTTCGGGCGCGCAATTTTGGGCGCCTTGTCCCCGTGGCCTATTTTTGGAACACGGAGGCCGCCCCCAAAGTCTCGGGCCATTCCGAATCCGGCGGACGAACTTCGCCCACGCCCCCCACCAAGGCTATAGCCCACCCGTTTTTTGGCCATTTTTCCGCTGGGGGGTTTTGGCAACCCGGTCTTCGGTCGCTAAGTTATGGGCACAGCTGTGCCCGTGGCCTATTTTTGGCACACGGAGGCCGCCCGCTAAGTCTCGGGCCATTCCGAGTCCAGCGGACGAACTTCGCCCACGCCCCCCGCCAAGGCTATAGCCCACACGTTTATTGGCCATTTTTCCGCTGGGTGGTTTTGGCACCCCCACCTTCGGGCGCTAATTTTTGGGCGCGGCTCTGCCCGAGTCCAATTTTTGACACACGGAAGCCGCCAGCAAAGGCTCGGGCCATTCCGAGTCCGGCGGACGAACTTCTCCCACGCCCCCCACCAAGGCTATAGCCCACCCGTTTTTTGCCCATTTTTCCGCTGGGTGGTTTTGGCACCTCGGCCTTCGGGCGCTAATTTTTGGGCGCGTCTGTCCCCGTGGCCTATTTTTGGCACACGGAGGCCGCCCGCAAAGTCTTGAGTCATTCTGAGTCCGGCAGACGAACTTCGCCCACGCCCCCCACCAAGGCTATAGCCCGCCCGTTTTTTGGCCATTTTTACGCTGGGGGGTGTTGGCAACCCGGCCTTCGGGCGCTAATTTTTGGGCGCGGCTGTGCCCGTGGCCTATTTTTGGCACACGGAGTTTGCCCACAAAGTCTCGGGCCATTCCGAGTCCAGCGGACGAACTTCGCCCACGCCCCCCGGCAAGGCTATAGCCCACACGTTTTTTGGCCATTTTTCCGTTGGGGGGTTTTGGCACCCCCACCTTCGGGCGCTAATTTTTGGGCGCGGCTCTGCCCGTGTCCAATTTTTCGCACACGGAAGTCACCCGCAAAGTCTCGGGCCATTCCGAGTCCGGGCGGATCTAATCTCGCCCACTCCCCACCAAGGCTATAGCTCCACCCGCTTTTTGGCCTTTTTCCGCTGGGGTTTGGTACTCCCGACCTTCGTACTAATTTTTGTACGCTGCTGTGCCCCTGGCCTATTTTTGGTACACGGAGGCCACCCGCAGTCTCGGCCATTCCGAGTCCGCGGACGAACTCGCCACGCCCGACCAATGCTATAGCCCACCCGTTTTTTGGCCATTTTTCCGCTGGTGGTTTTTGGTACCCCGACCTTTGGTTGCTATTTTTTGTGCGCGGCTGTGCCCGTGGATTTTTTTTGGCACACAGAGGCCGCTCGCAAAGTCTCGGCCATTCTGAGTCCGGCATGGACTTAACGCCCCACCAAGGCTATAGCCCACCCGCTTTTGGCCATTTCTCCAGCTGGGGTTTGGGATCCCGACCTTGCCGCTAATTCTTTGTGTGCGGCTTTGCCTGTGGCCTATTTTTTGGCACACGGAGGCCACCCACAAAGTCTCAGGCCATTCCGAGTCCAATGCTGACGATCTTTCGCCACGCCTCACCCAAGACTATAGCCCACCCGTTTTTTGGCCATTTTTCCGCTGGTGGGTTTTGGTACCCCGACCTTTGGGCGCTAATTTTTTGGCGCAGCTGTACCCGGAGCCTATTTTTGGCACACGGAGGCCGCCCGCAAAGTCTGGGGCTATTCCGAGTCCGGCAGACGAACTTCGCCCACGCCCCCCACCAAGGCTATTGCCCATACGTTTTTTGGCCATTTTTCCGCTGGGGGGTTTTGGCACCCCGACCATCGGGCCCTAATTTTTGGGCGCGGCTATGCCCGTGGCTAATTTTTGGCACACGGAGGCCGCCCGCAAAGTCTCGGGCCATTATGAGTCCGAAGGACAAACTTCGCCAACGCCCCCCACCAAGGCTATAGCCCACCCGTTTTTTGGCCATTTTTCCGCTGGGGGTTCTGGGATCCCGACCTTCGGCCGCTAATTTTTGTGCGCGGCTTTGCCCGTGGCCTATTTTTGTCGCACGGAGGCCACCCACAAAGTCTCGGGCCATTCCGAGTCCCGCGGACGAACTTCGCCCACGCCCCCCACCAAGGCTATAGCCCACCCGTTTTTTGGCCATTTTTCCGCTGGTGGGTTTTGGAACCCCGACCTTCGGGCGCTAATTTTTGGCCGCGGCTGTGCCCGTGGCCTATTTTTGGCACACGGAGGCCGCCCGCAAAGTCTCGGGCCATTCTGAGTCTGGAGGACGAACTTCGCCAACGCCCCCCACCAAGGATATAGCCCACCCGTTTTTTGGCCATTTCTCCGCTGGGGGGTTTTGGGATCTCGGGCTTCGGCAGCAAATTTTTGTGCACGGGTTTGGCCGTAGCTTATTTTTGGCGCACGGAGGCCACCCACAAAGTCTCGGGACATTCCGAGTCCGGCGGACGAACTTCGCCCACGCCCCCCACCACGGCTATAGCCAACCCGTTTTTAGGCCATTTTTCCACAGGGTTTTGGAACCTGACCTCGGGCACTAATTTTAGGGCGCGCTGTGCCCGTGACCTATTACCCAGCACACGGAGGCCGCCTTGCGCAAAGTCTCGGGCCATTCTAAGTCGGAGGACGAACTTCAGCAACGCCCCACCAAGGCTACATCCACCCGTTTTGGCCATTTTTCCGCTGGGGTTTTGGGATCCCGACCTTGCCGCTAATTTTTGTGTTGTGCTGTTTCCGTTGCCTATTTTTGGCAGAGCGGAGGCCGCCGCAAAAGTATCGGGCCATTCGAGTCCGGAGGACGAACCCAAGGCCCCCCCCAAGGCTATATCCCACCCGCTTTTTTGGCCATTTTTCCGCTGGGGTTGGGGATCCCGAAACTTGACCAGCTAACAAGCTCTACACACTTTTTATGTGGCTTTGCCATTAGCTTGGCCACACACCACCATTTTTAGCACGGAGGCCACCTTAAAGTCTCGGGCCATTCCGAGTCTGAGTGACAAACTCTTGCACATGCCCCCTCTACCAAGGCTATAGCCCCACCCAGTTTTGGCCATTTTCCTCACAGGGTTTTGGAACCCTGACCTTCAAGGGCGCACTTTGCATACAGCCCGCAGCATGGCTGGCCTATTTTTGGCCTATTTTAACTCTGGAGGTTACCGCCGCCAGTCTCGGGCCATTCCCGAGGTCTGGAGGACGAACTTCACCAACGCCCCACCAGAGGCTATAGCCCACCGTTTGGCCATTTTTCGCTGGTGGGTTTTGGAACCCGACCTTGGGCGCTAAGCACACTTTTTAGGTGTGGCTGTGCCCAGGCCTATTTTTGGCACACAGAGGCCGCAAGTCTCAGCAAAGTCTCGCCATTCTGAGTCAAATCGCGGACGAACTCGCCCCACCTTCACGAGGCTATAGCCCACCCGTTTTTTGGCCATTTCTCCGCTGGGGGGTTTTGGCATCCCGACCTTCAGCGGCTAATTGTTGTGCGCGGCTTTGCCCGTGGCCTATTTTTGCCTGGGCGCAGAGACGGAGCTTTCACCCAGTCTCAAGTGAGCCACATTCCGAGTCCGGCGGACGAACTTCGCCACGCCCCACCAGGGCTACTAGCCCACCCGCTTTTTATACTATTTTTCCGCTGTGGTGGGTTTTGGAACCCGACCTTGGGCGCTAATTTTTTGCCACAGGCGAAGGCTGTGCCGTGTTTAGCCTATTTTTGGCACACGGAGGCTGCCAAGTCTTTGGCCATTCTGAGTCCGGCGGACGATCTCGCCGCATGCGCCCCCACAAGGCTATAGCCCACCCGTTTTTGGCCATTTCCTCCGCTGGGGGTTTTGGGATCCCGACCTTGACCGCTAATTTTTGTGCTTGTGGCTTTGCCTGCGTAGCCTATTTTTGCCCAGCACCACGGGAGGCCGCCCGCAAAGTCTCGGGCCATTCTGAGTCCTGGAGGGCCGAACCGCCAACGCCTCCCACCAAGGCTATAGCCCACCCGTTTTTGGCCCCATTTTTCCGCTGGTGGGGTTTTGGAACCCTGACAACCGGGCGCTAATTTTAATGTGGGGCTGTGCCGTGGCTATTTTGGCACACAGAGGCCGCCCGCAAAGTCTCGGGCCATTCAGTCCGGCGGACCAGAACTTCATTACGCCCACGCCCCACCAAGGCTCTAGCCCACCCGTTTTTTGGCCATTTCTCCGCTGGGGGGTTTTGGCATCCCGACCTTCAGCGGCCTACACTTTTTGTACGTGCGCGGCTTTGCCCGTGAATGCCTATTTTTAAGCGCCACGAGGCCACCCACAAAGTCTCGGGCCATTCCGAGTCCGGGCGGACGAGGCTTACTTACGCCCCACGCTCTACCAAGAGAGGGCTATAGCCCACCCGGGTTTTAAATGGCCATTTCTCCAGCTGGGGTTTTGGCATCCCGACCTTCAATGCGGCTAATTTGTGCCTTGGCTTTGCTCCTGGCTCTATTTGCAGGTGCCACGAGGAATTTGGCCACCCACAAAGTCTCGAGCCATGAGTCCGAGGGGCGGACGAATCCGCCTTGGCCCCACCAAGAGGCTATAGCCCACCCGTTTTTGCCCATTTTTCGCTGGTGGGTTTGAAACCCATTGACCTTCGAGGCGCTGACATTTTAGACGCGCTGTGCCCGTGGCCTATTTTTGGCCCACAGCACACCACGGAGGCTGCCCCAAAGTCTTTGGCCATTCTCAGTCCGGCGAGGTTGAGGATTCGCCCGTAACGCCCCACCAAGGCTATAGCCCACCCGTTTTTGGCCATTTCTCCGCTGGGGGTTTTGGGATCCCGACCGGCCGCTAATTTTTACAATGCTTGCGGCTTTTGCCCGTGGCCTATTTTTGAAGCATGGAGGCCACCCAGAAAGTCTCGGGCCATTCCGAGTCATGACCCCGGACCGAACTCATGCGCCTTCCACACGCCCCCCTGCTATAGCCCACCCGTTTTTGGCCATTTTCCGCTGGGGTTTTGGCACCCCGAAGCCTTCGGGCGTTAATTTTTTGAGTGCGGCTGTTCTCGTGGCCTATTTTTGGCACACGGAGGCCACACACAAAGTGTCAGGTGGTCCCAGGTCCGTGACGAACTTAAGCCCACTTCTACCAAGGCGCGCCATAAGCCCACCCACAGTTTTAGCCATTTTTCCGCTGGTGGGTTTGGCACCCGACCTTCGAGGCGCCTAATTTTTAGACCCAGCGGCTGTGCCGTGTGGCCTATTTTTTGCCACTACGGAGGCTGCCCGCAAAGTCTTTGGCCAATTCTGAGGTCCGTAGACGGATGACCCGCTATGCGCCTACCAAGGCTATAGCCCACCCCGTTTTTGGCCATTTCTCCGCTGGGGTTTGGGATCGACTAGCCGACCCGCCGCTAATTTTTGTCATGTTGCTTTGCCCGTGGCTATTTTTTTAGGCATGGAGGCCACCCGGAAAGTCTCGGGCCATTCCGGGTCGGCGGACGAACTCCGCCCACGCCCCCACCAAGGCTATAGCCCACCCACTAAGTTTTGCCATTTTTCCGCTGGGGTTTTGGCACCCGACCTTGGCTGGCACCAATTTTTGGGCAGCATGGACGTGGTCTATTTATGGCACACGGAGGCCGCCCGCAAAGTCTCGGGCCATTCGAGTCCGGGCGGACGAACCGCGCACGGCCCCCGTACTAAGCTAGAAACTCGTTTTCCCAGCAGCCATTTTTCCGCTAGAGGGGTTTTGGCACCCGACCATCGGGCATTACCCTTTTTTTGAGTCTGCGGCTGTTCTCGGTGGCCTATTTTTGGCACACGGAGGCCACCCACAAAGTCTCGGGCCATTCCAGTCAGACGGACGAACTTTTCTCGCCCCACACCCCCACCAAGGCTATAGCCTACCACGCGTTTGGCCATTTTTTTCCAAGAGGGGGTTTTTAGCACCCGACCATCGGTTTCAGCTATTTTTAAGCGCGGTGTGCCCGTGGCCATTCACTTTGGCATACTGAGAGGACCGCAGTCTCGGACCATTCCGAGTCCGTGGACGAGCGTCGCCCCACACCCCCCACCAAGGCTATAGCCCACTCGTTTTTGCCATTTTTCGCTGGGGGTTTAGGCCCCGACCTCCACTTGACGCCATTTTTAAGGGTTCAAGGCTATGGCAGTGGTCTATTTATGGCTTTTGCGGAGGCGGGCCCGCGAAAGTCTCGGGCCCGAGTCCGGCGGATGAACTTCGCGCCTGCTACCCAAGGCTATAGCCCACTCGTTTTGCCCATTTTTCCGCTTGGGTGGGTTGGTACCCGACCTTGGGCGCTAATTTTTAGTGCTGCTGTTCCCATGGCCTAATTTTTGGCACACGAGGCCGCCAGCAAAGTCTCGGGCCATTCCGAGTCCGCGGGACGAACTCGCCACGCCCCCACCAAGGCTATAGCCCACCCGTTTTGGCCATTTTTCCGCTGGTGGGTTTTGGCAACCTGACCTTGGTGCTAATTTTAGGTGACGCGGCTTGCCGTGGCCTATTTTTATACCACGAAGGCCACCCGCAAAGTCTCGACTGGTGAGTCCGAACTTAGCCACGCCCCACCAAGGCTATAGCCTGGCACTGCGTTTTTGGCCATTTTCCGCTTGGGGGTTTTGCACACCGACCATCGGGTGCCAATTTTTTTAAGCGCGGCTATGCCTGTGGCTATTTTTTGCATACGGAGGACGCCACGCAAAGTCTCGGGCCATTCGAGTCCGAGGCACAGAACTTCGCCACGCCCCCACCAAGGCTATAGCCCACCCGTTTTTTCGCCATTTTCCGCTGGGGGCAAATTTTGCATCCGACCTTCGGGTGCTAAGAATTTTGTAGCGACTTTGCCTGGTAGCCCTATTTTATGCGCGAAGGGCTACCAGAGAAAGTCTTGGGCTATTCCAAGTCTGAGGCGGACGAACTCCGCCCCACGCCCCACCACCAAGGCTATAGCCCACTAAGCGTTTTTGCCATTTTTCCGCTTGGGGTTTTTCCACCCGACCACCCTACCAGGCGCTAATTTTTAAAAGGGTGCGGCTATGGCTGTTCTGTTTATGGCACACGGGAGGCCGCCCGTAAAGTCTCAGGCCATTCCGAGTCCGGCAGACGAACTAAGCGCACGCCCCCCACCAAGGCTATAGCCCACGTTTTTTTGCCATTTTTCCGCTAGGGGTTTTGGCACCTTCAGGGCGCTAATTTTGGCAGTGCGGCTGTTCCCGTGGCCTATTTTGGCACACGGAGGCCACCTGAAGTCTCGGGGCCATTCCGAGTCAGTCGAGGACTAAACCGCCCACCCCCACCAAGGCTATAGCCCACCCGTTTTTGGCCATTTTTCCGCTGGTGGGTTTTGGAACCCGACCTTCAAGGCTAATTTTTGGCGCGGCCGTGTCCCGTGGCCTATATTTGGCACACGGAGGCCGCCCGCAAAGTCTCGGGCCGTTTCAGATCCGAACCGCGGACGAGCCGCCCACACCCCCACCAAGGCTATAGCCCACCCGTGGGCTTTTGGCCATTTCTCCGCTTGGGGTTTTGGGATCCCGACCTTCGGCTGCTAATTTTTGTGCGCGGCTTTGCCGTGGCCTATTTTTAGCACGGAGGCCACCCGTGAAAGTCTCGGGCCATTCCAGTCTCGCGGACGAGACTCCGCCCACGCCCCCCCACCAAGGCGCTATAGCCCACCCGTTTTTGGCCATTTTTCCGCTGGGGGTTTTGGTACCCGACCTTGGCGCTAATTTTTAAGGCATGGCTGTGCCCGGTGTATTTTTGGCACACGGAGCCTTCAGCAAAGTCTCTGGCCATTCCGGGTCCGGCGACTGAACCGCCACGCCCCCCACCAAGGCTATAGCCCACGGTCAAGCTTTTTTGGCAATTTTCCGCTGGGGTTTTGGCACCCCGACCTTCTGGCGCCAATTTTTGGCGGGCTGTGGTCGTGGTCTCATTTTTGGTACAAGGAGGCTGAAATCCCGCAAAGTCTCGTACATTCTTGAGTCAAGCGTACTAACCGCCAACGCCCCCCACCAAGGCTATAGCCCACCCGTTTTTTGGCCATTTCTCCGCTGGGGGATTTTGGGATCCCGACCTTCGGGTGCTAATTTTTGGGCGTGGCTGTGCCCGTGGCCTATTTTTGGCGCACGAAGGCTACCCAAAAAGTCTTGGGCTATTCCAAGTCTGGCGGACGAACTCCGCCCACGCCCCCCACCAAGGCTATAGCCCACTCGTTTTTGGCCATTTTTAAAGCTGGGGGTTTTGCTTTTGACCTTCTGGCTCAAATTTTTGGAGTGCGGCTATGGTCGTGGTCTCATTTATGGCACACGGAGGCCGCCCGCAAAGTCTCAGGCCATTCCGAGTCCGGCGGATGAACTTCGCACGCTTCTCAACAAGGCTATAGCCCACTCGTTTTTTTGCCATTTTCCGCTAGAAGGGTTTTGCACCCGACCTTCGGGCGCTAATTTTTGAGTGCGGCTGTTCCCTGGCCTATTTTTTGGCACACGGAGGCCACCCACAAAGTCTCGGGCCATTCCGAGTCCGAGGCGGATGAACTCGCCTTACACCACCCCCCACCAAGGCTATAGCCCACCCGTTTTTGGCCATTTTCCGCTGGTGGGTTTGGAACCGATCATCGGGCACTAATTTTTTTATCGTGGCTACTGCCATGTGGCCATTTTTGGCACACGGAGGACGCCCGCAAGTCTCGGGCCATTACCTTGAGTCCGGAGACGAATCTCCCCACGCCCCCACCAAGGCTATAGCCCACCTGCTTTTTTCGCCATTTTTCCGCTGGGGTTTTGGCACCTCCACCTTCGGGTGCTAATTTTTGCGTGGCTGTGCCATGTGGCCTATTTTTGGCGCACTAAGGCTACCCAAAAGTCTTAATATTCTGGGTCTGGCGACGAATCCCGCCCACGCCCCACCAAGGCTTAGTCTACCTGTTTTTGGCCATTTTTCCGCTGGGGGGTTTTTGTGACCCCACTCTTCTTGGCTCCACTTGGGTGTGGCTATGGCCGTGGTCTATTTACTCGCTTGCGGACTTGTACACGGAGGCCGCCTGCAGAAGTCTCAGGCCATTCCGAGTCCGTGACGAATCTCGCGCACGCTTCACCAAGCAGGTATAGCTCACTCAAGTTTTTTTTTTTTGCCATTTTTCCGCTTTGGGGGTTTTGGTACTCGACCTTCTGGCTAATTTTTGAGTGCGGTTGTTCCTGGCTCTATTTGGCACACGGAGGCCACCACAAAGTCACCCAAAGTCTCAGTCCAAGGGACCCGAAATCTCACCTCACTCCCCACCATGCTATAGCCCCACCCGTTTTTTGCCATTTTTCCGCTTGTGTTTATAACTGACCTTCGGCGCTAATTTTGAGCTGCTTGCCGTGGCGTGGCCTTTTGGCCACTGGGCTGCCTGCAAAGTCTCGGGCTATTCCCGAACCGCGGACGAACCTCGCCACCCCCACCGGCTATAGCCCCACCCGCCCGTTTTGGCCATTTTTCCGCCAGGTTTTGAACCCACCTTTCAGGCGCCACTCTAATTTTTGGGCGTGCCTCGTGGCCTATTTTTGGTACACGGAGGCTGCCAACAAAGTCTTCCATTCTGAGTCCGGCGACCAGAACTCGCCACGCCACCCACCAAGGCAATAGCACCCACCCGTTTTTTCGCATTTTTCCACTGGGGCGTTTTGGCATCCCTCGGTGCTGATTTGTATGCGCCCGCTTCGTCTGGCCTATCTTTGGCACACGGAGGCTACCCAAAAAGTCTCGGGCCATTCGGAGTCTTGTGATTTAATCTCTGCCACGCTTCCACCAAGGCCAGTAGCCCGCTTTTCGCCATTTTTCCGAGGGTGGATTTAGTAATTCTGACCTTTCGCCCATTTTTGGGCTACAGCCTGGCCTTTTTGGCATTAATGTCGTTTCCGCAGTCTCGGACAACTGGTCCGCGACAAACTCACTACACCCCACCACATGGTGGTACACGCTTTTGGGCCATTTCTTTTCCGCAGGGGTTTGAACCCTGACCTTCGGCGCCACCTTTTTGCAAGGTGCCCGTGGGCCATTTTTACACATGATACTCTCCCAATGTCTCGCCATTCTGAGTCCGGAGGACGAATCTCGCCACGCCCCACCAAGCAGCCCACCCGCTTTTGGCCATTTTTCCGCTGGGGTTTTGGCATCCGACCACACTTAGCAAGAATGGCTGGGTGACCTATTTTTGGCATACGAGCTGCCTGTGCCTAGAGATTCCAGTCTGGCGGGACGAACTCCGCCACGCCTACCAAGGCTATAGCCCACCCGCTTTTTGGCCATTTTTCCGCAGGGTTTTTGGGAGACCCACCTTCAGCAATTTTTTACATGCTTGTGGTTTACTTAGCACACGGAGGCCGCCAACAGTGTCTTGGGCTATCTTTATCTCGGCTGGACGAACTCGCCTTACGCCCAACAAGGCTATAGCCCACCTGCTTTTGGCCATTTTTCCGCTTGGTGGGTTTTGGAACCCCGACTGGCGCCACTTTGGGCTGGCCGTGTCTGGAGTCCTATTTTTGGTACACGGAGGCTGCCAACAAAGTCCCTGCTGGCCCGAAACCGCGATTGACCCGCCCACACCCCCACCAAGGCTATAGCCCACCCGCTTTTTCTTTGCATTTTTTCACTGGGGTTTTGCATCTGACCTTCGGGTGCTGTACTGTGCGCGGCTTTGCTCAAGCCTATCTTTGCACACACGGAGGCCACCCAAAAAGTCTCGGGCCATTCCGAGTCCGGTGACGAATCTCGCCTCACGCCCACCAAGGCTATAGCTCCACCATGGCCATTTTCCACTTGGGTGGATTTTGGGATCCTAGCAATACGTAACTGAACGAAGTATACG